>CM033734.1:18445197-18784258 GCA_019671005.1 Hibiscus mutabilis
AAATAGCAAGAGATTTCGACAATTCAAGGGGGAGAGCAAGAGGGAAATTTCGGCAAGTCCAAGTAGGGCAAGAGGAGAGAATTTTCGACAAGCATCAAGGGCAAGGAGGATTTCGACAAGCCTCTTCCTTCATCTTTGTTCGATTGGGTTCATGCTAGTGATTAATTATCTTGTGTTTCTTTGGAACCTAGCCATGAACTAAATTTACTTGGCTATGGTTATTGTGTTTTGTGGTTGTGAGAAACTATTGGTTTTTGTTTAGGTAATAAGAGTTTGCACTTTTCTATTTCAAGGTTTATTCATTCTTGATTCTTATTATTGTTTGCGAGTGAATTGGGAGAGGATCTCGTGATTTCATCCATTTATCTAATATCGGGAGAGTTAGATTCAAGAAACGAATGAATATGATCTTTATGCAATCCAATGATGGTGAAGATTAATCCGGCTTAGGAATAAGTTAAGGATTTCAACGGCTAAGAGGAGCGCAAGATTGGTTGTTGTTCACCCTTGATTCACGCAGGGATGTATTATCAAGGCATGCACAAGTAGCTAGAGTTTCGACTTAGGGATAAGAAGAAACCATTGAAGAACGCTCCGCCGAACCTTGAAGTTGCTGCCCAGTCGCCCAAGTAGTTGCCCAACTAGTCGCCCAAGCAACCATCAATTAGTTGCCAAGGCAACCCCGTTGTGCAAGTCGCCACGGCAACTGAGTTGCCCATGCACTCTTTTACCAAGACAATCCAATCGGCTATCACACCTCAACTCACGATAACCTAGCCTATCTCTCTCAATTGAATTCATCTTTTCTTTTACTTTATTGCTTTCTAGTTTAGTTATTAGTTAAACTCCTTTAATCCTTTAATTGTGTTTTTACTTTTCACAGTGCAGTAACTTAAGCAAAGTGGCCCAAACCAATCCCTGTGGAGACGATACTCGATACTCATATCACTTTATTACTTGCGACGTGTATACTTGCACAATTGCGTAGCACTTATCACACGCAACAGAAACAATGCAAACATGCATGAATGGCTAATAATGCAACTAATATGAGCCTATGTCTAACAATAATATGAGTAAAAAGTGTAATAAAAATAGTACTTTTAAACACTTAACAGTTACCTTTAGTACAGATGCATTGGTGCTTGTGCTGGATGATGATGCAGTTAGACAGTATGTGAAATTCTTAAACACTAGTGGTATTGTACAACTTTATGTGGGCCATACACATAATTATGCAAATTTTTTAAAGGGTAATGAAGTAGGTGAAGACATTAATGTGGTTGCTGATGAAAATACATCAAATGTTGAAGGTGTACAAGTAGGTGAAGACATTAATGAGGTTGGTGCTGGTAATGCAATAAATGATGAAGTCACTAATGAGGTTGTTACGGGTAATACACCAAACATTAAAGGTGTAGAAGATGTGGATGAGTTTGAAAATATTTATACTGGTCATGGTACTGGTATTACTATTGAATTACCTCACATTGAAGAATTAGGCCATACAACAGATGAGGTTGAAGTTCAAGTAGGTGAGGAAGAAACTTTCCAAGACTCAGCGGATTTTTTGGTTAATTTTGAAGTTGCTTCTGATATAGATGATGAGGTTGAAGGTATTAGAGGAAAATTAAAGGTTGATAGACAAGAAAGTTCAACGGATGTTACTGAAGGTGAAGACAACAATGATGCTGAATGTGGGGGTCAACCAATTGTAGAAAATGATTTAGTGGATGGACATGAATATGTACCAGAACTTGAAGGCAAATTACAAGATTATAAAAGTGATTATATAGAGTCTGATGACCCAGGGGAGTATGGGAAAAGTGATGAAGAGTGCAATGATCAAATATGGGAAGCTTATAGAGGTAGAGGCAAAAAAATTGGCATGACATAAATATGATCCCAAATGTGCCTTTTCTGTGTGGGAACTAGGACTTAAATTTGTGGATCACAAGCAGTTCCATGAGGCTGTGAGAAAATATGCCATTGTCAAGAATGTTGTTTTGAGAATCAAAAAGAGTAAACCCAAAAGAGTGAGGGTGTGTTGTAAGGCTATTTGTCCTTGGAGTTTATTTTCAAGCATAGATAAAAGGTATGACTGTTTTTTGTGAAAACCTATTACCCTGTCCACAAATGTGTTAGGACTAATAAGAACTCAGCACTGACTACTAAGCATATTCAAAAGGTATTCAGAGATAAAATATTAGATGTCCCGAGTATGAGAGTAGGAACCTTGTAACAACAATACAGACAATGGGGTTTATGCTAATTTTAACAAGTGTCAAAGAGTTAGGTCAAATATGCCGAGAGAAAAGAGAGGTTCTTATTTTGATGAGTATGCCAATCTTTGGGGGTATGCTGCTGAGTTGCTTCAATAGCAATCCTAAAAGCACAGTCTCAATTCAAGTTCATAGAGATAAAGATAAAAAAAGCTATCTTTCAAAGGATATACATTTGCTTTGCTGCTCTAAAAAAGGTATGCTTCAATTTTCTCTAAATTGTTCACATTATTTAGGTAATTTATTGTTCAATACTAACTAATTTTATTTACATGTTGAAAAGAGGGGTGCAGACCCTTTATTGGAGTTGATGGTTGTTTTTAAAAACTGTCACCCAAGGAGAACTTCTAGTTGCAATTGGCAGAGATGAAAATAATCAAATGTTTTTGTAACATGGGAAATTGTGAAAGGAGAAGAAAAAGAGTCTTGGAAATAGTTCCTAAGCAAGTTGAAACAGGATTTAAATCATCCAGAAGGTCACGGCCTGACATTAATGTCATACCAACATAAGGTATATTTTTTTTACTTATTTTAATTACTAATGCATGTGTGTCTTATATTGATATTTATATAACTTAATTAAATTAAATTTTTGACAGGGACTAGTGCCAATTATCAATCAGTTTTTTTATTATTGGATCATAGTGTAACCCCCTTAGCTCGGCCTAGCCGAAACCGAACTAGAAGAGCCACATTAGGTTTGCCTAAGTAAACTCGCGCTAAAACCCTAAACCGAACCCATTTTTTCCATTTTATCTAGTCTAGATGCATTTCATTATTGTCCTATATGATCATGCTTCAGCGGTAGCGTTACATTTAAATAAGATTACAAAGCAAGGTCTGATTGATCAACGACTCACATAAATGACCAAAACATAATTATCACAAATTACAGGGCATTTGTCACAATTATGATTACCAACCTATGATTATTCCAATTTCATGCTCACAGGTTAATTTCCATTCCAAAAAATCACCCAATCTCAGCTAATTGAATTCATAACAATCAGGGATCAATTTGTAAGGTTTCTAAACTTTAGCATCACCGGATTGCATAAAATCAGCATACCGTACCGATACAGGCAAGCCAGTACCAATACGGATTAACAGACATAACGGCTCAGCGTACCTATACACTCATTCCCATACCAATACGGTACCCTGCGTACCGGTACAAAATGCTAAAGTTGAAGGGATCGTACCAATCCTTAAACCAGTATACCAGCACAAGAATTCATTTTCCTTAAGGCATACCAATACAGTGGCTAAGCATACCGGTACCTATAGCTTTAAATTAACGATTTGAGCCTTATACACCCCGAGTACCAATCCTAATGTACTCGTACCTATACGCAGTGGCCTGTAATGACCTTTAGGTCCAACATATGACACTTTGGCTCACTTCAATCAACCTTAACACTTAACTATTCGACATATAACATCATCAACATGCTTGAACATCAACATACCATCATTATAAGCCCACCTAGCATATCTAGCATATTCAATCACCAAATCTAGATACATGCTTCCTAGTCCACATCCAAAACATAAAACCAATCACAATACAACCACTTTAAGTCACTTACAAAACTAAATCAACCAATACAACTTGCCCAAACAGGGAGTTTATCAAAAACCCTCCTAAATGAACATTTGACACATTGCCATTATTACTACTTTTCAATATTTCAAACGGTACTTTGAAAACAAGTTTCTGGTTTTCTTTTCCTTACTTCCTCGTTGCCTCAACTTTAATTCTCTGCATTGATGGAAAATAGAACGTAAGCACACTAGGCTTATTGAGGAATGCTCAAACAACAACCATCATCAATGCAAGTTAAACGGTTTCACATTTCTTTTGAAAAACACTTTTCAAACTCTTTAAAACATCATCTAAACATCGTGCCTTATCAAAACCATGCACTTAACATTTCCAAAACAACATATTAAACCATATGCAACATGTATCATGGATTCTACAGCAAAGCCTCATTTGCTACCCTCAATTTAAGCTTTCCCATGCATACTATCAATGCAAGGCTTAAAGAGTAAAACATGTTTAAACCATATTAAACAACATAATCCATCTCATGATACATTAACAATTATATTGGCTTTCAATTGATCATTTACCAAGTTTCCACTTTACAAAACATACTATCAAATACACAGATTCAACAAGTGTTCCATCAACACTTAACACACAATCTACCGATAACTCAAGGTTTACACACGAGAGTATTCGGTACACATAAACCCCTCCACCATTGTGACACCCATGGTGGAGTCTTCGATACTCATAAACCCCTCAACACCACTCATCGGTTAGATGCATAACCCACTAAAGGGAGTCTCCGGTACTTATAAACCCCTCGACCATTAAGGAATTTGGATGGAGTATACGGTACACCTTATAAACCCCTCGACATCCAAGGTAACTTTTTATAGTGCACTATCAATCCTATAGCCAGCCAACTATATCCGATTTCATTTTCAAACCTTTCCATACCACCACTTACCAATATAATTCATTTTAATAACAACAACTCATTGTTTTCATATGCATCATAAAAATCATTTAACCAATGCAACAAACCTTGCATTAACCAATGTTCATAAACATTACAAAACGTGCATTACTTCCAAATGCATCAACATCATTATTACTTAATTTCCAGCATTATACCATGCTCAAAACATGCATATACAGTGGGTAATTAAACCATATAAAACAAGTGCATCAAACTATTTGCCAAACCAAGTTTGAGAGAGAATTCATCCTCTACTTACTTCTAAGCTTTGACCAGTGTTTCAAGCTCAATCTAAACTCCCAAAGACAACTTCCAAACCTTTGCAAAAATGTAAAACACGTTCTTACTCACCAACTCGCAAGCCTCTCTTGCCGATGCGACAATCACGCCTACAAAGCTTCTGAAACCAACGTTCAAGCTTGAGGACCAACTCCTTCTATTTTATTCCACAAAAAAATAGAGGTACATTGCATCAAAATACAATCAACAACACAGCAACACAAATCCTCAACATCCTTTAACCAATTCCACTCCACAACACCCAAAAATTAACAACAAACCTCTTCCAAACTTAAACCAGCCAGAACCTAACATTTCAGCACATCAATTAACATCTAAAAACACATCTCTAACATCCTTATATCTTCAGCATTCAATAAACCTCCACAACTCCTCAAAAATACATAACTATCAACCTAGAAAATTAGAGATTCACATAGTTTCGGGATTCCAATATAAAACCCACTTATTAACATTGCTTAACATGAAAATCATTATTAAAATCAATTAAGAACTCAGTAAAACTGTAATGCCTCAGTTTTGGGTCTAGTTGTTTTGGGGTTCATTTAAGGGTCCGATGGATCAGTATTAGGGATTTGAGTTAGTTTCATGATTAAATCGGATTAAATATTTTTAGAGGTGATAAAAATATAGAAAATATTCTAAAATCATTATTTAATACATTAATGATTTTGGTGAAATTAATTTTGTAAAACGAGTTTTGGAAATCGAACATTTTGGACTAATGACAAAATGTAAACTTTGAAAACTATTTTTAGTGATTGTTTTGTAAAGAGTCAAAACTTTGAATCTTTAAGGAGCTAATTACCCAAAAGTATAATCTCAGAATTTATCCCTTAATTGGCTATTTTAAAAGTTTTTTGGAAAATATAAATAGGTTGGGTAGAATTAATTTGATAATTAAATCTTTAAAACAAAAAACACGTAACTAACTTTCTCTCAAAATCTCTCTAGCCAAACACCACTTTCTTCTTCTAAATCTTAAGGTAAAATTATGCTTTCTTTAATCATTTGATTGCAAATGATTTCTTGTTGTTTGTTTATCAAAACCTTATTGTTTTAACTTTGTTTTTCTCATGTAAATCGTCCAATTTAGGGAGAAAGCATCTATTAGAGGTAATGTTCATTCTTCTCCTCTAATGAAAGGTTCTTTAATGAAATTCCCAAGTTACTGATTCTTTACAATTGTTTTCTAATGTGTTTTGGTAGTTTAATTAAGGGAAATTGGTTTAATTGTGCTTTGTTTGAGGAAATTGTTATATTTTCGATTTGAATCTGTTTTGCTGGGTTATTGATCAGATTAGATCATGTTTTTAGTGTTTAATAATGTTGAAGGCTTGGTTTTATCGTATAATCCTGAAACTCGTTGAATCCCTAATGTTAATGGTTGTTAGTTAAGGGTTTTTGTGATGTTAATGGAGTTTAATCATTGCTGGAAGTAAAAGGATATTGAAGAAGGGTTTTTAGATGTTAATTGCTGAGGTTTGATGTATTGAGTCGTTGTATTGTGGCTGGGTTAAGATTGGAAGGTGTTTGAGGTTGATTTCGATAAGTTTCGGATGGTTTTTGAGTGGGCAACTTGTGAGTTGCGGGTAATTGCTTTGAGGCAGTGGTTTGGATGCATTTTGATGCATGTTTCCTCTAGTTTTGTGTGGCCAAAATAGGGGATAATCAAGGCGAAGTAGCTTGAGGTGGATTGTTGCTTTCTGGGAGCTCGATTTGCGTTAGCGAGCAAGGTGAGGTGTAATCAGTGAGTGGAAACTGGTTTTAAATGCCATTAAAGGGTTTGCAGATGATATTGGGAATTTAGGATAAGCTTGAAACACTTACCTAAGCTCAGAAGTAAGTTTCCCTCTTTCGCTCTTTAATATCGGATCACATATGAGCATGGTTGATTACTTGTTTTGGTATTAAACATGGTTTGATTTACTTACTGTAAATCCATGGTTTTGAATACATATGCAATGGTTTTTAATTATATAAAATTCTAGTGATCATTGGTTTTCATTCCGGTTGGGAATGTGGTATTGCTATGGCAATGTGGTTTGAATATGTGGTGTTTTTGTATAATGCATTGTAAAACACTAAGTAAATGGTTTTGGAAATGATATATTGTCTATGTGACAAGATGAAAAACAATCGGATATAGTTGGCATGCCATAGGATGAAGTGCACTATAATATATAAATAAAAATCGATTGTGGCCATGGGTCCTTGAGGTATGGCGATTTAACTAGGCCAAAATGACTATTGGGACATCTCTTGGGGTATGCGGTTTAACGAGGTAGCCCAAGATGATGGTGATCTTGCGGTTTAACTAGGCATGGTCGGTAAAGCCCGCGGTTTAACTAGGCGAGGCTGTCAAATCTTGCGGTTTAACTAGGAAAGGTTTGGGATATCATGCGATTTAACTAGGCATGGTATGAGAGATCCATGTATCTGATATGTAAGGTTAACGGTTGGTTAACCAATGATTAGAGGTTGGCTAATCGAGGATGGTGGTCGACTATCTAGGGTCACTATAATTGCCAATATATGAAAGTTCATGTGTTGAACCTATTTTATAATTCTTTGGGATTTAAGCATGGTATTATGATTTAATGCTTTGGGATTTAAGCATGGTATTATGATTTAATGCTTTGGGATTTAAGCATGAGGTGAATTAATGCTTTGGGATTTAAGCATGTGATTTGTAAATGTTTTTGCATAAGGTTGTTATGCATGTTTTGATTTGGAATCAATGAAATTGCTTTGGCTGTAAGCATGATTTGAAAACAAGTGTTTAGTTTTCAAAGGAATTTAAACGCATCATTTTTTATGAGCATTCTCACTAAGCATATGTTCTTACGCTCTCTTTTTCCTAATGATGCAGAGCATTGAAGTTTGGGGCAGCAAAGGCAAGGTTTAAAGTGATCCAAGAACAAAGATTACTTTTGAGTATGAACTCGATTTAAGTTTTCGGTTAATAAGGCAATGTGTTCATCATGTTTTTGGGATTTGTAATTCTGTTTGTCCCTGGTTTTTGAGCATGTTTAATGCTTTGTTTTGGGAGTTGGATTGATGTTGATAAGTATGTTGTGAATCCTTGCTTATGGTTGATGCTAGGTGGTTGCTTAGGTATGCATCTAGATAGCCATGGTTGAGTGCCATGTTTTGATGACTCTAGTATGATGATTTTGATGTTATAGATATGTGTGGATGTGGCACATGCTAGTAATGTTCAATTGAGTGTTTTGGCATGTCTGGTAAAGTGGTCTGGGGAGCGTCCCTATAGGTCGATCTTTTGGAAGCTTATGTTATATTATGGTTGCTAAATCTTTGTGCTAATGTTGGATTATGATGGGATGGTTGGTTGTATGCATGATTGTGAGTTGCTAGGATCTAAATGTATCTAGATTCGATTGAAAAACTAGCTAAAAATGACATTTCAGGTCCAGGCGTATCGAAACGCGTCCCCTCGTACTAGTATTATGGCTAGGCCATTTCAGGCTTAGCATTTTGATACGTGGGAAAGGTGTTTCGATATGGGTAAGCCCTTTTAGGCATAGCGTTTCGATAAGCAGGGAGGTGTTTCGATATGCAGGCCATATTGGTACGGTTTTGAGCTACTAGAATCTGAGTTTTGAAAATTGGCCAAGGCATACCGAAACACCTGTACGCATACCGATATGTGCTGCAGTTAAATCAGTTATTGGAATGTTTGATGGTTTCTATTTCTTCCGTTTTGGTCCCTGATTGTTGTGAATGCAATTGCTTGAGCTTGGATGGTCAGTTTGAGTCGAGAATTGGCATGCAAGCATGTAATTTGACTAATTGAGGATTGATAACCCTAATTTCAGCAATGGTCCATTAATTTACTAGTTTTACGTTTTAGTTCCTAAAATGTATCTTATGTAATTGGTTGCCTTTCTGTGGTTCGTTTCCTTTGTAAATTCATCGCTGCACGCATGATCACTTAGGATTAATAGTACGCGTCTAGACAATATAAAAGGAAAAATGGACCAGTTTTCATAATCTTTCTCCGGTTTGCTTCGACAAACCTCATGTAGCTCACTCGGTTCGGTCGGGCGTCTAGGCTGGGTTGAGGGGTTACAAAAATATAGTCTATACGAGAATCCTTCAATTAAACCAATTAAACCACAATTTAATCAATTTTCCACAATTAAATCATCAAATCAAGTTAGAAAACATGTGTAAATGATCAATAACTTGGAAATTTCAATTAAGAACCTTGTATTAGAGGAGAAGAACTAACCTCACCTCTAATGGCTGCTTCTCCCCTTAATTAGATGGATTTCCAAAGCAAAACAATGAAAAACCAAGTTGATTTTGTTAGGAAATCATTATAACTTCTATTGAAATCAAAAGATTAAACAAAAAGAAGATTTTACCTGAGAATTTTGAAGAGAAAATAAGTGTTTGACTAGAGAGAATTGGAGAGAAAACTTTTGTGAAAAGTTAGTTACGACAAATTTGTTTTAAAGACTTTAATTAACCAATTAATTCTCCAAACCTTTTATATTATTTTAAAATCATTTAAAATAGATAATTAAGGGGAAAAGTCTAATATTAGACTTTAGGATAAATAGCTCCTTAAAGATTCAAAGTTTTGACCCTTTTATAAAACAATCACCAAAAACAATTTTGAAACTTTGCATTTTGGTCACTAACCAAAATGTCCGATTTAAATGCCTTTTTTGTAAAATTGGCTTTACCAAAATCATTACCACATTAAATAATGATTTTTAACTTTTTTCATATTTTTATCTTTTCCAAAAACATTTATTCTAAATTAAATCCTGAAACTGGCTCGAATCCTCTAATCTGATCCAACGGACCGTCTAAACCACTTGGAAAACTCCTAGGCCCAAAACCGGGGCGTTACACATAGGATGTGTGCAAGGCACATCTATTCAAATTGGCACAAAAAATGGAAAGTGATGAACAGTAAGATCCAATTTTGGAACTGTGTAAGATCGACCTTTGTAGAGGATTTTGATGATCAGCTGAAAATATTGAAAGTAATGGGAGCCACTTCTACTAATGACCTGCTGGCGATTCTTCCACATCATTGAAGTCGTGCGTATTTCACAAGAACTTTCAAGTGTGATGTGGTTGACAACAATTTAGCTGAGGCTTTTAATGGGTGGATTGTAGATGCAAGATGCAACCCTGTTATACACATGTTGGAAGAAATAAGGAAAATAGTAACACAAAGAATGCATCTTAAGAGAAGTTGGGTAAGTAAGCGGAAAACCAACATTGCACCAAGGGATCAACAAACGTTGAAGAAAAATATGGAACTTTCCACTCAATGTAGGTTGGTTTGAAATGGTGATGGAGAATTTGAGGTGACTCATGGTGAAAATAACACACAGTCAATTTAAATAGCCTACAATTTACTTGTCGATAGTGGGAGTTAACTGGAATACCATGCTGTCATGCAATATGTATAATGTACCATGATTCAAAGGAGCCTGAGACATATATTCCAGAATGATACACAAAAAAAGTATCTTGCAAGCTACAATCAAGTCCTACAATTAGTTAGGGGAAAAAATTTGGCCAAAAAGAGATAATGATCCAATTAGACCCCCTAAATTGAAAGTCATTCCAAGGAAGCCTAAAAAGAAGATGACAAAGGATAAGGATAAGCATGTAAAGCAAAAATATGGCAAGCTCAGTACAATAGGGTTTAAATTCACATGCAGTAACTATAAACAAGTGGGGCAACAAAAAACAAATATACCAACCATGGATAGGTATACTTGACCATATTTGTGTTTAATTAATATCTTATGCATCTGCCACTGAGTATATATTAATCAGTATCTAATATTTTTTTCAAAATTTGGCATCTGCCACTGATGTATCGAATTTAGCTATAGCTACAAGTACTACTACAAGGATCAATGATTCAACTAGCAGTATATCTCGAAGTACCAATGTTAAAAGACCAAAGTCTGCTACTGCAAATCATGAGGTATAACATAAATACAAAAATTATTATGGTTGATTAACATAAATACAATTTCTTTTATGCATCTCAGATTGATAACAACAAAAGAACTACAAAAAACATAAAGAGAAACTCCAATGAGACAGAAACATCAGCTTTCAGACCTTCAATAATTGGTTTTGCAATCAACAAAAAGAGACAAGTTGATATTGGCATATATACAGACTTGAGAACATGAGAACAAACATTAAATGTGAGTGTTACAAGCTTTCTTCTTTGTTTGACATCTAGAATCTGTTAACTATCATAACTGATACTTTATTGAATTTTATCTTTTTCAGCCTGATTTTTCTAATGAAAGAGATGTTACAAGCAGTGCAAAAAGAAAGATTAGGCTGATACTTTACAATACAATCATGCATGAAAAAGACCTGGTCTGAAGTAGAAACGAAAGCAAACTGTCACTACAAGGCAACTCAAGCAGCAATAATCTAATGAGTAGAGAAACAAGATGACAAGGGCTGAACATAACTATCTGAGTACACAATCAAGTCAGAAAGGTACAATTACTAACAATTAGTGTGATGCTGCAAGTGTTATTGGATAATAGTTATTTAGTTATTGGGATGATTTATTTTGTGTTACTAGGAAGGTAATATTTTGTTTCAAGTATCCAAAACTGATAGTTTGTTGAATACTATCCAATCATATAATTTAGGATACATTTTTTTGTTTGAAGTTGGGGAAATTAATTTGAAACCAAATGTATCCAAAATTGATGCTACTTGTTATGTCTTTATATTATGAAAGACTAAGATATTTCTTTGCATTTTATGTGTTCACTACATGTTATATCTTTTTGTTTGATACATCCTACTTACTTGATCTTCCTTTCTTTACCTTTCATGGCAATTTGCAAGAACATTGAATGAAAATTTTGAACACCAATTATAAGACATAACAAATTTTTTTCCATTAAACATATTTCATTGCACGTATTATCTAACTATCATCAATAAGCATATTATCCACGCTATTACCTTCCATTTCGATCATCTTTGCCTTTATTTCTTTTTTGCATCTTACATTGCATCATCTTTATAAAACATCCATCATTTACTTTTCTCTCAAAACCAAACCCCAACCCTTTTATAAACCCAGAAACCGATAGCCAACCGCCGTCTCCTCCGCCGCTAGTCGGCGCCGGCGAACCTAAAAAACCACCAAAACAACCCTTGCTTCAACCCAAACTCGAATCCAAACTTAGATTTTAAGAAAATACTCCTTTTTTTCCCAGATCTAAGAAAACTCGGGAGCGAAAACCACCTTTTTTAAGAAAACCGAGACCAAAAGAACATCTCCCTCTTTAGCCGGCTCACCATATTAGGCTTGTTGCCGGCGGGGGAACTGACGGCCGAAGGTAAATCACCCTCCCTTTTTCTTTTTGTTATCTCTAGAGTATATACATGCATGCAACACTAAATATGAATAGATACCTTTGTATTTTTTGTGTGTCGAAATATGAAAAAGAGGATGGGACATTTTTGATTTTCTGAAAACTGATGATATTACACTTTGTTTGTTTACATATATTCTGCCCTGATCTGTGCTTTTTGGTAGAAAATAAGACAGGAAAAATACTTGATTTGATTTTTTTGGTACTGACATAACATCTTTTGTGATTTTGGTGGTGCTGGCCATGCTTGGTGGTTGGTACGGCGGCATGGGGGAGGTAACCGCTCGGCTACGTAGACTGGCGTCTTGGGAGATGAAATTATTATCACTGCCAGAACCATTCCTAGCCGTTGGATCAGATCTGATCCAACGGTTAGGATTTCTTGATGATCAGACGACTGAGATGGGACCTTGGAAATGATGTAGCGGTCTGGGATCATGCCATATGGCCTGGGGAAGATGGCCGGCCTTGCACGTGTCTCACGCGCGCGTGTGGAGAATCCAACAGCCCGCGTGTGGACTTCACGTGGCAGATGAAGGGTCTTTATGCTTCAACCGTGTCCGTTGGATCTAGATCTGATACAACGGCCCTCGTACAGCTGCGCAAAATAAAATGGGGCATTAGGGCTCCATTATCTGACGTGGGTTAGGGTTTTTAGGATGTGGGTTAGGGTTTGGGCCAGATTGGGCCCAATGTAAATATTAATTTTGGGTTTCATGTAATTTGGACTTGGACTAATTTGGGTTTTAATATATTTTTTTATCTTATTTTAATTTCAGTCCAATATCACTAATAATAATAGTAATAATAATAGTAGTAATAATAACAATATATGCGTACACACATATAATATATGTACATACAAATTAATATACGCATGCAAACATCCACACGTATGCATACATACACGCATATTAATATATACATGCAAACGTTAATATATGTAACACATTAATATAGTATACAATCATACATGCATATATACTCATACATATATGGTTTACGTACACATTAATCACACATATAGTAATGAACATATAATATAATACGTATACATGCAATGATAATATATTAACTAATAAACTAAAGTAGATTAACACAATACTTATACACCGGATAAAAATGAGTGATTACAGCGATTCTTTTACATCATTGAAGTCGTGCGTATTTCACAAGAACTTTCAAGTGTGATGTGGTTGACAACAATTTAGCTGAGGCTTTTAATGGGTGGATTGTAGGTGCAAGATGCAACCCTGTTATACACATGCTGGAAGGAATAAGGAAAATAGTAATACAAAGAATGCATCTTAAGAGAAGTTGGGTAAGTAAGTGGAAAACCAACATTGCACCAAGGGCTCAACAAACGTTGAAGAAAAATATGGAACTTTCCACTCAATGTAGCCTGATTTTTTAATGAAAGAGATGTTACAAGTAGTGCAAAAAGAAAGATTAGGCTGCTACTTTACAATACAATCATGCATGAAAAAGACCTGGTCTGAAGTAGAAACGAAAGCAAACTGTTACTACAAGGCAACTCAAGCAGCAATAATCTAATGAGTAGAGAAACAAGATGACAAGGACTGAACAGAACTATCTGAGTACACAATCAAGTCAGAAAGGTACAAATACTAACAATTAGTGTGATGCTGCAAGTTTTATTGGATAATAGTTATTTAGTTATTGGGATGATTTATTTTGTGTTACTAGGATGGTAATATTTTGTTTCAAGTATCCAAAATTGATAGTTTGTTGAATACTATCCAATCATATAATTTAGGATACATTTTTTTGTTTGAAGTAGGGGAAATTAATTTGAAACCAAATGTATCCAAAATTGATGCTACTTGTTATGTCTTTATATTATGAAAGACTAAGATATTTCTTTGCATTTTATGTGTTCACTACATGTTATGTCTTTTTGTTTGATACATCCTACTTACTTGATCTTCCTTTCTTTACCTTTCATGGCAATTTGCAAGAACATTGAATGAAAATTTTGAACACCAATTATAAGACATAACAAATTTTTTTCCATTAAACATATTTCATTACACGTATTATCTAACTATCATCAATAAGCATATTATCCACGCTATTACCTTCCATTTCGATCATCTTTGCCTTTATTTCTTTTTTGCATCTTACATTGCATCATCTTTTTTACTTTTATTCAATTTCTTCAATTCATCATTCTTCTTTTTCAGTTGGTAAATGAGAAACCGAGCCCTTTATGACATTGGCTCATCAATCCATCTAAAAAAGTTACATTTCTTCTCACGCCTAAAGTTTGGACAACTGAAAAATCTTCTCCTAATGTTTTTCGTATTCTTCCAAGTGGTCCACAGTAGACATTTCACGCCACAATCACAGAATATTTCTTCTCCATCGTACTCTTAATTCACCCCTGACCAAGCTTTACTCTGACTATTTTTAGATGATGTTGATACCATCTTCATCCTGCAAATCCAATATACCAAAAATCTAGTAACCTTCAACCCTAGAATTTGAAGCAACACAAAATTGAAAAGGGATCAAATATACCCAAAAAATTTTATGTACGCGTTTAAAAGGATTTCAAACAACCCAATGAAATGAATGATTGATTGCTTTCAAATTTTGAAATACCCAAAAAATTTAAAACCAAAAAAATGGTTTAACACATTACCTGGCGATATAAAACGACAATGGAAGAAGAAGATCTAGTGAGAGAGAGAACGTGAAAACATGTTTAAGGTTATGATATAGAAGAATAGATTTATTATAATAAGAATTTAATATTTTTTATTAATAAATTTAATTTTTTTAATGTGCCACGTCAGTATTTTTTCATGTCACGCGTAACACGACAGGCCAGCTGGTTTGATGGTTGACCGTGCAAGAATTAACGGCCTGTCACGTTGGAATTGACGGAAACGTTGGTCAAAATTAGTCAAGGGACTAATTTGATCGATTTTGCGAACATAAAGGCCACATTGAGTATATTTTTCGGTGGAGGGCAAAATTAATTTTTTTGGTCAAATTCAGGGAAAAAAATACCCTTTAGCCAAAATAATTTAACCATGGCATGATGCTGTATTATAACAGGTATGAATTCTGAAAATTTATAGCTTTTAAAAAAGAGGGGTTGGTTGATGGATGAAACTGAATTTGATAACTAAAAAAATGTCAGGGAATATGACAAGGCGGTGCAAGAACTTAGCATTTGCATGGCCTTTGTTCCGGAGGAAGAGGCGGAGATTCTCGAACCATTTGTCGAGAAGTTGCATTTAATGCGGCTGGAATCATCGTGGAAGTCGTTGGGACTTGCAGGTCGACTGACCGTTCCTTGAGATTCTGCGATTATGATCAGATGAACTCCAGAATATGGGGTTATATGTATTGGTATGTAAACAAATCATGAGTTGAAAACTTGTGTTGAACACACTCCAAACAAAGGGAAAATGTCTTATCTTTCTCTTCATATTTCGGTGGCTCATTTTGGTTAAATTATTTTTAACCTTAAGAGTTTGGAGTTTAGGGTTTAGGGCTTAATAATTAGTATTTAAAGTTTAGGGTTAAATTATTTTTAATTAAATAGTCCCAAATTGAAATAATTTGTATTGAGGGTTAAATTTATTATTTTTTGAATTAGGACAAAATTGTTTGAATGTGCAAATGTAGATGACTAAATGTGTTACTATACAAAATATTTTAACTGTCACATTACCCTTTTAACGGTTGTTAACGGGTCAGTGCTCAATTTGAAGCAAAACTAAAAGTTTAATGGTAACATTGATGCAATTGAAAGTTTGGTTATCAAATTGAATAATTTACCAAAGTTCAATTACCATTTGTGTAGTTTACCCAAAAAGAAAAAAAACTGAAAAATAATATAAAAATTATTTTTTTAGATTTTATTCTAAAAAGGATAATAACACTTTTAGTCCTATGATTTTAAAAGTAATTAAAATAGTTAATGGTACATAACAGTACACATAATTAGTGGTACATAGTAAATGCATTTTATTGTAGAATCATCCGAGAGAAAATTATATTATAAAGATAAATGTTAGTATTGGAACTGGATAATTCTATAGTAAATGTCATGTACCATAATGTACCACTATTCATATGTACCACAATGTACCATTAACTGTTTTAATTAGTTTTGAAATCCTAAGGACCAAAAGTGCTATTATCCTCTTTTAGTATAAAATTTTAAAAATAATTTTTATATTATTTTTTCATATTTTCTTTTTTATAGCCAAAAAATAATTAAACTTTTATTACTATAATAATCTCTACCTTCACTTTAATTTAAGGGTAAAGTTTACAAATGGTCACTAAACTTTGATCAATTATTCAATTTGGTAACCAAACTTCCATTTGCTTCAATGTTACCATCAAAATTTTAGTTTTATTTCAATTTGGCCACTGACCCTTTAACAACTGTTAGAAGGGTGATATAGCTGTTAAAATATTTTGTATAATAACACATTTAATCCTCCACGTTTACATATTCAAACAATTTAATCCTAATTCGAAAGAAATAATAAATTTAACCCTCATTAGTTCAATTTGACTCTATTTTTAATTAGAGATAATTTAATATTTTATTTTAATCCCTCAATTATAACTAATGTTATCTTATCCCTCCCAATACTAACCATACCCAATCCATCCTTTAAAAATTGAAATGAATCAATTTATTACTAAATTAAAATTTAGAGTTGAAATGAACCAATCTATCAGATAGATGAGGCTTGTCGATTGCTGTCAAACGTCTGCTTCCACCACATTTTTCGAGAGGCTAATAGCATGGTGATGCGTTAGCAAAGGGGTGTGTGGATCGTACATCATCGTTTCGGGTGGTCTCTTGATGATTGGTGCTCATCGGGGATGCGTTCTGGTTAGTTTTGGGTGAGGGTGTGTTGGTTCTGGATATTTGTTGCCGAGGGCGTAGAACATCTCTTTTGAATTGTGTTGTTGCTTGGCTTGGTGGTTTGTTTGTGGGGGACTTTGTTCGATTGTTGGTGCCTATGGCAGCCGTAGTCTTTGGTTTGCGCACAAGGCTTTTCTCGCCTCTCTGTGTGGCATTTTTTTCATTCTTTTTTGCAACATCATCGAGGGTACTCTTTTCTTCCATTTTAGGTTTAGAGATATTTTTAACGAGGCTTTCGGTGATGCTTTCCTTGTATGATTTCATCGCCTAATAAAATCATCTTGTTTCGATCAAAAAATAACAATTAAATTATTTTCATAATAAATTCAAGTATCAATTTTAAAAAATATACTTAATTTTCCCTTTTTATTATGTATAACTGAATACGCATGATAACAAATGTATGTGTTTTTGGTGGCCTAATAACAATTTTAAAAATTCAAGTATCAATTTTAAAAATATACTTAATTTTCTCTTTTTATAGTAATAATTTAATTAATCTGTATGAAATTTTAAAGGATGGATCAAAATAAAATATTAAATTATCTCTAACTAAAAATAGGGTCAAACTGAAATAATGAGGGTTAAATTTATTATTTCTTTCAAATTAAGACTAAATTGTTTAAATGTGTAAACGTGGAAGACTAAATGTATTATTATACAAAATATTTAAAAGCCACATCACCCTTTTAACGATTGTTAACGGATCAGTGGCCAAATTGAAACAAAACTAAAAGTTTAATGGTAACATTGAAGCAATTGAAAGTTTGGTTACCAAATTGAATAATTTATCAAAGTTTAGTGACATTTGTGAACTTTACCCTTAAATTAAAGTAAGTGTAGGAATTATTATAGTAATAAAAGTTTAATTATTTTTTGAATTAAAAAATAAAAGAAAATCTCAAAAAATAATATAAAAATTATTTTTTTTTTAGATTTTAATCTAAAAGGGATAATAACACTTTCGGTCCTTAAGATTTCAAAACTAATTAAAATAGTTAATAGTACATTGCGGTACATATGAATAGTGGTACATGACATTTACCGTAAAATTACCTATTGGAACCTATATAAAATGGGATAACATGAGTATCTTTGACCAGTCATTCAATTAATGGATCTCAAGTTTGACATGATAGTTAATAAAATTGAAATAATAATACATTTAATTTCTTATAATTACAAATTATTATAATGTAATCCTAATTTTGAAAAATTAACTTTCAACAGTTAAATAGTATAATTCAATTTTTAGATCATTAAATTTAACATCTATTTTAATTTACATCACAAATCTTTAATTGAATCAAATTATATCATTCAACTTTTATTACTATTTATAAACTAAGTCACTTATATTGATATCATTCAATAATTTTAATGGAAAAAATTTTAAAATTACATTTTTTATTTAACATATATTTTATATATCGTCAATAAATAATGTTTAATTAATAATTTAAATATTTTTTGTTAGAATTTATAGGAAATTTAGTTAATTTCTTTTGTATTTATTTAAATGAAACATTTCAGAAAATTCTTGCAAAAATTATTAAAATTATAAATTAAATATTATTTAACGATGATATGTGAAAATATGTTAAGAAAAAAAAATGTAAATGTTAAAAAAAGTTTATACCGATGCGGCTAGGATGGCTAAATAAGAGACAAGTAAGAACGCAAATGTTATGTATACCGATATAGAGGGTGCACACTTAATTGAGCACTTAATTGAAGAATTGTATTATTTAAGATTTTAAACAAAAAATTATATTAATTTAATGATTTAATTAATTTTAATTATTATATCTTAACATTCTTTACAAGTCGTTACTTAAATACATGACAGTTATGTCTATGACATTTATATTTTAGAAAAAAAATAACAAAAATAAAAATACTTTAAAATTATAAAATATAAACATCACTAAAAAGCATAAAGCTAAAACTTTAAATTATTATAAAATATACAAAGGGTAAAACTTATAAAAAAATATTAAACATTATTAAATCTAAAGATTCTAAACAAACACTAAAACTTGATTCAAAATAGTATAACAATAATACTAAAATTTTATAAAAAAGCATTAAAAATTATAATATTTTTAAAAGAATTATAGAAAAATTGTTAAAATACAATGGTAACCATGTCGAAAGCGTTTGTTAAAATTATTAATATTATAATCACTCATATTTATTAACAAAACATTTTAACTTAACAAATGATTTCAGTGGGATAATGTTCTTTTTAAAAGATTCAGGTTCAAATCGTTTTATTTATAAGGTCTGTGTGATTTGTCAAATAATTAAGAATATGTATACATATATTACCTTGTAATCAAACTATTCATAAAAAAAAGGAAAAAAACTTTGATACACAGGCCGTGTAAACTTTAGTTTACATGTGCCTTTTAGTTTTAAGGGTTAAGGTTTTAGTTTAGGGTTTAAGGTTTAGGGGTTTAGGTTGTAGGATTTAGAATTTAAGGTTAGTGTTTAGAATTTAAGGTCTAGGGTTTAAAGTGTGGGGTTTAGTTTTTTAGGGTTAGGATTAGAAATTTAGAATTTAAGTTTTTATAATATAAATACACATGCTTGTGTATCAAAGTTTTACCATAAAAAATTAACAAAATATTTGTAATCGATCAAGCATAGATAACTCACAAATTATAACAAGTATTACTAGTAAAATGATTTATTATTTGATTTAATTTCTTAACTTGTATTTATTCGTTTTATCGCTTGGTCTTGCATTAGCTACTCCCTGTAGCTTAATCATTTTTTGTTTTATATGATATAGTTTATGTCCATTTTATAGTTTATGTTCGGGATTTGTGACTCTCCCTTCAACAATGTTATCTCTAAAATTTAAATCCGGATTCTGTCGGAAAGCAATGAGCATTCATACCTAACCCTTGTTGGTTCTGTGAAACATATATTCGTATCCGACATATTCACATCCGAATATATAGGTCGAAAACCAATGTTTTCAGCTAAAAATCTGTCATTTATAGCTATGATCCAAATATACAAATGCAACTCAAACATTATCAGCATGAAAACTCATCGTGATTTTCGACAGAAACACTGAAAAACAACATTGTTTATTGAAAAATCAATAAAGTTAAAGAATCAAGAACCCTAAAAAATAAATAGAAAATGTCAACCTTTGGTTGTCAAAACAATGCCAATAATATTTTTGATTGCCCGAAAAAGCTGCCGTGCCATTGACAAAATAGAGCAAAAATGCAAAATAATCTAATATCGGTTCCAGTAGGTCCGGCGTCTGAACCAGTTGTAGTCGGGCAAATTCTTGATGGGGCCAATCGCAGAGATCGCGATATCCTGCAAAACCGAACATAAATGACATTAGATTGTTTATATCCTGCAATTCCAATTTCTCATCCGCTTGAACCTAGGTTCAAATGCAGTTCCTACCCTGTCGTAGAAAAATCGGTTTGCAACTCGTTTAATGGTACTTGGATCAACAGCATCGATCCTAGCAAATAATTCGGCAAACGGGATTCTCCGACCGTATGTAAGTAGCTGCATATTGAAGATCAAGGAGGAAAAAGTAACTGAAATGAGTAATAGATGACAGTATATGTTTATATCTTGCCACTACAGCTCAAGCACGGCTACTACATGTCGCACATGGTCAGCAAAAGGCCTATGCATCAATTCAAAAGATAAGATTGCTCTCATGCAGCACCGGGATTAAAAATAGTTCGACTGCGGAAATGTACCTGCCGTCCGATATCTTCAGCCATGGGACTAGTTCCATCTGTACGAAGCATCAAGGATGACTTTAACTGCAAAAAGGAGAAATATTTAAGCAAATGGCAGAATAGACCGAGATATTTATCAAACATGAAGAAAATATGGGAGTAGTTGTAGCTACCTGATTACGAGCACGAATCACATCATCTTCTGAAACTCGATACGCCAGCTTGGTTATCGCAGACATAATAGCAAACGATAAATCCCCCAAACAATTGGGCTGAGTAGAGAACATAGAACTTAATATTTCATCATAAAGAAGGGGACCCTTTTTGGCACACATGTAATAACCAGATATAATAACTATGGCGACATCAAGAATATGACATATTGGGTTTTACTTTTGATCTTGCATCAGCTTTTGTTCGGATCATAACGAAAAATTACAGCAAGGGGTAGCAAACCTCACCTTAGCAACAGCATAGACACCGAAAAGACCAGTATCTTTATAGTTGGTACTGAAAGCCATCATGCTTTCTGCAATTCCGTTAATGCTAACTCTTTGTACCAGCTCGGAGCTGTTTAAAAGATTTTCGAAACTAATCAAGAAATTGTTCAGCAGAAGAGTCTGTTCCGAAACTGCCAAAGCAATGTTGAGTTGAGATTAAAATGCAATTCAAGGTGAGGAAAAAGCTCACCCCATGTGCTTTCCACCCCCAGCGTTTTTGTTCCATGACCCCAGCATCTCCCGCATAACCATTAGCGCAATAGAATCCGGATCTGTCGAAGATGTTGCCTCAAAAGCAATGGCAAATTTTGCTAGAGGAACATAGTCATTGATAATTCTAACCTGGTTTGTTTCAAAATTAAAAAAGATAAAACAGACCATTGAAAGTGAATACTACTGAATAAAAAAAGAAAAGAAAAACTCAAAACTCATTAAGTAAAATATCACCCCTACCTCAGAACCAGTAAAACTGGCTGGTTCTTTCGCAGCTAACTGAGTAGCAGTGGTTGAATCCGATGATAACTTGGTAAACAACTTCTTTGCTTGCTCGAGGATTTCCTCATGCTTAACAGCTCCGGATGCAGCAAGGACCTGCAAGGAAACGGAGGGAATCACGACATATTCATCGGGTTTAAGGAAAAGCCAAATAGTCCATTGCATGGTGCATACCATTCGAGGAGTAGTGTAGTGTGTCTGAATATAGTGGTGCAGATGCTCGTTGGAGATGGTCTTAATATTAGCAACAGGTCCATGAATGTTTCTACCCAGAGGAGAGTATTGGAAAGCAGTTGAATGCAAATGATCGAAAACAGCTTCCTCTGTATGTTCCCCGGCCTATAATATTCACCAAAACATGTTCAACACAACCGTTTCTAAATCGTATACGAATTTTAAGTGACCGATCCACGGTCCATCCCTGATTAGGATCACATTTCTCTAAAAAACAACAAAGAAGTGTAAAAGTTACCTGCAGTTCCCTTAGGATCGCCTTCCTTTCTCTACTAATGCAACGTTCTTCGAACTTGGAATTCTGCAAGATATCGGCCAAAATGTCCACCGCTTTAAGGACGCCATTAGCCATAACTTTGGCGTAATAAGCTGTTTCTTCCCTCGAAGTGTAAGCATTCAAATGGCCTCCCATATTCTCAATCTCTTCTTCCAGTCCCTTCGCACGCCTCTTCTCCGTCCCTTTGAATATCATGCGCTCCAAGAAATGCGCCGTCCCGTTCGTCTCGTCGGACTCGAATCTCGACCCTGCATCGATCCACACCCCAACGGTGGCCGTTCGAGAATTCGAGGTGGATTCCGTGGCGACGCGAAGGCCGTTGGGCAAGGTTGTGATTTTGGTTTCGGGGCGAGATAGGATGTGAGTGTGGGAGCTTTGGGTCGGGCGAGGGGAACCGTATTTGAGGAAACGGATATCCGGGTTCTCGAGTTTTTGGAGCTTTGATTTGAGTGAATGGGCTATCCGGTCGTAGATCATGGCGGTTGGTGGAGGAGGTTTAATGAACTCCTCGGCATCGGAGGCGGCGGAGGAGGAGGAAGACGATCGGACGACGGTGAAAGAAGAGGAAGGCTTGTGGGACCGGCGAGCTAGAGAGAGAAGCTGTTTGGTCGCCATTTTTGATGGATTCTCTTGGGAATTGTTTGAGGTTTCCGGGGGGAATTTCAAGAATTTGGAGAGAGAGGACTCAGCTTAAAATCCCTGTAACCACGCCTACTAATGGTGAAAAAGATGAATTCTGGCTAACTACTTTGACGATTTAAACTCAAAAAATCCCTCCTCTTCTCCAATTACAGAATATCAATTTCATATGATTATTTTTCAGGAAAAAAAACAGTGCTTCATAATAAAAACAAAGGCAATTTCAATTTACTATAATTAGGATCACATTATGTTTTAAGGGGCAAAATTGTAGAACAAGAATTCATATTCTTCCAAAATTGGTTTCTAATGTACAAAAATTCATATAGTCTGCAATTCAGCACTTTGTCCTCTTATGCTGTGGCATATGGAAATGTGGCTCCCTTGGAATAGTTGGATTCTTTGAGGACCTTCAAAAAAAAAAAACAAGCAGCAAAACAAAACTCCATGTCAATGTAAATACAGAAGAAACATATAAATGAGAAATTGGATATACTCAAGTTACCTTCTGGGAAGGAAAGGCCTGTCAAAGAATGGCATAGGCTGTGCCTTCGGAACGAGCTCCTTTCTCAACCTCTTTGTCTCTTCTTCCTCTGCCATCTGCAACATCGAAAAGATCGATTTTTGTAGTCTTTCTTTGCTAAACACACCTTGAAAAGATCATGCATTTTTCTCATCGTTTTCTTTACCTTATCCTGCATAGCCCTTTCCATTTTATACCGTTCAATTAGACTCATCTTCTGGGCTACTTGATGATCGAACTCTGAACGCTCTGACGCTCGAATGTCGGAGCAGAGTCTTGGGTCCACCGGCCTTGTATTCTCTTTAACGTAAGGTTTGATCAACACCTGCATAGGCAAAACCAATACAAGATTGAGAAAGGCTCATGGAATTGTTTAGTTTTGATTCTTGGATTTAGAGTGTAGGAACGAATGAACCTCAGGTTCATCTGTTGTCCATGGGAGGCCTTGAGCAATTGGGACCCTTTGTTTCTCTTCTTCCACCATCATTTCTTGGATCTTCTTCATGAATTCTTCTTCTTTCACTTTCCCTCTTTGCTGTTAATGTTAAAGAGCAATTGGAAATTGTAACATACGAAACCGCTAAGGATACGCTAAATGGTCAGGTTTAATAGAGATGAAACCTCGGTTCTTAGCTTGAATGGTTTCTGGGAAGTTGGCTTGACTTGCTTTTTCCATCTCCTCCCACCAATTGTCCGATGAGACTCCGAGCTCTAAAATCCACAAATGAATACAAAAAGTCATGCGCCAGAGTGTAATAAAAAAACCTTTATATTGGTATTTTTCACCTGTGATTCATAACAATTATAACATTATTATATGTATACAATGCCACTTAGAAAGCTTATTGAGTTATTTTGCTCGGACTCTTTATTTTCTAAGTAACCATGTCCAATACCCGTATTATATGCATTTTCGGATTTGTACTTGGAATATGATATCCAAGGACCCTCCAAAGACATGGAAAAGCTTAGAACCCTGTTAGACAAATAACCATATCCTACACTTGGACCCCAGTTATTAAGAAAAGAATAAGCAAGTTCTTTAGCTCTTTGATCCTTGAGTTCGTACATATAATTATAAATATAAACTCTATAGGAGAAACTATAAAATAGCTTGCAGATAAGAGGTCTGCAAGCGTGTAAATTGGCCAAAAAAACATCATTTAACATTCAATATGGTAACAACTAACAACAGTAAAAGTAAATTTGCAGAAGTGAGAGGTTACTTACATTTCTTTGGCTTCTTCGACCTCCATTAGAAGACCTGCTTGAAAAACGGTAAAACAAAGGAACAATATTAATGATAAAAAAAGATTTATTTTTTTTATAAAAAAACCCAAATCTGAGAAGTTAAAGAAAAAGCAAATATATAATTTGCATGTTGTGAACTAATCAATCAGTTGCTCCAATCACTGACCTTCCTTGGCTGCCATCCCATGAAGAAGAACCTGAGAAACGCCGATCAAAGCCAAGATTCTCAGCAGTCAAAACGCAATCCGACAATGCCCATTTCAATGGCTTCTTGTTATTATCATTTTTCTCTTCTTTTGGTTCCTTTTCATCATCTCCATCTTCCGATTCCTTTGAATGCGGTGTCGAAAGAAGCTTCTCAAAGGCCTTTACCAAATTCATAACTTTACCAGATTCATGCACGCTATTCTTTGCTTCTTGATTATCAATCAAGTCAGCCTTCTCTTCAACTTCGGTTTCAGATTTGTTCTTGAAAAAATCCTCTTGAGATGCCCTCAGGTTCTCATAAGCAACGCAGAGACATTTCTTCAAACTCCCACCAAACTTCTCTTTACATTTGCAAGCGATTTCGACATTAGGATTTGGATCTGGATCTGAAGCAGATATTTCTTTCTTTGATTTCTTCTTAGCCACCACAAACTTTCTTTCCCCGAGTTTGGTTCTTGGTGAACAAACTACTGGATTTTTGGAAGAATCTTTCTGGGATTTTGAAGATTTTGTTAACGGAGAATTTGAACCAGAGGTGTTTGGATTTGAATTCTCGGAAACTTTTGGATTCTTTGGAGTTTTTGATCGAGAAATCGCACTCCCTCTTGGATCTTTTACTGCAGTCCCCTGTTTTGAATGCTTGACAACTTCCATTGGTGGGGAAAGGAATTGGAAAATAAGAAATTGGGTTTTGGTTTTAAGAGTTTTTGATGAAATAATTCCAAGTGAAAAAGCATAAATCGGAGAAAAGAAGAAAAGTTCCGTTAGAGGATGACGCTCTGTATAACGGCTACTTTTTGGTGTTGTTCGTAGACCGTCGGATAAATTGGGGTTTTATTTTATTAACCGTTGGATTAGATTTGTATTTTGGGCAACGGTGGGCATTGTTTCGGGCAAATTTGAGCCAATGGGTTCATTTAGCTTTTTTTTTCCCAACATTTTCTATTTATAAGAGAGGAAATATGCTCTTAATAAGTATTAAACCAAACTTAGGAAAAAGAAGTCTTAACTGGGTAGTTTACCACTGCAATAAAGTTTTATTGTCTCATTTGACTTCTTTAAAAAGTAATATGACACGGAAATTAATTCATTTGTATATAAAGAGTTACTTTCAATAATATTTGGTGTCAGTTGTAGGGTTAATACAAGTAATCGTATCTATCTCGTAGTATATATTGTTGTGCAATGTGATAACTATGGTTCTCGGCAGGATTTAAATCTCGATCGCAATCGCGTTTTTAGTCGCGTCGCGGTTATCGCGTTTTCAAATATAATGGATGCTATTGCGGTCACTGCGGGTGACACGGTCGTGATTTTTTTAAAATTTTGCACAATTTATTGTAAAACATAATAATTATAATTATAAAAAGTCAATTTAATAATTTTTAGAGTACTTTTTAACACTTATGAACTTTTATTAATATGAATTTGAAAGTGATTTTGTTTAAAGAATTCTAGATTGTATTGTGATTTTGTTTAGTTTAGTTTGGATAATAAAATCATATGAATATTCTAAATAAACAATGTGCACCAATAAAAAGACTAAACATGTGAATAAACCTACACAAAAATAAAAAATATTAGTATAATAAAAATAATTAATAATATTAATAAATAATAAAATTAAATAAACATATTATAAAAACTAATAATAAACAATAAACATATTATAAAAAATTAAATAATTATAATATTATTAATAAACAATTATACCACATTAAATATAAGTCTTTATTCTCATTTATTTGATTTTCTTTTCCAATACTTATATTCAATATATACTCTAATTTTATTATTAAGTAAAAAGAAAATAAAATTAATATAATGTTTAAGGACTAGATTTAACAAAAAAAATCAAATCTTTAAGAACTTAATTGAGATAAAATAGGAATTTAAAGGCTTAATTAAGAAGTTTTGAAAGTTTAAGGGATCAATTTGAATTAGGGTTAAAGTATTGAGGCCAAACTGAGAACTTTAAAAAGTTCAATGTCACTCCATATAATTTACCCTTTTTTCCAAAATTTTCCTCCGATAGCCTGCGATTGTTCAGAAATCGGAAATATCGGCTCGTTATTGCCGCTATCGACCGTTTCAACGTTAAATTGCGATAGCGGCGGACCGTTACCGACGTGAATCTATTATTCACCGTGATTTTTGTCAAAATCGTTTCGAACGGCGGCGATACCGAAATTTCTCAGCCGAGATCTCAATTTCGGTCCGAGATTTAAAACCCTGGTTCTTGGTATTGTTTATGGATATTCTAAAAACTCGTTTATTATTTCTTTCATATCAGATAGACAGAAGGTTATCTTTTAAATTTATATTATTTATGTTTTGTGTACCTCATTTCAGGAGTGAATCTACGAATTTAAATTTTTATCCACCAATAATAAAACACAATCACATATAAATTAAGAGTAAATTGAATAACTCGTTGAAAATTACTTAAGATATTCACAAGTATCGGGATAAAAGACCCTTCAATTACACTTGGATATATATGTAAGATGTCCACTATAATTTAGTTACTAACTCTTTTCAATAAAATACATGTATCAAGAAATCCACATTAGTCTATATAAGATTTTCCCCTAATCAAATCATTTCAAAACATCATTTTACAACTAATGCTTTGAACACAACTTTTTATATTACTTATATGTAATTGAAATCATTAAAAATAACTTTTAACGTTTCTATATGAATAATCACTAACCTTTGTCACCAAATTTTTGTCATCTTATTATTATTATTATTATTAATTTTTTAGTGGGAAAACTTTCACTTTTATCTTTGTATAACAATCATTCTTTGCAAATAGATTAGCAACAAAACTTTTAAACCTTTTAAACCTAACTTTTAGTTCGATTTCAATATAATCACTGAAATTTTAGGGCGAATTCATTTTGGTCACCATAATTTTAAAAGATTCTATAAGGTCACCAAACTTTTAGTTCAATTTCAATATAGTCACCGAACTTTTAGTTCACTTTTAATATGGTCCCTCCCATTACCTTCCGTTAAAAGATGATGTTAGCTTTCGTTTTCCTTAATAAAAAATGGGTAAACTACACCAATCATCACTCAACGTTCTTCTCACTCCTATTTTGGTCACTAGAGTTAAAAAAATCAATTTAATAACTTAACTTTCGAATTGTTCATATTTTGGCCACCCTCAAATGAATGTTTATACAAATAGAAAAAATCAATTAATCCTTAAAAGATTTATTTTGGTTGTTAATTGGTAAATTTAGATTATTCAATTCTCGATCTTATATTGTATTAATTAAATCAGAGAATCGATTAACTAGTTAATTGAAATATTTGATTCTAGAAATGATTTTTTACTTTGTTTATTAAAATATCAAATATTATAATATGGTAAATTTAATAAATTTCCGGTTGTGTAAAAGTGTAAAAACAACTAGAAAGTAAAAAATTGAAAGTTCACATATATTAATTCTACCCAGAGCCAAAACTTTAAAAAAAATCAGAAGGGTATCAAAATCATTAGAATATAAGATATTGCAATGCATAAAATTTAGAAATATTATATATAATAGATCAGATCAGTTAATCAATTTTTCTTAAAACTGTGAACCGTAATCGAATCGAAATAATTTATTTTAAAAATTTGTACCGAAATCGGGTTCAATTAATCCTTAAAAATTATTTGGTTAATTGCTAAATTCAAATTATTCAATTCTCAATCTTATATTGTACCAATTAAATCGGATAATCGATTGACAGGCTAATTGGAATATTTGATTCGAGTAATAATTTTTTTACTTTTCTTATTAAAATATCAAATATGGTAATATGGTAAATTTAATAAGCAAAGTAAATAAATCATTACCCAAATTTTTTAAGGATTAATCGAATTTTTCTATTTGTATAACCATGTCATTTGAGAGTGACCAAAATATGAACGATTCGAAAGTTAAGTTATTAAATTGAAATTTTTTTAACTCTAGTGACCAAAATAAGAGTGAGAAGAATGTTGAGTGATGATTGGTGTAGTTTACCCGTTTTTTTATTAAGGAAAAACAAAAACTAACGTCAGCTTTTAACGGAAAGTAACAGGAGGGACCATATTAAAAGCGAACTAAAAGTTTGGTGACTATATTAAAATTGAACTGAAAGTTGGATAACCTTATCGAATATTCTAAAAGAATGGTGACCAAAATGAATCCGCCCTAAAAGTTCGGTGACTATATTGAAATCAAACTAAAAGTTTGATGACCTTATCGAATATTTTAAAAGTACGGTGACCAAAATGAATCTACCCTAAAAGTTCGGTGACTATTTATGTAGTTTACCCTATTCTTTAATGTAAACATAAGGGAAAAGTCTGAAAGACATTGTTTGCAAAGTTTTTGGAGCTACATATATGCAGGCGTTTGATGATTCTTTGGAGTAGAGGCACTCACGGTAAAATCTATGACTGGATTAAGGATAAGGACCCTGTCTAGGGGTCCAAATTACACTTATCTACTAAAAACAAGTATGTCCAAATTACACTTATCTACTAAAAACAAGTATGATATGCTCTTTAATGACTTTTTTTTACTCTTAATGGTTTCAATTATTTAATAAAGAAGTCAATGCATTTATTTACTTAATAACCAATTAACTTCATTGACTATAATTTAATGTAGTCTATTTCAGAGGCTAGAGATAAACCTAAATTAACTATGATGGAGACTATTCAGAAAAAAAATTATAAAACGAATTGTATCCAAAAGAAAGATTGTTAAAAAGTATTCAGGCCATTATGTCAGAAAAATTCAAAGAAAGTTGGACATTGGTATTAAACAAGGTATTAGGTTTCTCTATCAAATCCCCCTATCTTCACGTTTCTTTATTGTAATCTAAAATTTCTCAAATTTTAATTCACTTTTGCTTTTATTTCTCTCAAGTGCCAGTCCATTTATGTTAGTTGGCATACGTTGTGGGTTTTGGGCAGAATTCATGAACATGCAGGCATTGGCATCCCATGTCCCCATGTAACATGTCTTTCGACTGAGCAATAAAAGACCAGAAACCCGTGTTCTTAAATGCTACAATAAGAGCACCAAATTGGCTACTTACAATTAAAGTTCGTAACTTTTTTATTCATAGTCTGCGGTTTCATTTTTTTATATGGTTGAACTCAAGTCATTGAAATGGAGCTAGTATTACCGTTATCTCTAATGAGGTCACTAGGATGATCAGCAAAAAGAGAGAAGAATGACAATGGTGAGCAAAAGGGACAAAAAACTAATTACACGAAAATGAGAAAAACAATGCCACAAGAGAAAAACTTGTAGAAAGAAAGTGGATGCAAACCAACATACAAGAAACCCCACACGCAATATTCAACAACCTCAGCAGCCTTGACAATTTCAAAGGAAAAATTATCAACAAGGAGACATCTACCTTCTCCTCCGACAAGTATTAGATGAATGTCATATGTGTCTCTCAGACAATCTAGTATGTCCAACTCTTCAACTCAAGCATCACAAGCAACTATGGATTGGACTTGGCCTAAATGACCGAGCCCTATATGATTGCTTCCTATGGACTGCAATGATCTTGTATTCATACTTTGTGATCGACAACATTCCTTTTTGTGTTTGTTAAGTTTGGACAGATATTTTGTAAACTTTTTTAGATTCTTTCATTCCGTTTAAATCATTATTTTGTAGTTGATATAACAAATTCTTCGTCTTAAAAACTATATAGGAAAATACTTTAATACACAAGATTGTGTAAACCCTCTCAATTTTAGGATTTAGGGGTTTAGTGTGTATGATGTAGAATTTAAGGTTTATGGTTAGAATTTAGCGTTTAACATTTAGGTTTTAGGGTGCTAAGGTTTGAGATTTAGGTTTTAAATTTTATAGAAGAGTTGTGTAAATATAACTCATATATATATATATATATATATATATATATATATATATAACAAATTTGTTATAGACTTATAGTTATGAAAGTTTACCTTCAATTCAATCGAATTGAATTGATGTTAATTTATTTCATCTTTCTCGTCCAAATTTATTTTCAAGTTCAATTTAATTTCAACTAAAATCAATATAAAAATCAATACAAATTGATTCACATCCAAATTTCATTACCTCAAGTTCAATTAGCATTTTTATATAAAAGATACACTACATAGTTAAATCTTTTAACTTTACCCCTTCCCTGGGCTCTAAACCAACTATCATGCATTAAACAACCATTACTTCCTATCATCACCCATACACAAAACACTCTATGGAAATAATCTCATTATGTTACTCTATACTATCACCGCACATAAAACCAATCAGCATAACTGTAACGACCCAGAAAGTGAGTTGGGTTTCGGATTTAGAAGTTGGGGTATTTTAATATTTATGGATTTAATTTAAAGAGGAGTGATGATCCTTTTGTGAAAGGATGGGAGATTGGAGGGCTTAAGATGCGTTTTTACCGTGATGATTTGGAGAAGGATAGTTTGAAATAAAGGGTGAGGAAGAGATGGAGAAAATCATATTTTTATATTCTCTTCTCTCCCTCCCTTTTTCATGTTCCTTTTTCTCTCTCTATCTTCTATTTTCCCACAATCTTTTAAGTTCGATTTACCGCTATCAGAGTGTCCATTTTTTACACCTCCACCATCATCGTGTTCATTTCGCCAAGACGAGTCGATCGGTGGTCGTGGAACCACCGTCGGAGTTGTCGTGGAGAGGGTGAACAGATTTAAGTTTTGGGTTATTTAAATGAAGAGGTTCGAGCACTCAAAACCCAAAACTGAGGCCACCGTTGGACTCTTCATCGCCAGAAACTTGGATCTGGAGCTTGTCGTCACCATCCGGCCACCGAAAGTCGCTGCACGTGCCGCCCCTACACATAAGCGAGCTTCAGCTGAAGATGAGGCGGCTATATCAGCTGTTGGGCTTGGGGCAAGCCGTTAGGCCAACTGCAGAGTCGGCCTACTAGCCAAGCCCGAGCCGCCAATGAGCTAGCCTACCAACCGCAAGCTGAGCCAACCACTGCGCCATCAGACGCGTCGTCAGCCGCCATTGACTGCCACCGTTGATCGTTGACCGTTGACCGACATTGACTTTTTTAGGGACTCTACCCATGGGTTTCTCGGTGTTCTGAGTCTATTAGAGTAGTCTGTTTCACTAAATTTGAACTCGGTAAGCTATTTTTACGCATTTTATCCCTTTGTAACAACCCAGATTTTTTAGTCAACAATAAACGTTAACCCAGGCCTTGGAACGCCACCTTGGGTTGGATTTTCGGAGCCCATTAGGCCGAGAGGTTGGGATTTATGGGCCTCTATGTGTTGTTGGGCTTGCTTAGTGGGTTTGGGTTTAGGTCAAGATGGGTTTTGAGGAGGGGTATTATGGTAAAACCATAATATAGAAGACAAAGGCTGGTGAAGCCTTAATGTTGCTGCAGAAAGTTGGGTGGTGATATCACTTTGGTCCCCTTATCTTTCTCTCCCATACCCTATCATTTCTCCTACCCAAGAACCAAAAAGAAAAGATGGAATCCTTGAAGTTTTGGTGAGAATCTCAGATTGGCCATCAAGAGGAAGTTTTTCAATATGCAAAGATCTGTCATTCAAGATGAACATCTCTTGGTTTGGTGGAAGTTGGGTTTGAAAGCTTGAACCAAGGAAAATAGGTAGAAGAGCTTGGTGAGAGCTTATTCTGAGAATCTCTTACTTAAGGTCAGTACATTTCTGACTCATTCATTTCATGAGGATCCTAAAATGACTGTTTTGTGTGGTTTATGGTGTTGGGTTGCATAGTTAAGGTTTTAAAAGCTTAAAATCCCCTTTAATGGCAAATTATGTATCTTGTGTTAATAATGGGTAAAATTGGTAGCAAATCATCAAATAAATCTCCAATAATCTATAGAAACGTTTTGGGGCTTAACCATTTAGGTTAAGTGCTGGGATTGTGAAATCTCGAGCTCTAGGTTTTGAAATTTGGGCTCGTGTACCGGTATAGGGTGGTCGCGTATCTGTACTCCTTTGTAATAAAGGGTATGGGTTGTAGAGGACGTATCAATACGCATACCCGTGTATCAGTACCCACAGTTACATTGCTTTTGCGTACCGATACGTTTGGGGGCATATCGGTACCCATTGTTACATTGCTTGAGAAAGGCTTTCGCATACCGGTACGCCAAGGTACAAGTACCGGTATGAGTGGGGATCAGTACGGGGTGGATATGTACCTATATTGCGTATCGATACGAGTGGTTAAAGTATCAGTGCGATTTGAGCACCAAACCTTTCGAACCTAATTTACGTATCTGTACTTGGGAATGAGTATTGATACCTAGAGGGGCGTACCGATACCCACATAGGTGTATCGGTACCTGCAGAGTAATCTGCTTAAAAATTTTGAGGTTACGTTTAGAGGTCTTATAATTCGTGGTAAAGGGTCCAATGGACCCCTAAAAGAATAAAATAAATTTTAAAACTGAGAAATCGGGGTTTCTAACCCACATGTCGAATAAATGACTAATGTCTTGGCAATAATAGGGTGAGTTACTTGTACTAGAAATCCATAGAGATCTGTGGTGGATTGGTTGATGCTATGTGGAAAGTTGAGGTCTTTGTTGTGTGCTGAAGGGATGCCCATATAGGCTAGTTACAGTGAATAATAAGATGATCTATCGAGGAAGTTGTGAATGAGCTTAAAAGATATATATTAATTATTGTAACAAATGAAATATGCCTTGGGGCATTTGTAATGGTTGGCTTGATGCTTCTTATCTCTTGGTGAGATGTATAGATGCTCGGGGAGCATATGTTATCTTATGTGTCTTGGTTAGGAATCTGGATGTCCTAGAGTCAGCGCGAGGGTACTTATATGAGGGGATGTGTACTCTAGGCTATGTGATCGAATACATCCGACGTATCCACGGGCTATATAATCTGGATGCGGTCAGAAACCTATATTTGGGCTATATAATCAGGATAAGGAAACATAACTCGGGGGATGTGTAAGCTCGAGTAACTCGATGGGCTATGTAAACTCGAGTAACCTGATTGGCTGAGTGGCCTCAGGTAAATACTGCTTGTGGCTATTGTGATCCAAGTATGTCTAGGACGTATCTGTGGCTATAGTGATTCGGATATGGTCTATTAACCTGATGGCTATATGATCACGGGTAACCCGACAGTTGTGTAAGCACGGGTAATGTAAGGCTTCGTTGGCCATTATCTAGGGAATGTATGTTATTTAAATCGATGTGTGGATAATTGATTGTTGGTTGTTTTACCCTTTGGCTATGTGATCAAGGTATGGGATGCTTAACTCGGTGGGGTGTGTGAGCTCGAGTATCTCGTTGGGCTGTGTGACCTTGAGTATGGTAAGCCTTGGATGGCACGTGAACCTTATATTTTAATGGTATCTCAGGCATGGTTGTAAACTTTAGCTATGGTAGGCTAGAAGATAATCTTTAGAGTTGAGAAGCCATTATGTACACCCTTGATTATATTACCATGCATGCTTGTTTTATGATATTCATGAATTGCGGTAGAGCAGAAATGTACCACTGAGCTTTGTTAGCTCAGCATGCGCAATTGTGGTTTTTCCGTACGTAAGTTGACGGATGCAGCTTTAGAGTACATTACTTGATGTTTAGTTTTGACTGATTGTATTCTTAAGACCTTACCACAGTAGAGTCTGTATCTTTATTTTGATTTACTACTTTTTGGTCAAACGATGTATTTTATTTGGAACTCTTATTTTGTAAACTCTTAAATGTTATTTATTTATATGGATTTATGAAAAGAGATTGTTTTAAGAATTGCCAAAGTTGTGATTTTTAAACGAGAGAATCTTGACGGGTCAATTTTGGGAGACCCAAATGTAGTGCTTCGGATTTGGATCAGAATCGGGGTGTTATATTTAGTGGTATCAGAGCTTAGGTTTAGTCGGTTCTAGGAAACCCTAAGGTGGTATAGAGGTCATGGTAAGATGTTTAGTGAATACAAGTCCCTAAATTTGAGTTGTACTTTACAAGACTGAGAATCCTGATGTGCTACCTTGTTTCTTTGTGTTCCAAAAAAGTGTTGATATAATGGGGAATCGGTAATGGAGAGGCGAGTGGTGCAAGTAATTCCAAGGCAATCTAAAACGTCTCGTAAGACCCATGTAGAGAGGCTTCACTGTTTTGGGCCTAAAAATTTTGAGGGCTTGAGTGAGGATGACTCGGTCAAGGCTGGTCAGTGGTTGACACACAAAGAATTTTAAGACAGATGAGGGAAAGCCCGGAAGATGGCCTTGATTGCATTGTATCCCTTCTTAAGGGCACTGCACATGAGTGGTGGAATACGGTTGAGTTGGGTCTACGGCCTGCACTCTCGATATGGGATATTTTTTTGGATAAGTTTCGGAAGAAGTACATTAGTGAGGTACATATGGATGAGATGAGAGACCAATTCCTACATTTGGTTCAAGAAGACCGAACGGTGTTCGCTTATAAGCAAGAGTTTATGCATTTGAGCCGTTATGCCCCAGAGTTTGTTGCGACGAAGGAGTTGAGGTGCAAGAGGTTCAGACAAGGTTTGAGGGTCGAGCTTCAGTTGTGCGTGACAGCAGGTCCACTTAGGATATTTTCTGAATTAGCTAACAGTGTGTAGGCATTGGAGCGGCTTTGGGATACGACACCTGGTAGGACGGAGGATGCTAGGAGCCATGATGTAGAGACCCAGGATATCATATGTCTTTCTTCCTTTTCGCATGAGAGGTTTTGTGCTTCGAAGGGTTCGAAGAGAGTTGCTTTAGATCAGCTACCGATAGTCGGTTTAGGTTTAGATAGAGGGTTCTTAGGGGATCTTTAATTTTTACTCCAGAAGGGAGTACTGTGTTGGAGTATGCCCAAAGGTCAATCATGAGATGGTTGTAAAAGACATACTTATTTTATTATGTTTATTAATATAAAGCCATTATTATTTTTCAGTCTTATTCTGCGTATTTATAAATAAACTGAATTATAATAAAGTCCTTAGAATAATATAGTTATTCTTGAATGTCCTTAGTCGATTATTATTGTAGGCATGGACAAAAATAATATATTAAGACTAATATGTAGTTGATTGATGACAAAATGTTGTCATTGACATAAAGATGTCAAAATTAATACATAAGTATGTGTTAGAAAGCGACATATTGGATTGACCCACTATGAGCATGTTTCTTGGATTATTATGTGACAGTCACAACATTGCCCATAGTGATAACTACATGTATGATCCTCAGACTTGAGATCATCATTATTTCAACATCGTGAGTGACATATTTTGATGCGGTCAAACGTGTGTCGTAACTGACTACACTATAAAGACTAATATTAGATATGTCGCAATCTATGTAGCGGAATATGGTTGATCAAGATAAAATCTGTCCCTCCTACATAATATGAGTAATATCATAGGCCACTTGATTGAGTGAGACTAGAAAATGCATGGCCATGATCGAATAAATTGATATGAGATATCATAGTTATTCGTTTATAAGTATGCTCAAGATATCAAGAAATATTAGATGGACTATACAAGTATGACTATTCCATGACTTGTCTCCGATCTAGATATAAGGACAAAATGATGTAATACATGAAAGAGTTAATCACGAAAAAAAAAGTTATGTCGAACCATGACTTCTTGTAACTTAGGTAGCAATAATGCATTGCTAGATGCCACTCATCGCTTGTAATATTAGAATTGTTCTAGATATTACTGTTAACGTTACATGAACCTACAAGGGTCACACTCTATGATTGAAATGAACAAATATCGACTAGATAGCATGTGTACAAACTTGTTGCACACGTAATAAGTAAAAACCGAAATTATTATAATTATTGTAATTATAGATAATCTTTTTTTATATATTTTAATACTAGATAATTATTGTAATTATCAAATACTATTAATATATATATCTAAAGAAACCTAATTAAAGTAGAATCAGATTCTACACATTTAATTATATTCAGTTAAATATATTGTATATTTAATGAATCCAAATTCAATTAAAATTAGGTTTTTGAATGCTATATAAAGGCATAAGGTCTAGCAGCTGAGATATGCCTTTTGCGAAAAACCTCTCTAACAATTAGAGAAGTAAAATATTGTTCGTTTTATTCGGGTGGACTGCGTAGAGGTCAAAACGCTGTTGTGACAACTTGGATTCGGTATCGTGCTAGAAGAATTGGATTCTCCTAACTCCCTGCGGTTTTTCAGATTTATTTAAGGTAACGTATCATCCCTTTTTACCCCAGATTCGTTCCTCGTATATGGATCACTGGCAAAATACTCCGAATAATTTTTTTGCTGTGCCATGGGGTGTACCGACCTTTTCCAACATACTGATGGTTCAATTGGAGTATCGATTTCATCAACATGCGAGCATTGTGACCGACATCACCTTGGAGTATAGTTTTTACTTCGGAGGGTTTGCTATAGGTGTCGAGCACCAGAACACATGGTAAGAGATTGTCTAGTTATGGATAAGGATACACCAGCTCAATCTCAGAAGTTGGCTACTTTCCGACTTGATTAGAGTTTTACTAGATGCGAGAGCACCGTCAGGTTATCAAGGTGAAGGTCATGTAAGATCTACCGCCAGAATTGGCACACGAGGCATGGCTAGACAGTCTGTAACTCATACCAGAGATGACATTGTTACGGCCGAGGACATGTCAGGTAATTAAGCTCCGTTAGATTCAAGTTGTTTTTGTTAGCCGTGTAGCTTTTTGGATATGTAATGGGTTGGTTCTTGTGAACATGTTTCTTAGTAAACATTAGGTTTGTTGTTGCTTTAGATTGTAATTAGAATTTCATCTTCTGCTAGATAAGGTTTTTATCGTAGATGGTTGTTGAGAGTACAAAGTAGGCCGTAAGTTGCAAGCAAGAAGTTGTAAAGTTTTAGATTGTTTGAATCTGGTTGTTGGTGTTAGATGGGTAGAATCTTTACCTCCATAAGTGGATGTTGTGATCCGTAGTGATAGCTTAATGAAGGCTCTATATGTTACAAGATGTTCTTAGCTTGCGTTATAGACTCGATGGTTGAGAATTCCTGGCCTTAGAGTTGCAGATGTTTTGAGGGTATGGAGGTACCATTGGTGTATGAGCAGTCTTACCATTTGATAGTGGTTTAGAACCACGATAAAGGTAAGGTTGAGTTCGTTGTTAGTGTCCATCGCTTCGTGGCATGGCACTTAACGAACTCTTTGTTGGAGGCCTACTTGTGCAAGCGACCAATTGGGTGTTGTTACCAAGTGCTTCGTCTAGAACGTGCTTGTGTGGAAATGACGTGTATGGTGGCTTTTGATGTGTTAAGCCAAAGTGTAACAGTGAAATACCGTTGCCTATTTTCTGAGATCGACGACCTTGTTTTTGGTTATAGAATGTGAGAGTTTCGTATGTTTGTTCAGAGTAAGGGTACCGTAGTAAAAGTAAATGAAGGTTATGATAAACATGTTTGAGGCCCTAAGGGCAACCCGTGAGGTCGGTAGCCTGGCTTGTGCACCTTTTAATCTAGATTTCGTGGAGATGGTGGATTGCTCTATCGAGTTTGAGATGAGTTATCTTCAGGTAAGGCAAGCAATGTGAAAGGTTTTCAGAGTAGCGCAACAGAAATATGGGATCGATAGACATGTTGTGGGTAATCGGATGAATGTGTTGCAAAGAAATATTATTGGAGGAACCAGTTAAAAATCCCTGAGAGCAGTTAGATGGGTTTCTCATATTTGATGGTTAGGACTAAGTGGTTGATTGGAAGAAGATGTTTAGTCCTTTGAGGATAGATTGGTTAGTTTTAGATTGCTTGTAAGAGTTTGTAAGTGACAACGGGTATTTCTCAAAATAAATTAGCCTGAACAGTGGAAATTACATGAATCGAAAGTGGTTTTCGATCGTGCGGGAAGCAAGTTCAGATAAAGTGAAGTTTTAAGTCTTATCTTGGCGGGTCAAGTCTAGAGAAAAGAGTCGTTAGCTCAAGGTAGATTGATGATAAGGTTTGGTTGTCAAGGTTTTGCATGTCCTTTGTTGTTTGACCGGGGTATGGTTGTTAGATATGATGTGTTCCTGACAATGTTTTGTGGAAGTGGTGTAATGTTTTAGAGATATATGAGGTTTAAGTTTAGGGTTTTGATTAACGAATATTAGTAGAAATAGCTATTATCCGAGGTAGTATTCATCGAAGTTGAATTCCTTAGATTAGTGTTTGAACAACACATCTTGAGGTTGGTTTATTGCTTGGCTTTAAGGTTCATTGTGAAAGCTAATGGTTATGGTGTTTAGGTCGTTAGAATTTCTGAGAAAAGTGTTGAGAACAAGTGGTTCAGTGTTATGGTTTAGATTAAGGTAGGTTGAGGGAGAACTATCCCTAATCAATGTGATTTTGTTTGAATGGAAAATTGTTTGGATCTGTTTGGTTTCATCTTCTCCATCTGTTTAAATTTAGAGAATGAAATTTCTTGAAGGATGGGAGAGTTGTAACGAACCAGATTTTCGAGTCAAAAATGGACGTTGACCCTGGCCTTGGACCGCCACCTTGGGTTGAAAGTTAAAAGCTCATTGGGACGAGATGTTGGGCTTTATGGGCCTCCATGTATTGTTGGGCTTGCTTAGTGGATTTGGGTTTAGGTTATGATGGGTTTTGAGGAGGGGTATTATGGTAAAACCATAATATGGAAGACAAAGGCTGGTAAAGCCTTAATGTTGCTGCAGAAAGTTGGGTGTTGATATCACCTTGATCCCCTTGTCTTTCTCTCACATACCTCTCATTTCTCCTACCCAAGAGCCAAAAAGAAAAGATAGAATCCTTGAAGTTGTGGTGAGAATCTCGGATTGGCCATCAAAAGGAAGTTTTTTAGCATGCAAAGATCTGTCATTCAAGATGAACATCTCTTGGTTTGGTGGAAGTTAGGTTTGAAAGCTTGAACCAAGAAAAAGAGGTGGAAGAGCTTGGTGGGAGCTTATTCTGGGAATCTCTAGCTTAAGGTCAGTACATTTTTTACTTCTTCATTTCATGAGGATCCTAAAATGATTGCTTTGTGTGGTTTATGGTGTTAGGTTGCATAGTTAAGGTTTTAGAAGCTTAAAACCCCTTTAATGGCAAATTATGTATCTTGTGTTAATAAAGGGTAAAATTGGTAGCAAACCATCAAATAAACCTCTAATAATCTGTAGGAACGTTTTGGGGCTTAACCATTTAGATTAAGGGCTGGGATTGTGAAATCCCAAGCTCCAGGTTTTGAAATATGAGCCCGCGTACCAGTACGGGGTGGTCGCGTATCGATACGCTTTTGTAATAAAGGGGACATGTTATGAAGGGCGTACCGGTATGTATACCCGTATATTGGTACCCCTCGCTTGATTAGAATTTTAGTAGCACTTTTGTATACCGATATGCTTGGGGGCGTATCGGTACCCACTGTTACATTACTTGAGGAAGACTTTAGCATACCGGTACGCCAAGGTATATGTATCGGTACAGGTAGGGATCGGTACAGGGTGGATACGTATCGTTATTGCATATTGATACGGTTGGTTAGAGTATCGGTACAGTTTGAGCACCAAACCTTTCGAACCTAATTTGTGTATCGGAACTTAGGAGGAGTACTGATATCTAGAGGGCGTACAGATACCTCGGTTGGTTGTTTTACCCTTAGGCTATGTGATCAGGGTATGAGATGATTAACTCGATGGGCTGTGTGAGCTCGAGTATCTCAATGGGCTGTGTGACCTCAAGTATGGTAAGCTTGGGATGGCATGTGAACCTTCTTTTATTTTAATGGTATCCTGAGGTATGGTTGTAAACTCTAACAAGGGTAGGCTAGAAGATGATCTTTAGAATTAAGAAGCCTTTCTGTGCACTCTTGATTATATTACCATGCATGTTTGTTTTATGATATTCATGAATTGTGGTAGAGTAGAAATGGCTTATGTAGTCGTATTCGTTTTATCTGAGGAAATTATAGAGTCGAATTTTGGATTTAAAGAGTTGATTGGAGGAGCTTGGATGGGGGTTTATTGATTTGGCTTAAGATTAGTACACCTCGAGCTCCTATTGCTTCATGAGCATCATAAATGTGACTGTCTTGCTTGTTAGTGTTCGCAAAATAGGTAGACAATGAATAAGCATGTTGTGAGACCCGTATTGTGAGACTTGATATATCTGAGATGCATGATGATGTTATAAATATGATTAGACTCATGGAGGCTTTAGAGACCGTGTAGGATTGTTTTGAGATGCCCGTATGATTACTTGATGATTGCTTGATTGATTGATAATCATGATGCCTTGTGTGTTAGTTCGAATGAATTGATGTGATTTGATGGAAATCACACTTAAGGGATGTAGCGACTATTTTTTTCTATGCGTCGAGGGTGCCTCTATGAAAAATTAGAAATAAATCGTGTTTGTGGTGATTCCCAAATTTATTGAAAATTATTTAAAAAGAAGAAATTCTTTAAAAACTCGTATAAAAAGTGGAGTCTCCACCGGTCAATTAGATTAGGTAGACCGGACACCGAAAATAAAACCAGAGATTCAAATTAGGTTTGGGAGTTCATTACGCACAGGGAAGGGTTAGCACCCCCACTACGCCTAGGGCGCTAAATGAGACGAGACAGACTCGATTGGACTCGAGCTCGACTCGATCAAAGCTTGACTCGAATGGACTCGAGCTCGAGCTCGAACTCAGCTCGAGTTCTTAACTAGCCGATCCGAGCTACTCGAAAATATAATATACTATTTTTTATTTTTTTATGACTTAAAATCTAAATTCCTAAAATTAAAACCCTAAAATATAAACCCTAGACATAAGTCTTAAGCACTAAAATCTAAATCCTAAATTCTAAACCCAATAATCTAAACCTCTAAACCCTAAACTAACACCCAAACCCTAAATCTAACAAGCTTGAGTTTACATAATTTGTGTATCAAAGTTTTTTCTTGATAGGGCTTTAAATGAGATGTGACAAGTGGCGAGATACTCGAGTCCAACACGGTCAAAGATTGGTCAACACTTGACTCGATTTGGCTCGAATCAAGCTCGAACTCGACTTGAGTTCTTAACGAGCCGAGCTCAAATTTTTCAGGCTCGTTAAAAATTACTCAAGCTCGAACTCGACTCAAAATCTTAACGAGCTGAGTGGAGCTCAGCACTACTCGAGCTCGACTCGGCTCGTTTATACCCCTAGCTACGCCCAAAATTGGTACCAAATAGATTTGTATCATATTTATAAAGAAAAATAAAAATTCAATTTAATTTAATAATTAATTCCTAAAATGACATGGTTCGTATTTTAAAACTTTGCCTCGATCCATGGTACCAAAGGAGATGACACCTGGAGACCGGGATGACACTCCCACTAGAATACCGAGATAAAAAGGCCTAAAACTAAACATGGGAAAAAGAAAAACATGGGAATTTAAAAAACATGAATTAATAAAAAGATAAACAAATATTAAATAAAAACACGAGCATGTAAATAAATAAATACGAATAAAACATCCATTCACGTATATACAACATATAATAAAATAATATGACATATGTAACATATAAATATAATACATAAAATATAATATTAGTTAGTATGTACATGATATAAATATATATAAAATAATACATAAATAATACAATATAGTAAACATACTAAAAATAATTTATAGTACATATAATAAGCATAATATATACATTTACATATACTAACATATTAAAATACATATATTAACATGCTTTCCCATATACACATATATACAAGAGATAAAACAACAACGTATTAAATATAGTGTGGTATAAAATATAAATAAATATTTACATATAAACAAATATAAAAACATAAAAACAACCACAAATAGGATGTATCGAACAAATAAGCATAGGAACGAGAACATATTAAACATAAACAATATGATAATGAATCGAATATAAACAATAAAAATATAAAATAAGTGACTGAAATTAAATAAAAATAAAAGGGAAAGAGCTAAAATAGAATTAAACCCTCGAAAATCAGCTTAAATTAAAATAGAAATGACCTTATTGAAAACTACATGAAAAACAAAGGGACTAAATCCGCAATTTTGCTTTTAAAGTAATAAAGCAAGATTGGTGGTAAAATTGCAAACCGGCTTAAACTTTGGAGGACAATATATGTAAATTACCCATGCGGCAAGCCAAAAATGAAAAACTGCAAAGGGATGAGGAATTGATAAGGCAATTTTCCCTTTTAAAATCTAATATCCAAAGATTGAGGGACGAAATTGAAAATTTTCTAAAACTTTCAGGGACTCCGGGCCGAGTTTAAAAAGACGAAAGAACTGATGTTGAGAAGATGAAAACACGGAGGGGCCTTTCAGTTATTATACCATTTTTAAAATAAATTATTCCTTTCGGCCATTTTGAGACCATTGACATATTAAATCCCCTACTTCCCTCTGTTTCTTAAAACCAAAAACCAAACGCTCTCAAATGTTCATCCCAATCAAGGACGAACCTAGAATCCGGAGGCCATCCGTCGTTAACTCTGTCGTATCAACCACCTCAGACCATTGTCGATTGTTGCTCGCCAGCACCGGCGGACCTCAAACCCTAACCTAAAATGCTCCCCTCTCAAACTAAACCCATATCTGGTCTTAGATTTTAGGAAAATACTCATTCCTTTGTCAGATCTAAAAAAAGAACCTAAAACCACATTTTTTTAAAACTTTTTATGAACCGAGACCAAAAAATTCCCTCATCTACCGTCTCACCATATTCAGTTTTGGGATCGACGGCTTGTCACCGGCGAGGGAAGACCAACGGTCAAGGTTAAACACTTTCCCTTTTATTTTTTGTTTTTATTATTAATATTTTTTCGTATTCGAAACGTGCATGCAAAAAGAAGATACCTCTTTAGAATTTCCTTTTGTGTTTTTTATTGATTTTGAATATGTCTACATAAATGACGACTGAGATCACTTGAAGATTGGACGGCTGTTATGCAATCTGGAGAAAGACGGGCTTCACATGATGGCGACATGAGGCATAGAATTATCAAGATGATCAGCGCATGCACGCCACGCGCACGTAGAAAGATGGATCGCCCTCTCGTGGGCTCACGCGGCAGATGAGGGGTCCTTGAGCTTCAATCGTGGCCGTTGGATCTAGATCTGATCCAATGGCCCTCCCGCGGTTGAGCATAAAATAAAAGGATTTAGGGTCAGATATGGATTAGTGTTTTTAGGTTAATTGGATTGGGCCTTTGTAATTATTTAGTTGGGTTTCAAAATGTAAAATGGACTGGACACTTATAATAATCCGGGTTTTTAATTTACATTGGATTTGCTATATATATATATACCTATGTTACAATTACTACTACTAATAATAATAAAACTCATATATACTTAATTTAATATGCATACATATAAAATATGCACATAGACACAACATGCAAGCATATTAAAACAATCATATCACACGTATGTAATATACATGCATACCTTATATAATACATGTAATATTAATATTAATAATAATATCATTAATAGCTAATACATATATACTTATATTCATACATATACATTCGCACATTATATGTACGATATACCATTAATTAACACATGCAATAATAATATAATTACACATATAACGTATAGAATATACAAGCATATAATATGACATTCATACATATGACATACATCTCGATATAAACATTAATACTAACATATATGTAATTACTAAATAATAGTGATTACAGCTGCCCCTCTTTGCTTGTTATTGTGAAACAAGAACAAAGCAAAGACCAAAAAGCACTCATTTTTGTCCTACCTTCCTGTCCCCGGCTCTAGAATCACGAGCTCTACTAGAACTTTCCGCTCTTCCTCGGCCATATCTTCAAGCTTCAATCTCTTTAATGACCCGATTTGTACTCGTCTCGACATTCAAAATGAAAGCTTGACATCATGATCGAAGGTTTTACTGATGACCCGAAGGTCTTATCACCACGCCCGAAGGATTTACCGGTGGCCCAAATGACTTATCATCATGCCCGAAGGACTTACTGATGGCCCAAAGGACTTAAGATCAGGATTCACACTGGAAATGGCTACCAATCTCCCTTAAAATATGGATTCACGCCAAAACTGGCTACAAAAATCCCTTAAAATGATGCCTCAACTTAAACCAGTCTTGACATCACAATAAGGTTAGCATCATGCCCGAAGGACTTACTGATGGCCCAAATGACTTATCACCATGCCCAAAGGACTTACCGGTGGCCCGAAGGACTTAAAATCTGGATTCATGCCAAAAATAGCTACCAATCTCCCTTAAAATATGGATTCACGCTGAAAATGGCTACCAATATAAATCTTCAATAAAATCTTACTTCTTCAACATCAAATTCTTTATTAATCTTCAAATATCTGTTTAAACACAAACGAAATGCTTTTAAATTAGCATGCTCCTATCTATGTGCATGTAATGTAAAACTTTTTTCTGCTTCTTTTTTTCCTTTCTTTTTTTCCTTCTTTTTTCTTCTTTTCATTCTTCTTTTTCTTCTTTTATTCTTCTTTTTCCTCTTTTATTTTTATTTTTTCTCTTATTTTTCTTCTTTTCCATTTTCTCTTTCTTTCTCTTCTTCTCTCTTTTCTTCTCTTTTTATTTTTTTTCTTTTTCTTTCTTTCTTTTCAATCTGTTTTAAAATCCTATTCCTTGAAAGTTCATTCTTCGAATTTTTTCACTTTATTTCTCTGCAGTATACTCTTTAATCTCCATTCCATCACTCCTTATTTTATCAATTAAATACTCACGCTCCTATCTCTCTTGCGCGAGTAACTCTTTTTCTTCTTCTTCGGGGTCTCTACCCATTTTGCAAATCCTTTTTCTAGTCCTTACTCTATCCTTAGGTAGGGGCTTTCATCATCTTATCACTCAACATTGCCCTCATCATTCTCTGGGCTCAAATATCTTTAAATTCTTAACCCAACATTCAGAGTCCCGATCTGTCTCATCATTAGGGCTGGCGAAATGCCCCCACACCTTAAACTCATCTCTAAACTCTAATCTTCTTGTAGCATCTGAGTGGGAAACAACTCTCGGTCCCTATACTTTAATTCTCATTTAAATTTTTAACAAAAAGCAGTCATTTCCAGAAATAAACTTGGACAAAATGTCAAACATCTTTTAAAATTAATGTTTGAGAAAAACTATAAATATCTTAAAAATCAAGGTTTACAAAAGAATGCCAAACATCTTCAACAATTGATGTTTGGAAGACCTGCTAAGTATTAAAAAATCAAAAATTCAGAGAAAAAGGCCAAATATTTTTTTGAAAATTAATGTTGACAGTGAATAATCAATATTAAAAGGTTTCGAATTAGGAGAAAAATGCTAAACATTTTTTTGAAAATTAATGTTTGAATAAAATGGTAAAGAATCAAAATTCGAAAAAAAACCAAACATTTTTGAAAATTGATGTCGGAGAAAAACGATAAAAAATAAAAGAATTAAAATTTGGGGAAAATACCAAACATTTTTTAAAGCTGGTGTTTGAAAAAAATCAAAATTCGAAGAAAAAGACCAAACATTTTGAAAAATTAACGTTTGGAGTAAATGTATTGAAATTCGAAAATGCCAAACATTTTTGAAAATTAATGTTTGAAAGCAACAATAAAGGTTAAAAGAATCGACAAAAGTGTCAAACCTTTTTTTGAAAATTATTGGTAAAGAATCAAAATTTAAGGAAAATACCAAACATTTTTTAAAATTAATGTTTTAAGGAAACGATACAAAGTCAAACATTTTTTAAAATTAATTTTTTAAGAAATCAAAATATTGAAGGAATCAAAATTTGAAAAAAGCCAAACCTTTTTCGAAGATTAATGGTCGGGTGAATAAAGAATTAAAAATTTGAAGTAAAATGCCAAACATTTCGAAAACTAATGTTTGAAGGAAATGGTAAAGAATCAAAATTAAGAAAAATGCCAAACATTTCATAAAAACTAATGTTTGGAAGAAATATTAAAAGAATCAAAATTCGAAAAGAGATCATACATTTTTGAAAATTAATGTTTGAGAGAAATGGTAAAAGAATCGAAATTCGCAAAAAAATGCCAAACATTTTTAAAAAATAGTGTTTGGAAGAAATGATGAATATTAAAATTTTTGAAAAAATGTCAAACATTTTGGAAGATTAATGTTAGACCCCTAAACTTTTCCTCGTATTCTGTGACCTAATTTCCAACCAGGTTCATTTTTCATTTCTTTGAGCCACCCAACATATCATGGCTCGAGCCTGCTTTAAACCTTGAGTTGTTTGTCATATGCACTTTTGCCCTCATCTTCATTACAGTCATTCATGTGTCATCACTCTGCATTGGGTCGATCAGTTGTATCCACTTTCTTGCATTCTGAATCTCGTCCTTGAATTAATACATGAAAATCTCTCTCTCTTTCTTTTTTTTACTGTCAATTTGTTGATCGTCATTCCAATGAAGGGTATCATTTGGATCAACATACAGGACTTTGAAACCAAAATTATAATAAGGAAAACATAATATGAGCTTTGGATATCAAGTGCAAGAGAGTCTCAAATTCAACCTTTTGGTGATCATTCCAACCATAGATGCTATCTATAAAGACTTTGGATGTTGTGGCAATTTGAAGTCGTAAAATCCTCTTATGTGACTCGGTTTATCCTCATGATTATCGCATTGCTACAAAGACTACTCCTTCTCAATTCTCGTTATTTTCTCTGCCCAAGAAAAAAGACTTGTTTAACCGTTAGAGTGCAAAAATATTATTCTAAGAATAGGGTGCATGTATGTGCAGATGATTATGCTATTGTTGTTGTTTTTTCTTTTTTTTCTTCTACCATTCTTTCCCACCATTCATCATTTATTATCATTATTTTAGGGAAATCAACTCATCACAGTCCTTTGTCTCGAGGATAATGATGGAGCAAACAACACTACCCCGGGTTACTCGGCATAATCATGATTTGAAAATATTACCATCACTCATGAAGCTAAGGTTTCTTGATTTGGATGGTGCATTGCAACCTTATTTACCTTTTTGCTTCAGCGGAGTGCCCTAAAAATTCTACACTCTTATCCGAACATGCCTATTACTGGGCTTCAAACATTGGAGTGCTTTTTCTCTTATTCACTCATCATTATTATCATTCTCAATCATTAATCGCAATTTTTTATTTTTTCTGCACATTTACTTACATTTCAATTCTACGCTTAGAATTTTAATTTCAAGCAACTCTATATGGTTAAATTTTAGAGCTTTTTCCTCACCGAACGTTATCGAATGGGTAGTGATCTTGCTTTGCATACCAGAGTCTGTTAGGGAAAATTAAACCTCATCGTTATTACGACATCCAGTTGACCTCAAAATTGATGTCACATCTAGCAATTGATATCCAGTGACCTACAAAGGCAAGAAGAGATATACATATACGTGCTTTCAAGGTCATTGTATGTTAAGCAAAATACGTTTTCTATTGGAATGAAAATCATCAAACATGACACGTGCCCCTTTTACAAAAAGATTTATGCTACACTCGGGCCAAAGGTAGCATAATTCTTGAAGCTCTCATCTGGTATCATCTTTGTGTTCTGAAGGAGTTGTCGACTCAAAGCCAAGTCCAAAGCATATATTTATTGGTTCAGAAAGGTACTGGCTAAGTTACCCCAAGACAGAATCTGATTTTTGCTTAATTGATTGTACCAAACTACAACAGGTCCCATCAAACTATCATGAAAGTAGTGGATCAGTAGCTTTTCATTCTTTATGTAGCCCTCCATCTTTCTGCAAAACATGGTCAGGTGCACCCTCAGACAACTTGTGCCATCATACTGTGCGAATCTAGGAACCTTGAAATCTGGAGTAAAGATCAAATCAGGGACTAGGAAAAACTCTCTTGTAATGAAAACATTCATTTTTTCTTTCTTCTTGAGCTCTCTTTAAAATATATCCTCTAATTGATCAAGTCTTTGTTCCATCTTTTTTCCAACCGATTCTTGGATACTGCCACCGAACCTGTAAAATTCATTATTATTTAATTAATTAATGCATAAAATGTATCACAAATGTCTAAAATGTAAAAACAAACAGTAATTATGAACTATCAAAGTGGATGCAAATGAAGTGAATGAATGCAAATGAAGTGTTGATTCACTAATAGTCATTTAGAAAAAATTTTATAAAGGAAATGTATCTATGAACAAAAGATTGACAAGGCATCTGTTAGCCATTCTTCTTAGAGCAAAACACATACTCGGTGCCCTAGTTCTGTCTCTTCTCTGTTTGTTTCATGCACAGATTATTTCTAACCGTAGTATTATCAATCTTTGTACATTACCGAACATCTTCCCATTTATAAAAAAATACCAAAATATGGAATATTTTTGAATCAACAAAATACAAACATGAATGCACTAATGTATTAGTCGCAAAGTGATCATCGTAGAAAGACTTTCATTGGACAAAACTGCTTGTTACATCAGATTCAGTCGTGTAAACTTTACAAAACTGATGAGCCCTAGCCCCTAACTTTTGGACTTCTTCTAGAAAACGAGCCATTTTTCCTTCATGATCCATTGCAGGATTCATATTCTGACTTAATGGCATAGCTGCATCGGCCACATCTGCTACCTGCTGAGCCACCCTGCGTGATTGGGTTATGACACTCTTCATATCCTTGTCTCTCTCTTGTATTTCTCGCTCGACTTTTTGTAGCTGGAGAGTTGCCTTTTTAATGATTTCATAGCCAGCTTGCTTGTAGGCCTCAGCACGAATCTCACTCGTACGTAGAGAAGTCCTAAGTTCTTCTATTTGTTTCTTGAGCATTGTGTTCTCTGTTTGAAATATGCAAAATTCATTCTTACTCTATTGCAGACTTGACTTCAGAATCTCATTCATATTTAGACTATTATCTAGCTCATTCTCGAGGATGTCGCGCTGACTTTCGGTTTCCTTTAACTCTTTTGATAATAACCGGGCTCTATTTTCACTAGTCTTGCCTCTCTCCTTCCAATGCCCCATATCATTCTTCAATTGTAGGGCGTCGTTATTTCATTGTTCAAAAGTGTCACCAAGCCACATTTTGGAACATGCAGTGAAGCTTTTGATGTTCATCTTGTAGACTCTTTAGTTTCTCGCTTAATTTTTCACTTTTTGGCCTAAACTGGTCACATTTGAAAGAATACCCCTCTTCCGTGATGCCCCCATCTTTGGCTTCTAAATTTGACTCACTTTTTTCAACCTTTGCCCTGGGTCCTGGTTCTTCTTCAACTTTGCCCCTTGTGTGATCGTTGGCTCACTGTGAAATCTGGGTCTTCCATCTTCAAAACTTAACACTCACATGTTAACAAGATCTCTTACTCGATTCTTCAAGGTCCCACAATTCCCTGTAGTGTGACCTGAACTTCCTAAGTGGTAACCGCACTTGGCTCGGCTGTTGTAACCTTTCGGGAAAGATGTTTCTTTTGGAACAGAATGAACTAGGGTGATTAGGCCCTTTTTAATAAGCATCGGGAGCAACTCAGTGTATCTCATAAGAATCGGGATGTTCATCTTTACATTATTTTCTTTTCGAATTTCTTCTGGACCTGTCTCTATTTTCTGAGAGCTTGTCTCAGATGTACCTCACGCTGGTTTGTTAATATGAATCACAAAAGGATTTAACTCGTCATACTTACAAATGTAACCTTTCTTGGGAATGGATTTTTGACCATCAAACTCTTTATTCTGACCCTCGACTGGCTCTTCTTTTGGCTTTACGGACCTCTTGCCTTTAGCCATAGCTGTCATTAGATTCATCATCTCGGCCATCTCTTTCTTTAATTCTTATACTTCGTCTCGCTCATCTCCAATGCGAGTATTAGTCACCTTATCTAGTTCAAACTCTTCAGATGATTTGCCCTCTCGACTCTTCTGACAATACTCCAGATCTGCTCGCTTTATCTGAATACGAGACCTCTTGTCCATTTTGACTACCTTCTACAGTGACGGTCACTTGCAAAATAAATACCTTTATGTTATGATAATGCGATGCACAGAAGAAAGCAAAAGACAAACAAAAAAATTATGTCAGTTTGAAAAGAATAATCTACATAAATGGTTAATAAGCAGAAATAATTCAAACACTCAAATTAAGCAGTTAAAATATACACAAAAATACGAACACAAAACTTAAACAGGTCTTTCGCTAAACACATAGAGTACTGGTATGCCCTAACAGATAGGCTCTATGTCTCACTATATGTGGTCAAATTCCAAAGTAAATGGTACTCGAAATGTCGCTTGGACATCGATTCGAGGGAATGCAACTCTTATACCATACGGAGGTGAAAAACTCATGAAATATAAGGACCGAATTCCTGAAGTGAATTACAACACTGTACGGAGGTAAAAACCCCACGAAGCGAAGTAATCACTCCCCCTAAATGTTCTAAGACTATTATATGATGTGAAAAAGGTAAACAAACAAGACTTAGGAATTAACAATTAAATTAAACCGAATTCAATTTTTTCTATATAATTACGATACAAACCTAACTATGGCTTAACTCTTTTTTTATTTTTGAAAACAGAAAATTTGCTCCCTAGCGGAGTTGTCATGCTGTAGCGACTATTTTTTTCTATGCGTCGAAGGTGCCGCTAAGAAAAATTAGAAATAAATCGTGTTTGGGGTGATTCCTGGATTTATTGAAAAATTATTTAAAAATGAGAAATTCTTTAAAAACTCGTATAAAAAATAGAGTCGCCATCGGTCGCTTAGATTAGGTAGACCAGACACCGAAAATAAAACCAGAGATTCAAATTAGGTTCGGGAGTTGATTATACACGGGGAAGGGTTAGCACCCCCGCTACGCCCAAAATTGGTACCAAATAGATTCGTATCGTATTTATAAAGAAAAATAAAAATTTAATTTAATTTAATAATTAATTCCTAAAATGACATGGTTCGAATATTAAAACCTTACCGCGATCCACGGTACCAGAGGAGATGACACCTGGAGACTAGGATGACACTCCCACTAGAATACCAGGATAAAAAGGCCTAAAAATAAACGTGGGAAAAGGAAAAATATGGGAAATTAAAAAACATGAATTAATAAAAAGATAAACAAATATTAAATAAAAACACGTGCATGTAAATAAATAAATACGAATAAAACATCCATTCACGTATATACAACATATAATAAAATAATATGACATATGTAACATATAAATATAATACATAAAATATAATATTAGTTAGTATGTTTACTATATTGTATTATTTATGTATTATCTTATATATATTATAAAAGAGATAAAACAAAAACGTATTAAATATAGTGCGATATAAAATATAAATAAATATGTGCATATAAACAAATATAAAAACATAAAAACAACCACAAATAGGATGTATCGAACAAATAAGCATAGGAACGATAACATATTAAACATAAACAATATGATAATGAATCGAATATAAACAATAAAAACATAAAATAAGTGATTGAAATTAAATAAAAATAAGAGGGAAAGGGCTAAAATAGAATTAAACCCTCGAAAATCAACTTAAATTAAAATAGAAAGGACCTTTTTGAAAACTACATGAAAAACAAAGGGACTAAATCCGTAATTTTGCTTTTAAAGTAATAAAGCAAGATTGGTGGTGAAATTGCAAATCGTCTTAAACTTTGGAGGACTATATATGTAAATTACCTATGCGGCAAGCCAAGAATGAAAAACTGCAAAGGGCGGAGGGATTGATCATGTAATTTTCCTTTTTAAAATCTGTTATCCAAAGATTGATGGACGAAATTGAAAGTTTTCTAAAACTTTCAGGGGCCTGGGCCGAGTTTAAAAAGACGGAAGGACTGATGTTAAGAAGATGAAAACACGGAGGGGCCTTTCAGTTATTATACCATTTTTAAATAAATCATTCTATAAAAGGACTATATCAGGTCCACTTACAACCTTTCGGCCATTTTGAGACCCTTGACAGATTAAATCCCCCACTTCCCTCTGTTTCTTGAAACCAAACGCTATCAAATGTTCATCCCAAACTCAAATGAACCTAGAATCCGGCGGCCATCCGCCATTAACTCCACCGTATCGGCCACCTCGGACCACTATCGATCGCCACTTACCGGTACCGGTAGATCTCAAACCCTAACCTAAAACGCTCCCCCTCTCAAGCTAAACCCATACCTGGTCTTAGATTTTAGGAAAATACTCCCTCCTTTGTTAGATCTAAAAAATCGAACCTAAAACCACATTTTTTTAAAACTTTTTATGAACCGATACCAAAAATATTCCCTCCTCTACCGGCTCACCATATTCAGTTTTGGGACCGAGGGTCAAGGGTAAACACTTTCCCTTTTATTTTTTATTTTTATTATTAATATTTTTGTATTCGAAACGTGCATGCAAAAAGAAGATAAAGAAGATACCTCTTTGGAATTTCTTTTTGTGTTTTTTATTGATTTTGAATTTGTCTACATAAATGACCGGATTACATATATATATCCGAACTGATCTTTGCTTGTTTACAAGAATATAAGCAACATTAATTGTTTGAACTGTTGATTTGATTTGGATCTGACTTTTTCTTTTTGTTTATCATGTTTCTTGGCCATACTTGGTTGTTGGAGCCAGTGAGAGAGGCGTACGACGGCCACGGGCAGAGCAGCCATGTGTATGGGTGGTTGGAAGATGAAAGGATTATCTTGGCCATAATTAATCTCGACCTTTGGATCAGATCTGATCCAACTGCTGAGATCACTTAAAGATCAAACGACTGTGATAGAATATAAAGAAAGACGGGCTTCACAGGATGGCGACACGTGGCGTAGAATTATCAAGACGGTCAGCGTTTGTACGCCACGCGCACATAGAAAGCTAGATTGCACGCGCATGGGCTCATGAGGAGGTAGATGATCGGTCCTTGAGCTTCAATCGTGGCCGTTGGATCTAGATCTGATCCAACGGCCCTCCCGCAGCTGCGCATACAATAAAAGGAATTAGGGTTTAGATATGGATTAGGGTTTTTAGGCTAATTGGATCGGTGTAACACCCCCAAAATTCCCCAGTTTAGAAAACCTAATTTGTGAAACCCCTAATTTGAAAACCCTAGTTCTAAAATCCCTAAATTAAAAACCCTAACATTTGGGGATTTTGCCTTTGAAACCCTAATTGAGATTTGGGTATTAAAGTGAGTTTCAGTGACCTAATTGAGCTAATTCTGAGCATTTGTGGTTAATATGAAAAGTGGGAAATATTGGAGACCCTTGTTTTTAGATTTACCCTTTCGGGCTTATTATTTAGTCAATCTTTTAACCCTATTAGATGAATCAGCTTCCTTTTTGAAAATATAGCAGCCACCCTCACTTTAGTTCTTTCACCCCTCTCCCGGTAACCCATCTCTTTTGCTTTTTCGACGAGGCTCCTGTAAGCCTCGCTGCCGGTACGTGAAATGCACCGCCGCCACCGTCGACATCCTCGCCTCCCTGCGACCAAAACCCGGTGAACCACTCGTCGTGTATCTGCGCCGTCCGTCGTGGGGGTCGAGTGGTAGGTTCGTCGAGAACCCTGGGTTTTTCATCTATTTTCACCTTTCCCAGGCGCCACCGCTGTCATGCGTCACGACCGACATATTCGATCTCATCATCGGCCCGCACGTAAAACTTTACCTTCAGATTTCTCCTTCGCCTCTCACCTTTGTCGGAATCTGGGGAAAACGTTTCAGTTTTCACTTTCACTGCCGAGGTTTCACCATTTGGGCGTGGGTAAGATATCTTGGTTCCATCAATTTAGGTTTAAGCGTTGTTCTGGACTTGTTTTTATGGCTGTTGATTGCATTTTGGATCTTGCCGGTGTTGTATGTCACCGCCATCCTTACCGTGCCGCTGCGATGTTGAACTGCCGCCTTGCTGGTTATGCTGTTGTCATCGCTGCTGTAACCATCGTTGTCGTCGTTCAGCTTGTTCTGCCGCCGCCGTTAATTAGGGTCATGAACCCTAATTTTTTAATCTGAAGTGATGAGATGAAAATGTTGGGCTGGCTGTTTGTGTTATGGTTCAGCCCGGTGTGAGCCTGTGTGTTGAGCCCAGCAAGGGAATGAGTGAGCTCTACCCATTTGCCTTGTGTGTGTATTTGGGTTTAACCCAATTTGGTTAGTGAGCCGAAGGGATAGAGCCCGTTTCGAGCCCAAGTTTGGGTGATGTAGCAGGACTGGATCTCGTGACCCGAATCAGTTGAGAACCGAACCGGTAGAACTGAGTTCGACCTTAGACCGTGGACCTGCTCGACTTGACCGTTGGTTGACCCGACCCGACCGTTGACCCGACCCAACTGTTGACCCGATGACGTCAGTGTTAGGTCAATATTGACCTTTGACTAAAGTTGACCAATTTAACTTTGACTTTGACCAGGTTGACATGTTAATTTTGACTTTGACTTTGACCAAGGTTGACTTTGCTTTTGATCGAAGTTGACTTGTCAAAAAACATTCATCTTGACATTTTTCGTTGTCTTGAGTCCAAATCCACTGCCTGTTTTGTCTAATTCAAACCCGAAAGCTCTATTTTACTAATTATGATTAATTTGTACCTTAGTAATTTTAGAAGAATTGAGTATCGGATTAACCTGAGTTATTCCTGTGTTTAAGTATCGTGTCTGAGGTTGACAAGTTGCCACCTCATTTTGTTCAGATCGATTGTGCATGTTCTTCGATGCTTTTACGTGAGTACACTTTACTTTAGTTCTTATATTTTTAGTGGTGTCTTAGTGTTAGAAATGGTTATTAATATAGAGTTATCATCGTAAGTTCTGATTCAGCTAGACCTGAGCGTGAGGCGCGTTCTGCTCGGCATTAGAGCTACTGCTTGTTAAGGTGTGTCTCTTCTTGTGCCATATATTTGTGCGTTTCTTACTGTGCTATATTATGTAAATAATATTTTATATCTTGCTTGATTTATTGTATGATTGATTTTGATTTGAGAATGTTTTAAAAACATCATGCATGGCATATTAAATTGTGTTTTTAAATCAAACATCAGATTTTTGGAAAAAGAGATACTCGTAAGAGTTCGGATTTATGATTTTACAAATCATATCATGTGTCATGGGTTCAGAATTGTGTTCGAAAAAAGCGAGGGAAACCTCCACTTTGGCGAGGGAAACCTCTACTCTAGCGAGGGCAACCTCCACTCTATATGATACTGGATAGTTGGGTATTGAGTCATGCATCGGACATCATAACATTATGATTTAGTTTTATCGAATTTATTATGCCTTCAGAAAAGACTTTATCAGAAAATAAAAATACTATTTTATTTTTGTGTTGCTTGCACTTTAGAGATACACTAAGCTCTATAGCTTACACCCCATAGTTTCTTCTTTCAGATACTCAGACTGGTTAGGCGACTCGGTACTTGGAGCATTTCACATTTTACTTAGATATTTTATTATTTAGTATGAACTCTTTCCAATTATTTCGGATTAATGTTTTACCATATTTGGAATATTTTGTAATTTGGATATTTGGGACATTTAAATTGAGATTTTATTTCAACATGCATTGCTGGATTTTAATTCAAATATTTTTATTAAATTTTCATGATATGTTTTAATGTTGTGATTCATCATTAACTGAGATATTTTACGATAAATACTATTATTTAATAATAATTTTGTTTCATAAATAAGGAAACCTAAAATGCGTTTCTCGAATGACAAGTTTTCAAACTTGACTCCCAAGATTTAACCTAAGAAATTAGGTTAAATTTAGGGGTTACAATTGGGCCTTTGTAATTATTTAGTTGGGTTTCAATATGTAAAATGGACTGGACACTTATAATAATCTGGGTTTTAAATTTATATTGGATCTGCTATATATATATATACCTATGTTATAATAATAATAATAATAAAACTCCTATATACTTAATTTAATATACATACATATAAAACATGCACATACACACAACATGCAAGCATATTAAAACAATCATATCACACGTAGGTAATATACATACTTACCTTATATAATACATGTAATATTAATAATAATATCACTAATAGCTAATACATACATACTTATATTCATACATATACATTCGCACATTATATGTACGATATACCATTAATTAACACATGCAATAATAATATAATTACACATATATAACGTATACAATATACAAGCATATAATACGACATTCATACATATGACATACATATCGATATAAACATTAATACTAACATATATGTAATTACTAAATAATATTTACAACCCGGACAAAAATGAGTTATTACAAGGGATAATACCGATAAATACTTGATTAAATGATTATGAAGACGGTAATTAATATTAATTGATCGAATACGTTAGTAAATAAACCTTAATGAATTTCATAAGCTTTAGGGAGCAAGTAAGGCCTCGTGAATCTCGAATTATGTTAAGGCATTTTACACTAGTGATTAGGGTATCGGTACGAGTTTCGACTGTACCGTTACACTATTCAACATTATGTCATTACGGGTCAACCCGTATCGGTACTCGGGGAAGTTGAGATTTCCAGTAAGCAATTTCAGTATCAGTACGCAAGTGAGTACCGATACTCGAGGGTGCCGTATCGATACTGGTGTTCGAGTATCAGTACCCGATACGCTAAATAATTTATAAATGCAAATTAAGGATAAAAATTGATGTGAATATTAAAAATTGAATTATGCCTTGATAAATGAGATAACGTGGATTAATGAAGATAATGAATGAGATTAATTATACATGTAACACCCTAAAACTGAGCCTAGTCAAAATTGGGTTTCGACGATCAAAAACCCCACATTGCAAAGTCAAAATATTGTATTGACCTTTGACTGAGTGGTCAATTGTTCGGTTACTGAATCCTAATTAAGTATTTTTATTGATTAAGGACCTTATTGTAAGCATCGAAACTTGTTTAGCGACCAAGTTGGAAAAATTGGAATCAGAGGTGCAAAAGTGTAAAAGATAAGGAAGTGAGAGGCCAAGCTTGTAATTACTCCCTCTTTGGGATTAGTCATCCCCATGTGGGATGCTAATTTTGGCTTCCTTCAAAAGAAAAAAAAGCTTTGGCTATTGATATGAATTAAAGGAAGAAAAACAAAAGAATTTTTACCGGTTGAAAACTCCCTCTTAAGCAAGTAACTTGGTCATCATCTTCTTCCATTGCAAGAGAAGGAATCACCTTTATTAGATGGTGATTTAAGCTTGATTTTTCTTAAGTTTCTTAATCCTAATCTATAGCTATCGATCGGGTAACCCATGGCCCCTTATTGGTTTATCGATTCCATAATTTAATCTATGTTTAATTTCATGTTCAAGAAGTAAGAACCCTATAAATTCTCTAAGGATATCAAGGCTTGACCCTTATTGATTTTCATAGCTAAAGATTGCTATGAATTTGTTATTTTTATTGAAATTATTGTAATTTTGATTCTTTGCAGCTCAAATTGATCAAGGTGAAGAATTACCAAATCCACTAGATTCTAATAAGCCGAGAAACAAAAGAATAGTCGTCCGAGAGCCATAAAAGCTTCGAGAGTATCGGTGAGTGTAGTCAGAGTCTCGGGATTGGCTAGGTGCCTTCCTGATTCCATTTTTATTGTTTATTGAATAGCTAACATGCCCACAAGTTATCATTGCATTGAAACCTCATACGAGGTATTATTGGTAAGCATCGGTAAGTGTATTGCATTGAAACATTGGCTATCAAATCATTGAATTGTCATTGATATCATTGATTATTGAACAAGGCCATATTGATTATTGAACATTGCTATTGAATCATTGAAACATTAATATTGTCATTGTCCTCGATATTGTTATTGTTATTGGCTCAATCGTCAGACTTTGGATACGAATGAACATTGGATACAAGTGGCATGCCATAGAATTTATAAGCTTATTGGTACGAAGTGGACTATGGTCCTTGAGCTAAGGCTCTATTTGGCGATATTGGCAGGATGTGTGAGATATTGGTCCATTGGCGATGTTGGCGGGATTTGACCACTCATTGATTTGGCCGTGTTGGTTGGGAATTCACGTATCCATTATTTCATATCGATCCAAGGGTTAAAGTTGTTGAAATCATTGTTAAGCATAAATTTAGATGTTATATGCATTGAAATACTATCATGGATATTATTGGCATTCATTGTATTGCTTATGGCATTGTTATCGACTACCTCACTAGGCTAAATAGGCTTAATGCATCTTATTTCCGTGCTTTTTAGGTTAAGGAATATAGGCTTCAAGGATCGGAAAAGGAGCAAGTTTTGCAAGTCACTCTACAAGACTATGTAATGTTCATCTCGTCTATAAACTCCTAGAATGGTGGCATAGAGTCTAAGTATGCATAAATGGCCCATTTTGATATGTATAAATGATAGTTATGTGTATGCTTAAGTTTAAGATAAAATGGACCGATGAGTATGTTGAAAGTTAGTAAAATATGCATATTTGGCTCTAAAAAGTAAAAACGTGGTAAACCGATTCACTCAGCCTTGAAATTTTACATATTAGTAGATTGGGGGTAAACAATGTTGCTGGTAAAGTTTCATGAAATTTGGACATGTTTTGATATGCTAAAATAGATGAAAACCAGTTATAAATTGTCATTATAGACCCTTTCGTACTGATACGGGTGTAGGTGTATCGGTACGAGTATGCATTTTTTGGACCTTATCAACGCTGGTCAACATGGCGTACCTATACTACCTTGGGCATATCAGTACGGGAATTCAACACTAAAATTTTAGTGTGGCATCATAACGATACGTGTGGGACAGTTGTTCAGTCAATTTGGGAATTAAGGTTGGCGTACTGACACTAAATTAGATCGTACTGATCCTTTCATTGCGTCGTTCTCCCGTACCAATATGAATTGGGTTGTTTTGGTAATTGAGTTATGTATAGCATACCGATATGACCGGTACGGACCATTCATTGTAATGGTAATATTGACTATGGCATAGGTGTATCAGTATGACCCCTTCGAGTACAGATACCGATACATGTAAATCAGTTAAAAGTTATGGAATGAGTCTGGTAAATCACGAAATGGTCATTGTTTATTAAATGGCTTAATTGACTAGGTAAAAGACCTCTAAATGGGATAAAAATTTACATGCTCACTGTTCATAAGTTTAATTTCTGAAAATGGCCTCTAATTTATAATAATTACAATTTAGTCCCTAAAAAGATAAATATTGTATCGAACCAATTTAAGATCATTATTTTATCGTATAGTAATATTGAATCATTGCATCGTATCATCGAATTGCCATTGAATCGTCAGAATTGCTATACCGATCACCGTTATCGTTCACCGATAGCATCTCAGACCCAATTTTCTTCTAGACCGAGAAAAAGGTGTTACAATACACTTCTCCATAATGTATTAACAACTCGGTAATGTAAAATAAATGATGTGTTAACGATTAGCAACGATAGGGGATCCTTGGGATTGCATTGCTTGTATGCCGAATAGGCATTTGATTAGTTGAGTCAATGATTGACGGGATCCGGATATCCATTGAAAGAGTGTTGCAACACCATGGTTAGAGATACCGAATGGAGGTTACCGATGCTATGTGACCCGGGACTCATTCGAAGTTACTCGATGGAGGATTTCAAGTATGGGTGTATATTTCGATCCTAGGTGACATGGCCTTACCCAGAGTGTAGATGTTCGAGGGGGGATTCCGAGCAATGGTGTATGCTTCGACGCTATGCGACCCAGTCTCACCCGGAGTGTATATTCCGATGCTTCGTGACTCGACCTCATTCCAGAGTTGTTGTTGTTGTTGATATGTGTTTTTACCTAGATTATCTAATGAGAACTCGGGCATGGTTGGGCTATGAGAGCCATGTATGATGATTGTTATGATGAGAACATGTGTTTAGGCGACTAGTGGTAGCTCCACATGTTTATTTATCTCTCATTATTGCTCGTACTAGCTTGCATGTGTGTGTTTATGATTAGCATAAAGTATAGTTTAGTAGATGTGTACCACCGAGCTTTGTAATCTCAGCGCTCAGAATCGTTATTTATGTGCGTTGGTTGATCGTCGGACCGTGGGATCGGGGAGCACTATCAGTACGAGATTCCAGTATGTGGTATTTTCCAAGGTACAATACTTGTATTTAGTGGGTTGTGTATTCATAGGACCTTACGTGGTGGAGTCTGTAATTCTTATTTTGCAAGTTGTATTAATCAAATCGAATGTTTAAATGTTTTAATTTAATTTAAGCTCATTTGTAACATTTTAATTATTTATATATATATATATATATATATATGCTTTTTTAAATCGTTGGCTTTAAATATTTTCAGAAAGTATTTTATTTGGGCTAAACTAAGTTGAAAAATTTTATGAAACGGTTTGGGCTTAAGGCCCAAATATAACATCTAATTTTAGGGTGTTATAATAACCAACACATTCTCTCTATCTTTCTTGCCCTCCCCATTTTCTTGACTTTCCTTAACAATCAAACGATGACCTCATTTGCACAAGGTGTTACAAGTGTCATACCAAGTAAAGAATCGACAATAGATCTCAGTATCCTTTCTATAATTTTTTACAACCAAAGTATCTCTTATACGAATTCTCATCAGTCCAAACAGTTACAATCTTGGTGTCCACAACAACAAATGGGTACGTCATTGTATGCTTTCATGTTTCTTCTTCTCGAATTTTTTGTTGCTGAACAAATGATTGTTTTGTACTAAGATAGGTGTTAGGGTTTTAATCGTGTAATATATAAGTGCAAAAGAAATTATTTTAATAATTCTATTTTATATTCACGTGGATTATTATGTGGGTTTTATTTTTTATTTTTAAAGTGTAAGATCAGACTTATGTTATTGGGGAACAGAAGTTAATGGTTCAACTATCAAAATGTAATGAATCGGTAATATAAGTGACCAAAATGTAACATTTTTAAAATTAATAATCAAAATTGAAAACAAAAATGTATCATTGTAATTTAACTATTAGGGTGCGCCTAGCGATTAATCCTCCTCTCTTATGAACACATTTTTGCACGTGCCGAAAAGTAATCATAGCATCCAATTGAGTGTACGCACGTGGCAAGCAAGCAGACGATGAACCCCAAATTTCTTACATCAAATCCGTAGGATAAATCCATTTCCTTACAAGTCCTCTTAGATATTGAGAAATTATATAATTAATCATTTTTATCACGTTATTTATAAGATCAACTAATAAAAATTAATTATCTAATTATTTTTTATATCATATTAATAAGTAAATCTTAACTTGATAAAAAATATTTTTAAAATTAATTTATAATAAATATGAGTGAAAATTCACTTGATAAAAATATATTATAAAAAAATAATAAAATGAATAAATTTTATTAGTTGATCACATAAATGACGTGACGAAAATAACTTATAATATAATTTCTCCTTATATCTCCTAATCAAACTGGCATTTCCCGTAATATTCGAACAGATTTTTACCTCTTTTAGTAACTTTGTTCTGTTCATACAAAAGACCTTGCCCTAACTTTACCCATATCTCAATCGCTGATCTAATCCGTCTCATATTTTCCAATTTAACATTTTTCTCCTATTCTTCAATTCGTTTCGATTTCTTTTCTCCTCTTTCTTGTGATCCTAATTTCACCCATTCATGTTTTAGGGTTAGTGTTTTGAAAACTTTCGATCTCAGAAAGGGTTTGTTTTATCTATAAAACCTGATATCGGGTTTTGTTCTCTCTTGATTCGGTTTTTCTGGGTCGGTCTAATTTTTCTGGGATTTTCCTTCTATTTCTTCAACTTTAATTTTTATTTCCTATTTCCTGCTTCTTTTAAATTTCTTAATTTATCGGTCAACAAATTCTCAGGTAAGAACCAGCTCATTTAGCTCAAAATTATTATTATTAGTTTATTCAAACTTGGTTGCTTTCATGCTCTTTTAAGCCATTGATTAATGGCTCTGCTATAACTAAAATTATAGTGATGAAATATGCTTGTTAATTATTAGTTAGTAGTTGAATGTTAAATCTTCCTTTTGAAGTACAATTTAGATTTTGAAATGGGTTATCAAGTGAGAGAAAAAAAAGGCTATAAGAAATAAAAAGTTTAAAAGAAAATCTTTTGGAAATGTTAAAAATCAAATTTCTCTGAGGTGTTAAGTTGGTTTTTTTGGTAGTTTTTATTTTTCCTCTTTAAAGTTTGTTTATTCTTCTTTTGTGCTGAATATCTATCTACCTTGATGGATTCAAATTAGTTGACTCTTAATAATGATGTGAATAATTTTCCTTCAGTTTGTTCAATCTAAGTTAGTAATTCTTAAGTGTATAAATCTTATTCTTGGATTGTATATGACCCGCTTTTTTATCGCAGGCTAAAATGATTCATAAACGTCCTTACATTGATGACTTTCAAGAGGTTGCATGTAAGCACCCAAGGCAATGGGAAGATCCTAGCCACTTTGCTTCAATTGTCAATGGTGTTCATCCGAACAATGCTTTCCAAAATCATCAAATTTCTGGTACTACAATACAATGTTGTTTATCTTTCTGTATAACTAGATTACATTTCTTGATTGGACCTTTTATACTAGTTAGAAGTTTCATGTCTTACGTCATGCGAGTATGTGGATCTTGATACCGAACTTGTTTTGATTAGGTAACTTGTCTAGGGCTTCTTTTGATAGCTCAATCTTCTTTCACATAGTGAGACTGTTAACAATTATTTAGTTGGAACGCTCTAAGTTTGTGTGCATTGAACTTTTTTACAATTCTCTTAGGAAAAAAAAGTTGTTTTCCGTAAACTATAATATTGTTGGATAGCTCTTTATAAAAGCATTTTGGTCCATGTTTTTCTGCTCTGTGTAACTTGTATGCGAATTAAATGCCTGCATATGTTCCCTTTATCACATTTAACTATGTGTATCAGCCTTTTCACCATACTTAGCCAGTCAAATTAAAATTTTCAGCAAGTTTCTTAACTGATAGAATTCCAATTTGAAGAAGGTAAATGGGAGGACATTTACGATAAGCACCAAGATAAAGGTGGGTTTGCTGAAGACGAATGCAATAATTGTGGCACTAATAAGGAATACGAAAGTAGTGCTTCTGGTTGTGTTCCACATTTTTGGTGGGTGGACAGCAATGCCATGGATGCGGATATTGAGTCAGAGGTGGCAGTTCATCCTCCACTGTTTCCTGAATATTTTGCATCATGCCACCAAAACCCAGCTTTTCTTCGTTCTGATGAGGTCTGTTCATCTCTTCTTTCTCCTAGAGAGCTAGTCTCTGTTGGGCCAGAGTATCAGGCAGATATTCCTGAATGGAGCCAACAAGATATGAAGTGTTCCTTAGACTGTCTCGATAAATCAGATCCTCAAGTTTCCCTTAGATCATCATGTGCAGGCCTTATGGCTGATAATGATAATGGGAAGAATATGATGGGTACTTGTGTCATTCCAATGCCTGATTCAAAATCAACCTCAAAGTTTCACTTCAAAGATGTGGGACACAGAACTGAATGTGAATGCATGGATCGTGGTTCTATCAGATGCATTGGACGACATGTGACAGAAGCAAGAGAGAAGCTAAGAGAGAATCTTGGGTCGGAAATGTTCAGGGAGTTGGGTTTCTGTGATATGGGCGAGGAAGTTGCGAAAAGATGGACAGAAGAGGAAGGGCTAGCATTTAATAATGTTGTCCTATCTAACCCCTTCTCATTGGGTAAGAATTTCTGGGATCATCTTCCTGCGATTCTCCCTTCCCGTACGAAGAAGGACCTTGTCAGTTATTATTTTAATGTATTTATTCTCAGAAAACGTGCTGAGCAGAACCGAGTTGACCCTGTACATGTTGATAGTGATGATGATGAGTGGCAGACAGCTGAGTGTGTAATTCCAGAAGGGGATGATGACTCTATCGTGGAATCTCCAATCAGTCATGAAGCTGCTGCACATTATGAAAACAACAATGAAGAAGATTGCTATGAGGACATTGAGGATGATGACAACAATGAGGGCGGGGTTGATTCTCATGAAAATGTTGTTGATGATATTCATAGAGCCGTTGCTAATGAAGAAGATGAGGGAGATATAGATGAAATGTCAGGACCCCATGTTGAAAGTTTCATTGATAATTACGGTTGCAATGATTTTCATCTTGTGTGTTGTGTCAAGGGGAATAATGAGTGTGATTATGATGATACTCAAGATGACTCATGCACATCATACGATTATCAGAAGGATCAGGTTGATTGCCACGGTCTGCCTGAGACGGCGATGGATTCAAATCAACCCAGTCGGTGACGAATTCACTGGTGACAGATAACTTTGAGAGCCCTCTCCGATCATAGCACTAGATATTTTGTGGAACGGATTTCTTAAGCCATGTTATGGTTGAATGTAAGTGCTTTCCTCCAAGTTCTGATGCAAGGCTGGCAAAAGTGATGTGAATTCAATGACCGATTTCTCGTGAAATTTCCAAATTCAAACAGGCTTGTTAGATACTTTGAGATTCGGTGAGATGGTAAGGATCCTCATTGTGATCGAGAATCTCCAGTGAGAATTTCTGCACGTAGCAGACTAGAAGAAGCTTGTTGCACGGTAGTATGGAGGGATTAGGTTAGTAGTATCCATGGGTGCATCAAAGGAACTCCCATGGAATATTGCCTCGAATATATGCAATCAGCAAAGACCCGAATTGCCAAGACATGAACCCTTGACAAATTGATTGGTCTCTCCTGCATGAAAATGGATTCCATTGGAAAGGGGGATCTCAACTCCTGATTTCACTTGTAATTTGCAATCATTCTGATTGTGTTCATTTTGCATGAGTGTATTTGCTCTCTTTTTTCTGTTAAATTTTGGTTTAGCAGTGTATTATCCAATCAAAGATCTTACTAGAACGATTTCATGGACTAATTGATTTAAGTTTGGATTTTACCACTCGTACATTTTTCACTCTCTCTTATCTTTCAGCCTCATAAGTCATTAGCATGGATTAAAAGAAGGGTAAACTACTCAAATGACCACTCAATTATGGGCTGGTCTCGATTTGACCACTATACTTTTAATCGAAGCAATTAGACCAACTATGGAGTTGGTCTCAATGTGACCGCCTGCCGTTAAAACCTAACGGAGGGAGTGACATGGCAGTTAGTAAAAATTTGTATAATTACATATTTAGTCATCGTTATTTATACATTTTATTAATTTGGTCTTAATTTTAATTTAATAAAATAAATTAAACATTCAATTAGATGGTGACATGTATCACTACCTGATTAGAGGCCTTTAACTATATATATTTAATTTAATAATTTTATTTTCCTCTTACAATCAAGTGGTGACAAATTCATTAACAGCTTGCCTATGCTGGGGTTCGAACTTGGGCAATGGAATAAGTGACCTAACTCACTTCTGTGATATGGGCTTCAAAATATAATATATATCATAATATGTTCGGTAACCAGTCGTCTCCCAACAAGAAGCTAGACACAGTCGTCTCCCAACAATGGTGGCTCCAAAATTTTGTTGAAACTGAACAGAAAGCAAGGGCAACTTACTTGAATATCAAGAAACATAAAATATTTTTTTTGCTCAGTTGCGTGGAAGCAATCGGCATAAACTTGAAATGAACAGAAAGCCGAGTTTTTTTCTTTGAGTAGTTTACCCTTGTTTTTAAGCCTAACACCAGTATGCCTCTTTGGTCTCCCCCTCGACTGAAATTAATCATTTCTGACAAAACAGAGTTTTTTCTTTGGTTTGGTTAGAAATATTACCACTACAAGATATTAGCCATGTTTGAACTAAAGCTGGTCGGCAAGTTGATTCCATTGCTGACATTGAACCAGGATGAAACTTGGTCCATGATTGTTGTCAAAGAAATCTCCTTTCTTCATCACCTAATTCTAATCATGGGATTCAATCTCAGCCTCCCATGGAAGATCAGTTAATTTTTTTTTACAGTTTTTATTACAAACTGGAAATCATTTGATTGGTTGCTTTAGTTTCTTTCAAGGTTCTTAATGAAACTTTGTCGTTGACTCAGTTCTGTATTTTGTTTCTTTCAATCTCACTTTACTGCACTTACTCCACCATTGCCCAGGTTCGAACCCGAGCATAGGCAAGCTGTTAATGGATTTTATTTTTTTCCTCCAAAGGTGATGACACGTGTCACCACCTGATTGGAGGAGGAAAATAAAATTATTAAATCAAATATATATAGTTAAAGGCCTCTACTCAAGTGTTGACACATGTCACCACTTAATTGAATATTTAATTTATTTTATTAAATTAAAATTATGACTAAATTGATAGAATGTATAAGTAACAAGGACTAAATGTATAATTATACAGATTTTTACTAACTGCTACATCACTCCCTCCGTTAGGTTTTAACGGCAGGTGGTCACATTGAAACCAACCCCATAGTTGAGTTGTCTAATTGTTTCGATTAGAAGTATAGAGGTCAAATCGAGACCAATTCCATAGTTGAGTGGTCATTTGAGTAGTTTACCCTTAAAAGAAAAACAAAAACAAATATACTTTGGCGAGACTATTAAAATAGTAGATATTAGTAACGGTGGTAGAGAGTTCGATCATCACCTTGGACATGAAACAACTTTAAAATTTTTGCTCTCTACATATATGATCTCGAGTGAATACCTCGAGAAACAAAAGAAATAGTAGATATTCGCCAAGACTGTTACATACCACCGAAGTTTACATAGATGATCTCCACATCTTAATCATGATATTGGTTATTAAAAACTACACTTTATCGTTTACCTCTTAGTGAGAGCACTCGTGACAAGAAGATTAGTCAATGTTATCAGCGGTAGATATCTTTGACTCAAATAAAAAACTACACTTTATGTTGAGATATTTAATTTTGATATAACTAAAATTAAAAAATATTTTTGGACTTAAATTAATTTGTAAAAATATTTCAAAAGTCCATTAACTTAAAAAATGTGTTTGAAATGCTTTCAAAGGGTTTTTGACATGTTTAAAATGATTTTAAATAGCTAAAGTGTCAAAAACTGGCTTTGAGTATTGATACCCTTTCTTCAATATCGATACTCAGTCTTCAGTACCAATACGGCCAAACCCGTACCGATACGCCCCTTTTGTTTTCCCAAACTTTGAATTCCAGTAGCCAAAACTCGTACCGATACAGGCACTGCCATATCGATATGCAGGGGTGTACTGATACACTACTATAGTGTATCGATACCAGTGTTAAAAATGCCCAACAACTCTTTCTTCTTTGAGGCAGATACCGATACGCCTACGCGAGTAGGGATACACCCTGCTCCAGAAGTGCATTTATTGCTGGAAATAAAGTCCCCAACGGCTAGTAGTTTCCACAAACTCCTTAGAGGGTTTAAAAGACTCAATCAAGCACCCATGCAACAACAAGAAACCAACTACCTACATTCATGTATTGAGAAATCTAATTTTGAGCTAAAATTGTCATATTTCTTGTAGAAAACACTAGTGAGCCAAATTGTCACATTTGTTCAAGTGTTTAGGATTTTGGGTGAGTGTTTAATAGTGCAAACACATTTTCCTTGTAAAGGTTTTTATTGTTTGCTAATTTGTAGTCTCTTTGTAAGAGAATGTTTCTAGACTTTGGGGTATAAGTCTAGGTTTGTGAGGGTTACCTCCTTGATCCCGGAAAAAGAAAAGACAAATTGGTGAATTTATAGAAAATTCTTAGTGTGGATAGCTAAGGTAGTGGAGGTAGACTTGGTTTAGAAGTCGACCCACTATAAATTATCGTGTCTAAATTTTTATTATTTAGCCATTCATCCACCCAAGCAAAATCCAATTCACCCCCTCTTGGCTATCTTGGTTGATTGAATGAGCCTCCCAACAATTGGTATCAGAGCTTTTCCTCTAATCGAATTAACATCCTAAAGTCGATGCTTGAGGTGCTTATTCATTTTACATCAACCGAAGATCATGGCGCAATCCATCGACAAGCCTCTATACTTTAACGGTGCCAACTACTCATATTGGAAGAATAGGATGATGTTCTTCACAAAGCAAATGACTACCGTCTTTGGGATGTATTCCTTGATGGCTCGCTCATTCCACAAAGAAGCAAGGCGAAATAAAATGCGAAAGATAGGAAGAAGATGCAACTCAACAACAAAGCCATGCACATATTGTTTTGTGCACTAGGTCTAGAAGAGTATGCAAGGACTTCTTCTTGCTCGAGTGTCAATGATATTTGGGACAAGCTTGAAGGCACTCATGAAGGAACCAATGAAGTACATAAGACCAAAATTGGTTTTCTCAACCTTGAGTATGTGAACTTCAAGATGAACCCGGAGGAAGACATCAAAGCTATGTTCGATCGATTCTCCACCATTGAATGGACTCAAAGGCTATGGAGAAGTGATTTCGGAGGACAAGCTTGTGAGGAAGTTAATTTACTCATTTCTCGATTCATGGGACTCTAAAAAGACCGCCATCATAGAAGCAAAAAATTTGAAGGAGCTCAAGCTTGACGAGCTTATGGGATCTTTGCTCACCCATGAAATGATGATGTCAAAGGGGAAGAAAAAGATACAAGAGCGATACATTGAATTGAATGTTCCTCTTAAATCCTCCTCAAGAATTCAAGAAGAATCAAGTGAAGAAGAGAGTGAAGATGATGAAGAAGAAAATATAGTCAAGCTCTTCAAGAAATTCACCCGATTCATGAAGCAAGAAAAGGAAGAATCAAGACGAGAATCGAGGATGAAGATGAGATCCTATCATATGCTCCGAATGCAAGAAGCTGAGGCATACCAAGTACGATTGCCCTCTTTTCAAGAAGAAAGTATCAAGCCATAAAAAGAAGGCATTTGTGGCTACTTGGAGTAATGAAGAGGACTCTGTCGATGATGAGGTAGCCGACCTATGTCTCATGGCCATCCAAAATGAAGAGGTAACTTCTAACTCATCAAATTTAAATTCTTATACTTTCGATGAGTTACAAGACGCCTACGATGCTTTAATTTTGGAGTTTAAAGCTTCATTTTTGAAAAACAAGAAATTGGTTTCAAAATTAAAAATCGAAAATGAAATGCTTTCTAAAACTAATTTAGAACTTGAAAGCAAACTTGATCAAATGCAAATTATTTTTAAAGATTTTGAAGTGAAAATTTCAAACTTGCAAAATTTGCTTTCTAAAGTTCAAGAAGATCATAAAAAAGAGTTAGATGATCTTAAAAGTGAAAAGGTTTTGATTTACAAGAGTTTTGAAAAGAAAAATGAAAATTTCATAAAATCAAACTTTTATCAAAGACAATCTAGTTTCCCTAGATTTATAAATGGTAAATATGTTAAAAACATTTGGGTCCCTAAAGGACTCATTGTTTTAAAGAAAAATAATGAAATTGAAAAATAGATTCCTAAGGGGACTAAAATTTTTGGGACTAACGCCAGTGGATCCAAAGCAATTTGGATACCAAAAATTACTTGATTGTCTTTTGTAGGTGTGCTTGAGCCATTGATGATCAAAGTTGAATTTTGGAAGCACAGGACACACAAAGGAGGAAGGACACTTGGAAATGGAAGGCTTAACATCCTACCTTGGTTCAAGTGGTACATTTATTTTCATACAATTTGCTTGATCATGTATTCCATGTCTATTTTTTATGTTGATCAAAGCATGTTTGTATGACTCCATATTGTGCATAATTGCATATAGTTAGGGGGAGTCCTAATTGCATGAGTTACATGTTTTGGCCTATTGTGCTTGTTTCTATGTCTATGGCCATTAACTTGTAATATTTTGGTTGAACTTGGTGAAATTCATGCTTTGTATGCTTTAAATGTTATGTTTTTTAGAAGTATGTGTAGCAAAATGTATATTTAGGACTTAATTGAGCCTTTGTATGAACTTAAAACTAAGTTGTAAGGCCTTTTAAGTTGTTTTTGCTGCATTTTTCACCAGTTTCCTGCCTTTAGTACCGATACAACCCATACCGTACCGATACAACCTTCAACCAAGTACCGATACGCGTAGACAAAAAGGGACCGTTTTGTCTCCTTTTTGCCATGCCTTGTATGCTTATATGATTATTTCTTATATGGCATGTTTAATTGAATTTCATTTATTTATTTGATTCATTTATTTGATATTTAATTTAATTTCTCTTGAATTGTTGGACTAACAATTTACTTGTTGCTTGAGTAAGGGGAGCCATTTTTTAGTTCTTTAATGTAAAATATTTGGTCTTTTCTTCATTGTTTTTACACCAACAATTGGTATTTTATATCAATTGGTACTTAATTTAAACACTTGATATTTTTGAACTTAATGTGATTTCAAACTTAGTTTTGAAATTATTTTTGATATAAAAAATGGGGAAAGATAGGTTTGAAAAATTCAATTTCAAAAAGAAAAAAGGGAGCTTTAAATATTTTTAAAAATATTCTCTTTTTCTAAAAATATTTTCTTAAGGGGGAGTTTTCACAAAAATAATTTTCAAGTGGTTTCGTTATATCAAAAAGATGGAGATTGTTGAGATATTTGATTATGAAATAACTAAAATGAAAAATACTTTTGGACTTAAATTAATTTGCAAAAATATTTCAAAAGTCCATTAACTTAAAAAATATGTTTGAAAGGCTTTCAAAGGGTTTTTGACATATTTAAAATGATTTTAAATAGCTAAAGTGTCAAAAATTGGCCTTGAGTATCCTCTTCCTTCGGTATCAATACCCAGTCACTAGTACCAATATGGCCAAGCCCGTACAGATACGCCCCTTTTGTTTTCTCAAACTTTGAATTCCAGTAGCCAAAACCCGTAAAGGTACAAGCACTGTCGTATTGATAAGCATGGTGTGCACCGATACAGTACTATAGTGTATCGATACCAGTGTTAAAAATGCCCAACAACTTTTTCTTCTTTGAGGCAGATACCGATACGCCTACGCTAGTAACGATACGCCATGCTCCAGAAGTGCATTTATTGCGGGAAATAAAGTCTCCAACAGCTAGTAACGACCATAAACTCCTTAGAGGGTTTAAAAGATTCAATCAGGCAGTCATGCAACAACAAAAAACCAACTACCAACATTCATGTATTGAGAAATCTAGTTTTGAGCTAAAATTGTCATATTTCTTGTAGAAAACACTAGTGAGCCAAATTGTCACATTTGCTCAAGTGTTTAGGATTTTGGGTGAGTGCTTAATAGTGCAAGCACATTTGCCTTGTAAGAGATTTTATTGTTTGCTAATTTGTAGTCTCTTTATAAGAGAGTGTTTTTAGACTTTGGGGTATAAGTCTAGGTTTGTGAGGGTTATCTCCTTGATCCCGGAAAAAGAAAAGATAAATTGGTGAATTTGTAGAAAATCCTTAGTGTGGATAACTAAGGTAATAAAGGTATACTTGGTTTAGAAGTCGAACCACTATAAATTATCGTGTCTAAATTTTTATTACTTAGCCATTCACCCAAGCAAAAATTTAATTCACCTCCTCTTGACTATCTCGGTTGATCGAACGAGTCTCCCAATACTTTATATTTTAGTTCATGACAATATTTTAGTTCACGACAATATTTTAGTTCACGACAATATGACATTTTACTGGTTAAAGGATATAATAAAAACAAAACTATTATTTCCATTTTTACGAAATTACATATGCAAGATTATAATTGCAGAGTAAAAAACTAAAGAATTACATGAATTGAAGGGCACAGAAAAAAGGACTTCTTATTTTTTTTCAAAAATCCCTGTAAGAAATTACCCTAGATGATAAAATAACGATGTTAAATGTAACCAAAGGCTTATATTTTCTTTTTATAAAGGGGACTTTTATTTTATTTTATTTTTCTTTTTGAATGAGAAGATGGCCTGCGGCCATTACAATAAAGGATTAATCTCGAAAATAAGGCGGACTATAAAGGTCCCTATGTAGGAGAGCGGCCATGTGAGACGGAGGAGTCAAAAGTAGTCTTGTTGGACCAACGGTGCTATATGTTATCTTCGCCAGAGAGTCCACGGCAAAATTCGCTTCCCATCAAAACAAAGTCAACCATCCAGGCTCTAGACAACATGTTAGAGATGGCTCGGACAGGGCCAATCGGGCTGTTACAAGAATTAGCGGAGGAGATCAGTTTGTGAGTTCAGCAATCAGTTTGACATTGAACTCTCTCGAAACCATAATCCCAAACAATACAGAGATCCTCTAAAATAGTCCAAAGTTCAGCTTGAAGTGGTTGAGAGACTCCTAGGAATTTGTTGAAGCCAACAATCCAAGTTCCTTAAGTGGTTCGGATGAGACCACCGGCTGCACCATGAGGGTTACTAGAATGGACAGCTCCATCCGTATTCATCTTGACCCACGTTATCGGCGGTGCTGGTTTCCAAGAGATCTCCATCGTGGAAGGTGTACTTTGGACAGTAGGTGGTCGGTTCAAGCACACAGCGGGATTCGCGACATAATGCAGCGCCCAAGATTTTGATATTTGAATAACAACGTCGTTGGAGATCAAAGCAGTAGAGAAGATAAATGAGTTTCGGCGTTTCCAAATTTGCCAAGTAAGAGAGGAGAACATGATCTTCCAAGGGATTGCGGTACCTGCTAAGAGGGTGTTCTTGTCGAGATTCAAAAGCAACCAATCATGTAATGGGAGGTCGAAGAAACCTGGAAAATGAACATGAATGTCCAAAGATCCTTAGCACTACTGCAATCCCCGAGGATATGGATTGACGATTCCAATTGAGCCCCACAAACACCACAGGAGGGGTCATCGGTGAATCCTCTATGCATTCGGCTAACATTTGTGAGAAGCTTGTCTCTCAAGGCTAGCCAAAGGAAATATTTAACTCTTTCAGGCAATTGTAGCGTACTCCATTTCTGGTCTCTATCCTTCCAATTATCTTGAGATAATTTGTTGTAAGCAGATTTAACCGAGAAGATGCCATGCTTGTCTGGCTCCCAAACACAACGGTCCGGTCCCAATGATGGATCCAGGTTAAGAATATTCAGAATGTGATCTGTTACGGCAAGTACAAGAAGCTGGGAGATAAGGTTCCAGTTCCAAGATCCATTGTCGGAGACCACATCGCTGACCAGGAGATCATCTTGTATCACAACCGAATTATTCCTCCAATTAAAAAGTTTGCCAAGCTGCGGGACCCACAAATCATGCTAAAAACGGGTAAGAACCCCATCACCAATCGACCATGATAAGAAGCCATGGAAGGAAGGCCACACCTTAGCAAGAGATTTCCAAAGGTGGCTACAATTATTCTTTGAGATAGAATTCGGACATAATTCTATCATCTTGTATTTTTGCCGAAGAAGGGAGACCCAATAAGAGGAGGGATTGTTTACCAAAGTATGACATAACTTCATAAGGAAGGCGACATTGTGATTTTGAAGGTCCCGAAAAGCTAGACCTCCATGCATGCGGGGTTGGGTTAAAAGCTCCTATCGGACCAGCGGAACGCCTTGGTTCTGAGTGTTCGATCCTCATACGAACTTTCTTATCAATTTTTCAATATCATTGCAAATACTAGAAGGGGGGAGACTTGTTTGCATATAATAAGTCGGGATAGCGGAGAGGACCGAATTGGCTAAAGTCACTCTTCCGGCAAACGAAAGAGTCCGAGACGCCCAACCTTCTAGCTTCTTCCTAATCTTGTCAAGGATGAAGCTATAGAACTCGTGATGACCGTTTATGCATGATAGGTACCCCAAGGTAAGAGCCAAGATCGGAAACCTGGTTAATACCAAGGCAAGAGCTAACTTCAACTGCTTGTATAGGATCGGTATTAGCTGAAAAGAATACCTGTGATTTGATCTTGTTTACCCGATGTCCCGAATAGAAACCGAATTCCAAGAGGATGTCGTTAATAAGTTGAGCCTGATCGAGACTTTTTATTTTTATTTGTAAATAAAAAATATTTTTAATAGTCTAAAGTTGATTACAAAGTAATATCTGTTCATATATCTTAACCCTTTGACAATGCACACACACGACATTGCGATTGAACTAAGGTCTCCTGAAATGAATATCATCCGTTTTTCCATGTGACTACTTCTTAGGTTCGTAAATAGAAAATGTTACATAGTAATAATTTTAGGTAATCTAATTCTTAAAAATAAATATAGAATCACCCTCCACTTTTCTTTTTATCAAAATTGCTTATATTTTTATTACCTTGTAAATAATTATTAACTTTTTAAATAATCTTTTTACATTATTCTTTTATGAAATTATTTTTTACATAATTTTATTGTTTCACCTGTATTGTGGACCGTAATATATAATCTCTAAAAATCGTATGCTAATATGAGTACTGAGGTAGAGATAGACCGATGAGTATTAGGAGCAGTTGCACTTTTAATATAAAATTTTGCATTCATCCATGATCGATGGCACTTTAAGAATTAGCCACGAGTCAAGTATTTCACATTTCAAAATTTTCTTTTTCATGTTTTATAATTCGACTGAAACCTAGTCAAATTTCCATACAACATTCATGTTTATCTATTTTATAATTAAATTTAAATATTTTCATTATTAAATAATAATTAGCAAATTTATTGAACATAATAAATGATTTATATCATCAAATTTAAATTTTTTGAAAAAAAAATATCATTTTCGAGAAAATAGAATAAATGGTTATGAATTTATTATATTAGCATCTTAATAATTCGATTTTTTTTTATGAAAAAAGTGAGTTGTGGTAGGCTAAACCCTTAATATATGAAGGCATGCTTAAGAATCAAGTATTTTAACGTCCATCTCATATTGATGACTAAACCTAATTTTCCAAACCAATGTTTTTTTATTTTCTAAGTTAACCAAACATCCCACATTCATTTGTCCTTTAAAAAAATAAACAAATTCTTTTGCCATCAATTCAATGTTTTGATACTTATTTCTAAGTTAAGAAAGTTCTAACACGGTGGTTATGAATCCTCAAATTATTATTATTATTATTATTATTATTAGAAGGCTTTATTTTAAGGAAAAAACTTTGATATACAGGCGTGTAAACTTTAGTTTACACGTGTCTTTTAGTTTTAGGAGTTAAAGTTTTAGTTTAGGGTTTAATTTTTAGGGGTTAGATTTAAGAATTTAGGTTTTGGGTTTTATAGTATAAATATGCACGCTTGTGTAAAATAAATTTTACACAGCCTGTGTATCAAAATTTTACCCTTATTTTAATATGGTAAATACATTAGATGTTACTTAATTATAAGTTTAGAAACATACATATCGTTTTTTTTCTTATAAAAGTAACAATGCAATCACTCAATTATATATTTAGGATTTTTTTATTGTTAAAATATATATATATAGGAACATGTATGTCAATTTTCTTCTAAAAGTAACAATTTAATCGCTCAATTATAGATTTAGGAACAAACATGTCACTCAATTAAAATTTTGTGACAAACAAATTACTCTATCATTAAAATTAAAACAAAAGTTTGGTATAATAACAATTTTAATCCTTAAAACTTATGCATTCTAATAATTTGGTCATAATTCATTAAACTTAACCATTCGTATTTAAAAAATTCAAATCCCCACATCAATCTCTTTTACTTAAAAATAACATTTTCTTTTTTTCTCTATTATTTCCCCAATTTTAATCCCTAAATTACTTCACTCATAAATCAGGCCAATGTTCACTGGGTCGCTAACTTGGGAATGATGTGATGACATAGATAACGATTACGACGTGAATGTCACACCGAAACGACATCGTTTTGATAAAAAAAATAAAAAAAATTAAAGTTAAGGGGTTTAAACCAAGGCCCGTAAAAAAGAAAGCCTAATATTCAACCAATATGCCCATTTAGAATCTTATTATAATTTTAACCAAAATATATGTTAAATTACAATTAAGATTAAATTAAGTTATTTAATTGTATAACTTTTTAAAATTTATAATATAAATATATTGTTTTAATATATTAATTTTATAAATATTTTATTTTCTATATTGATTTTATAAATATATTATGTTATAAACATTTATAGTATTTTTAAAATTAATATATAAAATAATTTATTTATAAATAGCACTCATCCTACGCTCAATATTATAAATAATATGTAAATATATATTTTAAATATAATATATAAATATATTTTATAAAGATTATTTATAATTTTATAAAATTAATATATAAAATTAATATATTTATATTATAAGTAATATTTTATTTTTATAAAATAAATTATATTATGAATTATAAAATTATATTAATATTGACTGGAATTTTACTTATATATATATTATTTTTGTTAAGATTTTGAGTTGACTCAGTGGTTGAGATTAGGCCAAAATCATGTCGTTTTGACGTGATATTTACGTCGTTAACTATCATCTATTTTATCGTGTTGTTATCGAATTAACGATTCAGTGATATAATTTAAACTAATATAAAAGTTTAGTACTATAAATGAACCTATTGAAAGTTTAGTGATATAAACGATACATCATCTAAAGTTGAGTGGTATCCGGTATAGTTTATCCTTTGTTTATTTGTATAATATTTTTATATTTGTATAATTTGTGATACATTGACACTTGTATTACGGCCTAAAGTTGAATGGTATCCAATGTAGTTTTGCGGTATAAACGATACATCATTTAAAGTTTAGTGGTATGAACTCAAGGAGTAGTCCCATTAAAAATGGGTAACGTATGCTACCTAGATTACCAGAGTTTGAGTAGCTTAATTTGCAGATGTCTGTAAGTTTATTCATATTTAAAATCAGACACATTTTCTCTTGCAGTCAAATAGAATTGTAAAAAAATATATTTGTATTATTCCAAAAAACTATTATTTATTACTTATTCTAAAAAGGGTTAGTTCCACACTTTCACTTACATTGTGTACAACTCAATTACTTCTACACATTTTTTGAATCGTTGGATAAAAGTAAATAAATGACTAATATTATTTTTTTTTATCTTTTTTTCTGTAATAATCCTCTCATTGGGCCAAAAAAGATGAAAAACTTGAAAGTTTTATATGGTTTAGAATGATCTTATCTGATAAAAAAATATTACTTATTACTACATTTGTAATATAGATTCATCTTTTGCGGTTAAAGTCCATTTTGTACTTAGAAAGAGAGTATGGCAGTGGCCAAACCCTGTTAGCTTTAGTAACTTTGCTTGACATGTAAGGATTTCAATATGCAAAATCACTGTTAAAAGGCCAAACATCTGGTTAACCATAACTCTTTCACTTTAGTTTGACCTTCTCTAGCTGCTTGCTTATACTTCAATTCAAACCATCAAATTGCACACAAGAGAAGAGAGTCAATACCCACTTTCTCATAAAGGCTTCTTTAACCACTTAGATCTCAGTTTTTTACACTTTTATATTCATCAGCTTAACGAAACAAGCAATTGGTTCTTCTTTAGCTGGTGTGAGCTCTAAGTTTTCCCATCTTTTTCCGCTAAAACAACCTTCTTTTTTATCTGGGTCTTGCTCTGTTTCTTCTGCTTATTTTCTGCGTTTTGATTCTATGGAAAAGAAGTCTGGTAAAAGAAAGGCGAAGGAGACTGGGTTTTCAAGGTTATGGCTTGAGGGATAACCCTAAGAAATCTTGGAAATCTTTGGGATCTAATGGTGACGAGAGTTGCAGTGCAAAGTTTGCGGCAAACAATTCGAGTGGATGAAAGCTTTGTTTGGTCATATGAGGCATCATTTTGCAAAGGAAAGGAAAGAAGTAAACTGTCAAGAATGTGGCAGAAAGTATAAGTCTTTGAAGGCTCTCACTGCTCATATGAGATTGCACCCTTTGAACAGCATGACAGCCAAGAGAAAGAGATCGAAAAGATTGCGGTACAATAACAATGGTCCAAATGAATCTTCTGCTTTAGTCCACATTGATCAAGATATTGAAGATGCTGTGTTGTGTTTGATAATGTTGTCTAGGGGTGTAAAGAATTGGACCGAATTCAATTGCTTTGGGGAGTCTCGTGATAATAAACAAATTTTGCAGAATCCATTTGGTTCTATGAATGTTTTCCATGAGAAGAACATAAGTGAATGCAAAGAATCGGAATCTGGGATTTTGTCTGAAACGGAGAAGAATGATGAATCTGGATTCGAATTTTGTGAAACGGAGATCAAGGGAAGAATTTCCCGTGATATAATGAACTTGGGGTGTATTGAAGTGGAACCAGGGCAGGCTTTGATGGAAGGGTTGGAATTAACTGGTTTAGGGTCCACAAAATCTAGTTCTTGCAAAGATGCCATGTTCGATGCTTGCAATTCGGAACCGGGAAGGGATGCTTCGAACAAGTTAATAAATACTCCATTGAATTCTGAGAAGTCTGATGATTCCAAGAAAAAGAACAAATACAAGTGCAGGATCTGCAGCAAGACTTTCAAATCTCACCAGGCACTTGGAGGTCATCAAACAATCCACAGAAAGAGTAATACCTGTGCCGTAGAGCCGGTTGAGCAGCATGAGAAAACTAGCAGTTTTCCCGAAATCGAGAGTAGTTGTAAGCTTGTGATGGTCAAGTATGCGGAAATGAATGAGGTGACTAGTTCTGAAACAGGGGTGTATAAGGTGCATAAATGCCTAATCTGCTTGAAGGCTTTCAGATCGGGGAAAGCTTTGGGTGGTCACAAGAAGTTTCACATGTCGAAAGACCCCGGAAGCAGTGACAAACAGTCTGCAGAGCATCTAGACCTTTCTAACATCTCTTCTGATGTTATTGATCTTAATCTACCATTTCTGCACAATGAAGAGGCTAATGGTGACACCGGATTCAAGTCATGCCGGCTTGAGTGAGGCTCTACTCCGCCTAGTTGCTAACTGATGAAAGGCGATGCCGAAACTGTTACCGTTGGCTTTTCTTCTGGTTTCCAATGGTAACTCACTTCCAACTTACTTCTTTTAACTGATACTTGGTATGGAAAAGTTCCATTGATACGATATTTTCAAAAGTGTTCATAGCAGTAACATTGCTCCTCTATATCTGGACTGAATGTTCTCATTTTTGGGGGGTTCATTCTTTTGTTTCATACATTTGAAGAATAAAAGAAAATGAGATTTTTGTGAGTTATATTCTTTTTTTTCTGTTGTTGAATTTCAGCAGCCTGATTAATGTACAAAATATGAAATGAAAGAAATTTTACTCGGTGAGATTTACTAATTAACCGAGCGATCAAAGATGCTTATGTTATCTCATTTTGTATGAGTTCGAATCCGATATTTTTCTTGAGAATGTAAATATCTCTTCATTTAATAAAAAATAATAACTTCACTTGTTAGACATCTGATATGACAAAGGCTACTAGCATAAGTAACATAGAAAGGAAATAGGGCATCAAAATGGAGGAAATCCAAAAAAAAAAAAAAAGGTTTGTGAGATTAGCAAAATGAAAAATAAAAAAGCTAGAATAGATATGCATCAGAAGCCTCATCAAGTAGAGTGGGTATATGCACTGATTGGAACTTGGAAGTGCCCCAAACTTAACAATCACTCTTGCTTGGGGTTGAAGGAAAACCTTCATTGGTGACGCCAATATTTTTAACTACAACTTACGCTGTGTCTAAATATACGGAAAATCTTTGGTTGGTCTGATTTTTTTTGTATAATTATCGGTATCTAATCAAATGGTTGACTAATTCAAATTGAGTACTATTTTTAAGACTCTTTATTTAAGGAATATAGTGTCTTATCCCACTAGATCAATTGGATAATCTGATTTTTCTTTTTAATTTAAGTTGAAGTTTAATTTGATTAATTTGAAGTTTAATTTGATTAATTTGAAATTCATGGGCCATTTATATCTGATATACGTTTCAATATGAATATAAAGATACAACTTTCTAATTTGAAAAAAATAAGATTATAATATCAAGGCTTAAGGGTTCAATAAGCCCCTAAACTTTTGCAAAAAAAATTAATTAAGCCCTTAAAATTTTTTGCACTCAATTAAGCCCTCAAACTCAAGGAAAAAATCAATTTGGCCCTTTGACCAATGCTGATCGTTAAATTTAACGGGTTTTTTTTTTAAATCTTCTTGGCATATGTCGCAACAGGATAATACTACTTGTCATTTTTATGAATTTTTAAAAATATATAAAAATCAGAAAAAAATCTTAAAAAATTTAAAATTCTGGAAAATTATTTTAAAAATATAAAATATTTTTAATTCCAAAATTTATTTAAAAATAATAAATAATATTTTTTCAAAATATTAAAATATTTTAAAAATTAAAAATATTAAATATTACTATACAATTATAAAAAATAAATTGAAAAAATAAAAAAAAGTTATCTTGGTTTTTAAAATAAATTTTACTGTTTTATTTTTTTAAATAAATTTTATTGTTTAATATTTTTCAATTTTTATAATTTTATAATAATATGTATTATTTTAAACTTTCTAAAAATATTTTAATCTGTTCAAAACTTAATTTTTAAAAATATATAAAAATCTGGAAAAATCTTAAAAATTTTAAAAATTCTGGAAAATTATTTTAAAAATATAAAAATATTTTTTAATTTCAAAATTTATTCAAATTTCATTTTTATAACTTTATAATAATATGTATTATTTTAAATTTTTTAGAAATGTTTTAATCTGTTGAAATTTTATTATTTATTATTTTTGAATAAATTTTGAAATTAAAAAAAATATTTTCACATTTAAAATAATTTTCCAGAATTTTTAAATTTTTTAAGATTTTTTTTCGGATTTTTATATATTTTAAAAATCAAAGTTTAAAAATTCTTAAAAATGACAAGTGGCATTATCTTGTTGCGACACATGCCAAGAAGATTTTAAAAAAATCGTTAAATTTAACAGTCAACATTGGCCAATGGGCCAAATTGATTTTTTTATTGAGTTTGAGGGCTTAATTGGGTGCAAAAAAAGTTTAAGAGCTTAATTAATTTTTTTGTAAAAATTTAAGGGCTTATTGAACCTTTAAGCCTAATATAAAAAATTGAAGTCCCACGCAAGTCAACAATTGTTTTAAATAAAATAATAATGATAAAAAACCTGAGCTCCAATGATAAAATTTTTTAAAAAATAGAAGATTTAATATAAAATTATCCCTTTATTGTGGTTTAATTCTTTGTGTTTCTGTACAATTTTTAGGGTAAACCATTCAAGTGACCACCGAACTATTTGGGCGTACTTATTTTAACTACCGAACTAGGTAACTCATCAATCAGACCACTAAACTTTTAAATTGGTCATATTTTGACAACCGCTGTTAAAAAACTAACGGGTGATATGGTAATTAACAAAAATTTGTAAAATTACACATTTGGTCCCTATTATTTATCTATTATATCAATTTGGTCCTACTTTTAGTTTAATTAAATAAAACTAATCAACCAATCTGATGATAACACATGTCATCACCCAATTCGATAAATTTACTCAAATTTTAATTTATTTTATTTAATATATTTTTTCTTTCAATATATCACCACTTGATTAAAGGAAAATTAAAGAGAAACTTGGGACCTATGTGGTATAAAGCAAAGCCTTTACCACTGCACCAACCTACTCTTGATGATATGAATTGTACCCTTTTATATACATATCTTATAATACAGTAAATGTTAGGGGAAAAAAGAAGTAAAAATGGTTAAAATGAGACTCGAACTTTGATCACTTAGAATGTATAAAATCATACAAACCACCAAATCAAATCAAATAATTAATTAAAATTAAATTTTTTTAAATATGTTTAAAGTAGTTATTAAAGAAAGATTTAAAATGAAAATAGATTTATGATTTTTTATTTTTAAATTAAATCGAATATTTAAAGTAATTATTAAATATTTGATTTAATTTAAATATGAAAAATAAAAAATATTCAAATATTTTAAATTAAATATTTTAAATCAAATATTTAATATTTTTCATATTTAATTTCAATATTTAAAGTAGTTATTAAATATTCAATTTAATTTCAATATGAAAAAGAAAAAATATTCGAATATTTTTTCTTTTTCGTAATATTTAAATTCAATATGTTTTCTTTTAAATTCAAATATTTTAAATAAAATATTTAATATTTTCACAATTATTTAATTTAAATAGGAAAAATATTAAATATTCAATTTAAAAATATTTGATTTAAAAGAAAACATATTTGATATAAAATAATCGAATATTTTTTCTTTTTCATATTTAAGTTAAATTGAATATTTAATCACTGCTTTAAATATTTGATTTAATTTAAAAATAAAATAAAAATCATAAATCTATTTTCATTTTAATTTTTTCTTTAATAACTACTTTAAACATATTTAAAATGTTTTCATTTTAATTAATTATTTGATTTGATTTGGTAGTTTGTGTGATTTTTCACATCCCAAATGATTTAGGTTCGAATCCTCTGTCAACCATTTTTATTTTTCCCCCTAACATTTACTGCATTAGATATGTATATAAAAGGGTGCAATTTATATCATAAAGAGTAGGTTGGTGTGGTGGTAAAGTCTTTGCTTTATATCCAATAGCTCCGAAGTTTGATCTACCCAAGGCCATTCTATTCCTCTTTAAATTTTATAATAGGTAAATAACATGGACTAAATGTGTAATTTTACAAATTTCCGTTAACTATCACGTCACCCTCCCGTTAGTTTTTTAACTCGGTTGTTAAAATATGACCTATTTAAAAGTTTGGTGGTCTGATTGACGAGTTGCCTAGTTCGATGGTCAAAATAGGTACGCCCAAATAGTTCGGTGGTCACTTGAGTAGTTTACCCTTTTCTTTTTCTGTCAAATCATTTCAAATTGTTTATCGTTAGTTGATTAATAGTTTTCATTTACGAAAGAATCATTTTAACTTAAAATAAAATATTAAAAATTAAAGTATTTTAATAAAAAAATAATAACAAAATTGACTATTCAGTCAAAATGTTAATAATGTTTTTTTTTTACGCTACACCTCTTTAAAACATAAAACTGAATCCAAAAGGAATCGATGCTTTCAATAAATCATAACTCCAAATTGACGCATGCTCTTCCTCCAAATTAACATTAATTTTCTTAAAGTTCACTTGTTTTGAAATATCTTATATGAGATTAAAAAAGCTTTAATATGTTCCGAATATGTTTTAAAATTCACTTGTTTTGAAATATATTCATTTACGATTTGTTTATTATTCCTAAACACGTTTTTAATTGTTGTCAATAATATTTAGAGCAAGTGGTTAAAAGTTTTCAGTTGATATTTTTTCTCTTTTGTGGGTTCTAGACCCAATAGTAGCAAATTTCCCTTCCACTCCTTCTAGATAAGAATTGTTCAAAAAACATTTTTAATTGTTCATAAACATGCTAATTAGGGGGGGGGGGTTCATACTTCGGTTTTAACCGAATTAACTGACCGAACAAAAATTTTTTTGGTTAATCGGTCGATTAATTTTAGGTATAATCGGTTAATGGTTAAGATTTTTTTTCAAACTTCGATTATCAGTTAATTTAGTTCGAAATTGGTTAATTAACATAAATTATTATATATTACATATATTTATTTTTGGTCACTAAACTTTTAAAAATTATAAAATGATCATCAAATTTTTTGATATAGTATAAAATGGTCATTAAACTTTACCAAATTAGACAAAATGATCATTAAATTTCTTGAATTATTACAAAACAGTTATTAAACTTTTCAATATTTATCAATAATTTATAATGCGCAATGAGCAATGATCATTTTGTAATAGTTCGATAAGTTTAACTATTGTTTTATAACTTATGAAAGTTCAGTGACTATAAAGATCATTTTCACATAGTTTAGTGACCATTTGAGCAATTTACCCAAAATTTTATAACAAAGTTCGTTAATTCGAAAAACGACCGAATTAACCGAACTTTTTTATATTCGATTAACGGTTAAAAGAAAAAAATAGTTAATGAATTTTGGGTAGTACGGTTCAATCGGTTAACCGACCAGTTGAACACCCTAATGTCAATTACATGTTCATGAACATATCCAAGAATATGTTCGTTTATTAAGCGAACATGTTTACGAACATTAAATAAAGAACACACATAATTTAAATAAATAAACGAGAACACGATTTTGAAATTCTTAAAAGAACACAAATTGAGCAAGCACATTTTGCCGGTTGGCCAAGCTGCTAATCTTTGTTCCATCACATTCTCTTAAGTCATGGGTTCTATACCCACTAGAACTAAATATAACCAAATAATAAAGAAACATAGACAAGCTTAAAAATTAAACAAACAAATATAAACAAATGTACACTCATTCAAACTCGATTCATTTACAACCTTAATCAAGGTATCATTATATATTTTATTTAATTAATTCTTCTACAATATTCTAAATGACACATGTCACCCTTTTTTAATGTCATTTGTATAAATTAAAGTTTTGTCATTTTTTAAATTTAATAGCCAAAACATGTGTCATTACATATCATAAAATCATGATTTAATGCATAATAAATGGTAGAGCAATATGAATAAAGATTATGATTAAGATTATTATAATATTTTATACCAAACTATTTATATGATTAAGACATACTTCTGCCTTTAAGTGGCATAAATTTACATTATTTATTGATAAATTTTTAATATATATAACAATTAAACATTTTTATAGTTCTATACAATATCATAAATTTTCACGTGGTTAATATTTTAATAAATTTCCCACCAAAATTCATGTTCTTTTCGATTATATACGTCAAAATTTGAGTAGATTAAAAATATATAGTTATTTATTTTATATAGAAAATTGTAATCGTTAAATATATATCAATAAATATATTTTTTTTGAGATCCACTGATTGATCGAATGATTAAAAATACTAATCGTTAAAGTCAATCTATTCACAAAAGTTCAAAATATGCAGCAACGTCGGCTTCCTTCGTATTTTTTTTTAAAGGAAATGACTTTCATTAATCACAAATAAGTATAAATATTCGAACAAACCAAATCGCATCTTCAAATAACAAAAGATGAGGAAAACTCTCCATCAAAAAAAGAAGACTAATCAAATAAAAAAAAAACAAGTAAATTTGCCAAAAAAACAGAAAAGAAGCTAAAGAACAACAGATACAAACTGTAACAGAAATCAAAACAGAAAAACCCTTGATAATGGAGAGGCATTTGTCACTCACCCCAAGGCTTGACTCACTCTTGTTCAGGTAAACATCTCTAGAGTCGAAGAAGGATGGGAACAAATGCAGCGAAGCTCGATAAGGGTCAGCTCGACCGTAAAGGTTCCACCCACAATCACCGTTAAACCTGCAAAAAGAATAAAAAAAATCCATAACAGAGAGAAAGGAACACCAAAAATCCCTGAAGAACTCTTTAACTCGACCGCCAAAAGAAGAAAACTCGCCTTATCACTCCAATGCTTCGAAGAAAAAGCCAAAAAAATGTCAGAAAATATAAACTCCAACGAACAACCGATGATTACCTCGAAAAAAGCTTTAAAAAAGAAAAGAAAAAACGAGCAGTTAAAAATAAAAGAAGACAAAATAAAAAGTCGAAGGTTGACGGTCGATGCCCAGCGACACAGAAGCCATCGGAGCCAAAGCTCCTAGGGCTTCTTTCGTATTTGATTGCTTCATATTCTGAAATATGATCTCAAAAAGTACAATCATAATTAATTTAATTTATAAAATATTCAAATTAAAACCGACCAGAATCTTAAAAAAATATAAAATTCAAACCTAAAGTTTAAAAAATTATAAATATAACAAAAATAAACTACAATTTTTTATAATTATTATGAGATAAAACTTAAAAAAATGTGTTTTTATCGGAGTAAAATCAAGAGAATAGCATCCACAGAGAGTAAATGCTTGGCCATAAACCAAGGGAAAACAACTAAATTTAAGTTTAAAGATGATTCCTTTGTTTAGCTTCATCTCTCTATCAAAGGTCAAAATCTCCCAACTTTCTCTCCCTCTCCTATCCCACACGTTATTGACTCCTCAAAATCAAAGCTATCATTTTTATTTTTTTTCTTTTTTAATTTTCTTAAGAAAATATATAATTAATTTAAGTAAATTAGATGAGTTGGGAGAGCTTGATAAGAACCCAAAAAGGAAAGAGAAAATAAACCCATTTTTTCCATCGCAATTTTTTTATAAAAAAAGGGGACCCAGGTTCTCTTTGTTTTCCTTCCGATTCTTTCTTGATCTATGGGAGGAGCTTCAATAACCATTACCCAGATCTCAAAAGAATCCCTTGTTTAATTCTTTGATCCAAAAATCAAATCAAGAAAAAGGGGGGAGATAAAGAGGAAAAATACCCATATTTTTTGCTTACGGTGGGTGTTAAGAAATTCAATGCAGTGACCAACTTAAAAGGGAGAGTTTTGAAGGGAAACCAGATCAAGAAATTAAACATTGAATCGGGAAAAGAAGGGGAAAGGGTTGGATCTGATGTTTCTGGGACTGGGATTGGGCGCAGATCCGTGCAGCGAGAGATATTGTGGAGGAGCGGGATTTGATAACAAGAACAAGAGTGGCGTGTTTTTGGAGGCAGTGGATTTGTTTAGGTGTGGTGGGGCTGCATAGACAAGGATGCAGCTTCACGTCTCGACTAGCATGAGAAGTTTAACGATATCAAGCAACAATGGGTTTATTGACTTGATGAAGATCAAGGTGGCATACAGACATATTTCATACAGGACCCTTTTCCATACCATTCTTATTCTCGCTTTCTTGTTGCCTTTCGTCTTCATTCTTACTGCTCTTGTTACCCTCGAAGGTGTCAACAAGTGTTCCTCATTTGGTATGCCCTTTTTATTTCCATGGCCTCTTTTTTATTGTTTTCTCTTAGATCTTCATTGGATTTGACGTGGGTTCTTTTCTATTGTCTGGTGGCAGCTGATTTGATGTAGGTTTACTTTAGTTATTGCCGTTTGATGTTAGTTCCAATTATGTGTTAGTCTTTTCTTGATATCTTAATTATACTTTGTTCAGGTCCATTTGGTTATCCATTTGATTTTGATTGATATTATGATGCATTTGATAATGTTTAGGTTCATCTGAATCTGATTTGGGGTGTTCATGCCTCATGGAGCTAATTTGGTTCTTTTATTATCTTAATATAATGTTAGTTTTCTTTATATCCTTTACTTCTTTTCTTTTCTTGGAATATTAGTTTGTCCTTATTCTAATTTGGTCATGAATTTGATTTCGCCGAGCAGTCACCTTTGATTTTACTTCATTTGGTTGATGTGATGATGCTCCGTTTTTTAGATTCATGTTGATCTGATTTGGTTTGCTCATTAGTTAGTAACATGTTGGCTTGTTTTGCATTATAGATGGACTAGGATAGTTGGTTCTTATGTGACATGACTGGTTTGGTCCCTAAATCTCTAATTTGTAGCTTATGTTTATTGTAAATTTTTATGTTCATCATGTTGAACTGAATATTATAAGATCCAAGTATAACAAAAATGAATTTGTGAATGTGTTTTTTTCATTAATTTTACTGGTTGAATCTGAATCTCAAGTTATTGTAATTCAGGTTTTAATCAATAAAAGCTTTGGTCATCAGCTCAATTGAACTAGCTAGATTATACAGATGGTCAAAAATTGAAAGCTCAAAACTCTTTTGCTGCTCCACAGATCTGTTTGTACAAAAAATTTCTGCTTTCTGACATCTATTTCAGTTGAAGTTGTAATCCGGGTTTATCGATTTATATTAGTGCTCTTGTTATATTCTTATTTGTTCTTTTTTATTTATCACTTTTTGACTTCTTTTTTTGTGTGGAATTCTAGGTTTAAAAAACACTATATTTTTGTGGAATTGTTAAACTTGATACCAGATCTTTCTGTTTTCAAAAGTCTATTTATGTGTGTTATCTAATAATTTCGAGCACTGGACTTTCCTGATGGAAATACCGTGAAAACTTATTAGAATTGGTTAATTCAACTTATATAATTATGCACTTATTGATTCTTGATCTTGTTCTTTGTTCTTCTGATTCTTGATCTTGTTCTCCTGATGTAAATACCATGAAAACTGATTAGTACTGGAGTTCTTTATAAAATGCTGTTATTGGGTCCATGACACTTCTACTTGTTACCCCATTCCCAGATTGTTTAGGTAGGCGGTTAGGACCGAGGCTTCTTGGTAGAGATGATTCAGAGGTAAGTAACCATTCCCTCCATGTTGGAACCAATTTATCGATTCGTCTTTTGTGGTCAATAATTTATTTATGATTTTAAATTTAGTTGGTCTTTTTTGGTGATGGTGCAGCAGAGACTAGTTAATGATTTTTATAAGATCCTCAATCAAGTAAACACTGAGGAAGTCCCAGATGGTATAAAGCTTCCAGATTCATTTAATCAACTTGTTTCTGAAATGAAGAACAGCCAATATGATGCAAAGACCTTCGCACTCACGTTAAGAGCAATGGTACAATCATGTTACATTACTTTTAATTTTCTCTATTGCTATTTGCTACTTTTGGTAATATGGTGGAGCATTGTTAGAAATAAGGTTGATGTTTTCAATTAATATATTAAGCCCGTAGGGTGTTGATTGTTGAATAGACTTGGAAACATTTTCTTGTCACGATATTAGACTTAGAAGCTCCTTGGTTAAATGCTTGTTTTACTTGTGTGGTTTATGGACCTTTGGTTGCATAGGATGGAAGCTGGAATTATCTGGATGGAAGACTATCATAATGTTTTTTTGGTAATTTGGTTGTCAAGAACAAACAGGATCACGGATGACACGGTCAAAAAAATGAACTAAAGATGATTAACTTCCTCTTTTATATGACACATAATCATGATTATTATGTTTTAATTTTTTGGACAGAGTTAAGAACAAGCTCTTAAGTTTCCCTATGAAAGCATGCTTATATTTGTGAAAGTTTCAAGTTAATGTCTATTTAATCACCCTCCTTCATTCTCTTCCCCTTGTCTCCATTTTTTTTTCAAATATAAATCTACAAATCTTCAGCCTTATAATTTATAACAATTATATCTGTTGTTCAACTGAGTTAGACTTGAACTAAGCCTTAGAAGCCCATGTGTTTTTTGGAAAATAATCAAGTCCGTTACTGAAGTCAAAAGAATGATGGTGTAGTTCATGAGCATGGCATAGTTCTATAGCATCTTTATATGACTATTTTTGGTGATGTTAATAAATTATAGAGAAGGTAAAGAGTCCAGCTGCTTTAAACAAAAATGGTGAAAGCTAGGGCTATTAACTGTTCACTGATATTAGGTGATAACTAATTCTTGTCCTTCAATGGATGTATAAAGTGCAGTTTGAGTTAACATTATGCATGCACAAATATCCATATACGCTCGGTATGGGTTCTAATTTTTCTCAAATTCTGTGGGTTTGGAGAACTTCCTTACTGTTTGTCTTTTCTGCACAGATGGAGAAACTTGAAAGAGAAATTAGAGAATCAAAATTTTCTGAGCTGATGAACAAACACTTTGCCGCAAGTTCCATTCCGAAAGGCTTATACTGTCTTTCTCTGCGTTTAACCGACGAATATTCTTCGAACGCTAATGCACGCAGACAACTGCCTTCTCCTGAGCTCCTCCCTGTGCTTTCCAACAACTCTTACCACCATTTTGTCCTGTCAACGGACAACATATTGGCTGCATCGGTTGTCGTCACTTCTGCCGTCCAGTCATCTCTAAAACCCGAAAAGATTGTCTTCCATATCATCACAGACAAGAAGACTTATGCGGGTATGCATGCCTGGTTTGCGCTAAACCCTGTGTCCCCCGCAATAGTCGAAGTGAAAGGTGTTCACCAGTTTGATTGGTTAACTAGAGAGAATGTTCCCGTGCTTGATGCTGTGGAGAACCATCATGGCATCAGAAATTATTATCATGGCAATCATATTGCGGGAGCAAATCTCTCCGATACTACTCCTCGAACATTTGCTTCGAAATTGCAAGCTAGAAGTCCAAAGTACATATCTTTACTCAACCATCTTCGGATATATTTACCGGAGGTAATTCCAGATGGCCATAACAATTTCTTCTCTTACATCATCTTTCCTCCCAATATATGTTTTGATCGTGCGTTTCGAACAGCTTTTTCCAAACCTTGACAAAGTGGTGTTTCTAGACGATGATGTTGTAATTCAGCGCGATTTGTCACCTCTTTGGGATATTGATTTACGGGGAAAGGTTAATGGAGCTGTTGAAACTTGTAAAGGCGAGGATGAGTGGGTGATGTCCAAACATTTCAGAAACTACTTCAATTTTTCCCATCCCCTTATAGCTAAGCATTTGAATCCATATGAATGTGCATGGGCTTATGGGATGAATGTATTTGATCTCCATGCATGGAGAAAGACAAATGTACGAGAAACATATCATTACTGGCTGAAAGAGGTAACTTATTGGCTACTAATTTTCCTGATTGTTTGTATAATTTCACCTTACCCTTGTTCAAATTTTAATCGCATCACTGTCATCCTTTACATTTACCGGTTTATATTGGGAAACATTTTATATTTTGTTTTACATTATTTTCAAGTTGGAATTAAACACAGGTTTCTGATTTTTACTTGGATTGAACAACATTTTCTTTTCATCCATTTTATATTTAGTATTTTGTATGAATTGTGGGCAGATACTAGTACTCATTTACTTTGATTATTGATTTCTTTGTTGCAGAACCTGAAGTCGAACCTAACAATGTGGAAACTTGGAACTCTGCCACCTGCTTTGATTGCATTTAAAGGCCACGTTCATCCAATTGACCCGTCATGGCATATGCTTGGTTTGGGATATCAGAGTAAGACCAATGTTGAGAATGCAAAAAGGGCTGCAGTTATTCATTACAATGGCCAATCGAAACCATGGCTGCAGATTGGCTTTGAGCATCTTCGGCCATTTTGGACCAAGTATGTAAACTACTCCAATGATTTTGTTAGGAACTGCCACATTTTGGAATTGTAGTTAACCGGGATAGAGGAGTTGGAAGGGATGATATAGACTCGGAAGAGACACTAGCAAGTCGAGTGTTTTTATTGCAGCCTGAAAATTATACCGAGATCTATTTCAGAAAGGTAAGGGGATGAACAATTGGGCTAAAGAGTGCAACAATTTTGAGTATCGGATTTACTCAAAAATGGTTTTAGCCAGGGAAGGACCTGCATTTCTAGCACGGCCAAGAAATTCTTTGTTTTTCATTTTGTAACATAGCAATCGATCAATGTTTATTTTTTTTGGCGCGGGAAAAAGATACTCGGATTGCTCTTCCTGCAAGGGTTACTGGCTTATTGCTTGTGTTTGGAATAAGGTGCAAAAATACACAAGACCCCGAAGTGTTTCCCCATTGGTGTAGGAAGACAATGGCTGGGGCCCTTCATTTGGTGAGGTTCACACATCCAACCCAGACTGTTCTTTTCTAAACCTTCCATTTTTCATTTTTTCTTCTAAAAAATCTGTTGGATTCATTCTCGCTAGTTCCCCATTTTTTTTACCCTTAATTTGAATTATTTTTTTGAATTTTAGAACTTAGATTATGGAGATTGCTTTGTTACAGCTCCCATGAATTTGGGACCTGTTTGGTTATATAGCATCCATATATCTCTATATGTTATGTACACTTGATGAGAAACATTTAAAAAAAATTGATGTTAAAATTCTTTTTTCCAATTTTCCCATCACATATTATAAACATTTGCTCCATTTTCATCTGCATAGAATAAGAGATGGGCATTGAATAAAACATAACCTTTTAATCATTTGATTATGAATTTGTTTAAAAGTAATTATTTCATGCATTGGCGGTGTGTGCTTATCGTTGAGTCTTCTCGGTTCAAGGAATATGTTTTGAATAATCTTAAGGTGATTACAAGATAGTATCTGTTTATACATATTATAACGCCTCTTTTCGAAAGACATGTTTGATAGGATGTACAGCGTCACTGGTTATATATCTTAAGACCTTTTTTTCCGACGTGGAATTACTGTCTTTGCCTCTTCTCATGCGTGACATTCTCCCCTACTTAACCTCGTGGCGCCTTCGTCATAAGTCAACCACGCTCGTGATGGTCATTGTCACAGTTGTTCACACTGTTTACCCCATTCATGGGCGTTCGGTGTAAAATTAGGCATTCAAAAGATTGTTCTGATACTATCTGTCACGAGGCTATTATTCTTTTTAAAAGACGTCTAATAGAATGTATAGCTTCACCGTGTATATATCCCAAGATATTCATTTTATTTTTCGATGTAGGATTAATGTCCTTGCCTCTTGTCAGGCGTGACAATATTTTTTACCCTCTAACAAAGCATATACATTTTGCAGACAAAGTTATTGAACCCAGGTCTCTTAGGATGAATATCATCCATTTTTCCACTGAAAGCACTTGTTGGATTCAAATGACATTATTTTTCTTAAATACAAAATAAATAAAAATTATATATATATTTGTTAAATTTTAAAATTCTTTTTAGAATCAAAACAAAATGGATAGAGTGAGTTGCAATTGTTGAATTTTTTAAATTATGACCTCATGGTGTCTAGGTGGTAAATGCAAACATATATATATATATATATATATAGGGGTAAATTATATTGGAAGTCATTCAATTATTAGCAAGATTACATTTGGGTCACACAATTATTAAAATTACAATTATATCACTTAATTAAAGTTTTAGTTACGATCAGAACACTCCTCCGTTAAAATACAAACAAACATCAAAAAAAGTTTGATATAATGATATTTTAATCCTTAAAACTTATATATTTTATAAATTTAGTCCTAATTTAAAAAATTTTACCTTTCATATTTAAAATATATATCTATTTAGTTGTTTTTTCTTCTCCTAAATTACTTGTATACACTCGTTAACATTAGAGTACTTCATTTAAAATCACTAATTGGTTTAATACACAAATTTATAAACGTAAAGATATTTATAATTATTTTAATGTTAGATCTGTATTTAGTACATACATTAAAATTAATTTCATTGAAATTTATTTAAAATTATTTATGAAAACCTTCAACTTTTAGTTATTGCTACCATGCCATTTTCTATAAAAAGTTTAAGTTTTCGTATTACTATAAAGTTTTTTTTTAGTAATTTTCATATTTTTGAATAACTTTATTATTTCACTTTTATTTTTAAAATTAATATTTAAAATTTTTAAATTACTGATTTTTTTATTAAACAAATTTGAAAATATTAAGTTTGTTATAACTCATGTTACCGCGAGTACTTTTGAATTAAGACTAAATTAGTAGGATATATGAGTTTTGAGGACTAAAACTGTCATTATACTAAATCTTTTTCGATGTCTATTTTTATTTTAACTGAGGAGTGACCCGATTGTAATTAAAACTTTAATTGAATGACCTAATTATAAATTTTAATAATTGAATGACCTAGATGTAACTTTAATAATAATTGAGTGACCTCTAATGTAGTTTATCTATTTTTACAAGAAAATGGAAAAGGAAAAGTGCAAATTTCCAAAGCATAGGAGAATGAAAGAAGGGAAGGAATATGGAATGGAAGCATTGACCATAGATTTAGATTTGGAAGACTTTGAAAACTCCAAAACCGCCTCTTCTATTCTCTTTTATACATATTGATTTCATCAGTTTCTCCTTTTTCCTCCCTCAAAGCTTGCCTTTTTAATCCAAAAGAAAACAACCCAAATCAGTTTTCGGCTCAAGTAAGATACCCCATTAAGCTTATGCTCTTATTTTTCTCTATTTATTTGGTTTTGGTGTGAGCAATTTTTTGAATTTTTAGCAGATTTTCTCATCTTAAAGACTGATTTGGCGATTTTCTGTTCTGTTTTTATATTAGTGGATCTTTGCTTATTTAATGATTTTATTTTATTTTTTGGATTTGCCCAATTTGGGTTACTTGGGAACTCTTTATGCACTTTTTTCTTTAAATAGATTGCCAGCATATTTATTTATTTTCATTTTTCTAATTTCAGTTCTGCAGAATTTCCAGTTGAGAATTCTTGGAGGGTATGCGATTTTTGTAAATATAGGAAACCAAGTACTTCAGAGGAGTCTTGGAATCGTTTCAGCCTTCTAGATTGAGATTTTTGTATAGATTTGAGGATAAGTCCCTAGTAAAGATCTTGGGGGAGAGTTTAGATTTTGGAATCTGAAAAGTGTCTGGAGATGGCTGGTGTTCAAGATCAGTTGGAGATCAAGTTTCGCTTGACCGATGGATCCGATATCGGTCCAAAAGCCTTTCCGGCTGTTACAAGTGTTGCAACTTTGAAGGAAAGTGTTATTGCTCAATGGCCTAAAGGTTAGTTGGTTAGGTGTCTGATGAAATGCAATTGTATTTTTGTGGTCAATCTTTCAGCTTTATTTCACTTGATAATTTGTTTTTGATTACTGTTTTATTATACCATTTGGTTTGAACTTGGAGGATTGGAATCATGGGATCATGTTCATGACGTTGTTTTTGATGTTTTGGTGGTTTATTCATTTTGCTGGTTTAATTTTTAGATGACAAGAAAATAGAATCATTATTAGGACCCAAAATTCAATCCTCCATGGCAGAGTAGCTGGAATGCTTTGATCAGTAAATGCATTACGAATGCTTGATGCCTTGATTACAGTTGCAAATATGAATAGAAATTGGTTCAGGCCTTTTCCTGTTATAAGATGATTAGTTGCCAAATTCGTATTGGTCAGAGATTGTGGTGGACTACTGCTTTTTCATATATTCTTTTAAGGATAAATGATATTTGTATTCATCCGAAGTAGGTTAGCATAGTACATTTAAACCAACATTACTATTAAAGGCTTTGGTTTGCTTCATAGCATCACAGGTTGTGTCTGTGTTGGATGCAGGCTTTCAAACTATGTTGAGTGAGGTACGTTCGAGGCAGTTTTGTCAAACAATTTATAATTGAGTTCCAAACTGAGATGATCTAGATGGAATTTTTAAGATTTATGCTCGTATATTGTTCTTATCAGTTTGGTCTGCTTTCATCTCATCCCCCCGTCTCACTCTCTTGATTCTTTCTCTTAGGTGCTTTACATTTCTTATGTAAGTTGTGGACCCCATATGTAAGTTTTGTGGTTAGTTTTAATTATAAATTATAGTTATGTGGTTTGACTAAAACCGTGGTTTGAGCTAAGTTCTGCAATTCACGCAAGAGGAAACCGGTGAACGCAGTGACCTACATTTTAGTTAACAGAAGAAAGAAAAGGGGAAATGAATGGCTGTATACATACAATATGTCATACAAGATAATAAGAAATGGATTGCTTGTATTAGTTTTGGACTGCAGTTGTGGGGAATTCTCGACTTTTCTCTCTAATTGAATGGCATTGGATTTCTCTTTATGTTCTTTTGTTATTCCTGTGTATGACATGTCCTTTCTGGTATTTTATTTCGTTCCAGCATATTAACATTTTTCTGATCAATTATACACGTTTTAACTTCGGGCAGAGAAGGAGAATGGTCCAAGGACAGTGAAGGATGTCAAGTTAATTAGTGCCGGGAAAATATTGGAGAGCAACAAAACACTGGGGGAGTGTCAGAGCCCTCTTTGTGATGTTCCTGGTGGAGTAACGACTATGCACGTTGTTGTTCAACCCCCTCCTTTGGAGAAAGGTACAATCATTATTCATGCAATTCCAAATACTATAATCTGATGATTTTCATAATAATCAGTAGTGATACTCCTTGGTCTGAAAACTACAATCCATACGGTTCTGTGAAAAACAGTTTTATCTTTCTGTAATGTGCAGAAAAGAAAATAATAAACGAACCGAAACAGAACAAATGCGTTTGTGTCATATTATAATCAGCAGCTTGAAGCGGGGATGACATTATTTTCAGGTGGTTTTTTGTTAGTTGACGGTTCCTTTTCGTTCTACCCTAGTCCTTGGCTTTAAACTAAGTTATGCTTTCACAAAATTTTCTGCAGATGAAAGAGTCACGGAACTGGTATAGAAAAAGAAGTGGACTTTTTGATCGATGAATCCAGTTGGTATTCTGGACATTTAATATTTAGAATGTGTTGTTTTTCTGCTTTTCTACACCAAATTCATGTAGTCAATGATTGTCCATCTATTTTGTTCACTTCGTTCGTTTCACATTAATTAGATTCTGCTATCAAGCAATTAAACCTCAGATTTTACGACCGAATGTCTCACTGAACTCATTTTCCGCATTTCGATGTTTTGAATTTGTCTTCCCTTGTATAATATGATTTTTATCTATTAATTTGTTCTGGTACACAGAGTTTGTGTTGCTGGTCATACTTTTACCAAGTATGTTGAGAGCTAGAAATAGAATTAGTAACATAGAATCTTTGCTACTCGGACTTAAGTTTTAGTGTCGATTATGTGTATTTGGAGGATAATATTCAGATTTGAATAAGTGTTGAACACTAATATTTAAAGAGAAACGAAGAGTTCGAGCAACATAGTGTAGGATTGTTCCTTTCTTCATACTGGCCTTCATGATTTTTGTATGTTGCACTGGCAATGATGCCAACCGAGCTAAACCTAATTGCAAAATGCTATCAAGTTTTACATGTTAAGAATTTGTTTTATATAGATTTTGATTCATTTTTAAATGCATATGTTATGTTATTTTTGTGTTGTATTGTGCTTTGCATAGTCTGGCATAGTGACTCAATTTAGAGAATGACTTGTTTATTCATGTTATATTGTGTCAATTCATCTCATGTTTTGAATGATTTATAGAATCAGTTTAAAGAAAAAATTATATGTTGATATTGTGTTTTTTTTTCATGCATTTAAAATGTTATAACATGTGGATAATTCATTATATATGATCCAAATTCTTGCTATATAGCTTAGTGGTCACTTTTCTCTTTTGCTTCCTACCAACCTTGCTTTCAGCAGCGACCCCTTTTTCCGAAACTGCTGTCTAACTCTCTCCATTGTCTTTCAGCCACCCTCCTCTTATGATCCACACCTTCATCTCCTTCATGACCGGGTCTTTGAGGGGTATAGCTTCTCTTTTCCCAGATCTGAGCCTAATTAAGATACTGGTAGTGGTTCTTTCAGATCTGAACCGCATCAAAGTTCTTCTCGGCCATAATTTCTGCTTAAGGCCTTTCGATCTGTTTTCACAGGACCCACTTTCATGAGATGAGAGCAGGGCTTGGCCAGTGAATGTGCTGATCTTTTCTAGTGCCTGGTTTAACCTCTCTCGAACATGTAGTAGAATGGTTCCCAGTTCCAATGGTTTCTAGTTTTGGGGTCAAGATAACGAGTCTAGGCAACCCATTGTCAGACTGTTCCGATATCAGCTTATTCTCGACATCCTTCGTAAAAGGTCTTGAGTCCAATTAGGCTTCAATGTTTGTTGAGGGACTCTGAGTTCGTGCTTTTATTTCTCTACTCCTTTGCCTCGTGTATATTTGTATGGTTTTTATGTTATCTCGTGGTTTAGTTATTCCACATTATTTTCATATACTTATAATGTGGATTATAATTAAAATTAAAATTTTATGGGTATAACATGTGCACTTTAACTGGGCTAGACGATTTCTGAAATAATAGGGCTCAAAATTCAATACAACATATGGATTGGCTTAAATCCAAATTTTAAAACGGTCATTATTGTTGTAAATAAAGTAAAGAAAAACAAGAGATGAACAAGAACAGAGATAAAGAGAAAGATTTGTTATATTATTAATGTATGGATCTGTACAATGTTTCTCTAAATTCTATATTTACAGGCATAAGATGAAAATCTTAATTTCAATTGGGTACTAAACCTTGATAATAAAGTACATTAAAATCTCATTTAATATACAGATATCCACCCTAAATAATGATATTCATAACACTCTCCTTTAGATATCCATGAAGATAACGTGCCTCGTTAAAACCATACTAAGATAAAAATCCGGGAAAAATTCATAGTAAAGGAAAAAGAGTACACACATCTTTGATACGCATAACATGTTGCCTTATTAAAAATCTTATCAGGAAAGCTCATTGGAATAAAACCTCGATTAAGGGAATAAGAGCGCAACGCATATTTACTCTCCTTTATGAAATCATCACATAAGATCTTTGAATCTTCATAATTAAATTTTAAATACAATCTTCAAATATTGAAGTTGACTATGCATTGGTGAATAGATCTTCCAAATTATTGCTTGAAAGGATCCATCGAATACTATTCTTCTAAAGATCATGAGGGATGAAACTTTCAAAAAATATGTTTCGTTTTGTCATATTTGATGTATCCACCTTTCGATTGAGATATAAATTTTGCATTATCTCCTCACAAGATAGCTTGTATCTTCTCTTGTGAAAGCAATTTACATATCTTCTAGATATATTTTGTAACGACCTGCATTTCTGAGTCAACGATTAGGCGTTGACCCGGGTTATGAACTTTCATGTTAGTTGGGTTGTTGGACTCTTTGGGTCAAGTTTGGGCCTTGCTGGATGAGAATTTGGCTATATAGGCTTGGGAGGTGATCAATGCAGGGGGTTTATGATGTAATTATACCCCCTTTTGAAATTAAAAGGCTGACCACCCTTTATTTCTTGTCCTTCATGTGGGATTTTTTTTTGGGGGGGGGACATTATGATATCACCGTTCCCCTTCATCTTTTTTTATCTTTCCCAATACTCTATATTCTTCCCTCTTCAAAAACCTATTTTCTCCACACTAACGATTCCATCTTTTTACATCATTTGGTTTTCTCAATATTCGAGACTCAAATATATTAATCCCCATCTCTCAAGCTTCAAGAAAAGTATATCTTCATGGAAAAATGGTAAGATTTTCATAAATGGGTTTTTGGGAGATTTTTCTTGATCTTAAGGTTGTAGCTTGTAGCAAATTCCTCAATGGGCTCTAATCCAAAGTTTGTTTCGAATTTCATGTTTGAGTGGCATATGGAAGAGGTTGGAGGACTTTTGCAAGCTTAGGGGGTTTAGAGATAGTGTGAGAAAGCTTGAGTGAAAGCTTGATTTCAAGAATCTTTGCTTAAGGTTAGTACACTACTAACTCTTATGCCTTCATGGGAATCATAAATTTGATTGCTTTGTTGCTTAAATTTGATGTTTGTGGTTGAGTTTGGGTGTTAGAGGTTAGAGACCCTTTTTTAATGGTAAAATCAGTATTTGGTGTTAATAAGTTGTAAAAACAATAGGAAACCACCTAAAACACAGTCTATAACTTATAGGTTCGTTTTGGGGGCTTGCTTTTGGGTTTTGGAGGCATGAGAGGTGATTTACGAACTCTAGAAAACGAGTTATGGGTTTGAGTATCGATACGGGTTGGACGCGTATCTGTATCCTCTGTGTTATTGGAGTGGAAACACAGGCAATTCTTTGAGGGCGTATCGATACGCCTATGGGGGTACTGGTACCCCCTTGTTCCAGCGAATTCCAATAGCAAATAGGTGTACCGGTACGTTTGGGAGCGTATCGGTACAAAAGGGGTATCGATACACGACTCCCGTGTATCGATAGAGTATAGCTGCTTAAACCACTTCTTTGGGGAAGCCAGGTATCAGTACGCATAAGATGGGTATCGGTACCCAGAGGGGCATATCGATACGAGCATGTGGGTATCAATACCCATTAGACAATCTGCCCGAAAAATGCGAATTGAGTTCGAGAGGCCTATAATTCGAGGACTATGGACCAATAGGCTCCTAATGTGGTAAAATGAATGATAAAACTAAGAAATCGAGAATAAACCCTCTTATACAAGCATAATGTGTAATAACTTGGTAAACTTTGGGTGACTTGTTTGTAATAGTAACGGTAGAAATCCTTGGTGGATTGAGTAATGTTGTGTGCTGTATTGGTAGACGTGTACGTGCTGTATTGGTAGACGTGTACATGCTGTGTGTTGTGTGCTGAAATAGACACATTTTGTGGTTTAGTCACTTTTGATTGTTGGGATCCGGATACCCAGAGAGCATGTTGCAACACCAAAAGATGAGACACTGAATGTATATTCTCGAGGTTGTGTGACATTAGGCCTCACCTAGAGAGAGTGTATGCTCCAGAGGCTTGTTACACTGGGCCTCACTCAAGGTGTATGTTCTCGAGGCTGTGTGGCACCGGGCATCACTCCAAGTTTGTGGTATGATGCTTATGATTGTTGTGTTAGATTTGATGCATCCATTGTCTATTGATTGCTATGTGTTTAGGCGGCTAGAGGTAGCGTCGTATGTTGATGTATATGCCATGTCATCATTTCTAGCTACATGCTCATGTTTATGATTTGTATGAAGCATAGTTGAGTGAAAGTGTATTCAATGAGCTTTGTTAGCTCAACATTCAGAATCGTTGTTTTCGTTCGTAGGTTAGTAGGTTTGGCACGTTGCTTGGAGGAGCACCATCAATGAAAGATTCTAGTGCCTTGTCTCACCAGAGTACAGTCTTTAGATCTTTAGGCTATGTATTCGTAGGACCCTATTGTAGGTTTTGTAATTCGTATTTAGATTTAAAATGATTGAGTCGAATGCTTTTATAATGTAATTTAAAAGGAGCTCCCTTATAAATGCTTTTAAATATTTATTTACATTTTATTGGATCGAAAATAAAGTGGATTTGGAAATTGATTGTGAAGATCTCTTCACGAGTCTCAATGATATTCAAATCATCAACATAATAACAACAATAACAAATCCATAGCTAAATCTCTTAATAAAAATGCTTGGGAAACTTGAATCATTCTTATTAATAAATATTCACTAAGGCAATTATACAACATACACCCAAATTATTTTAATCCATAAAGCGATATGTTTAATTTGATTGAATAATGTTCTCGAGAACTAATTAACTGCTTCTAGCAGTCTAAATCCTTCCGAAAGTTTCATGTAAATGTTATAATAGGCTCATCAAAATAGGATGTAACAACATCCATTAGGTGGAAACTAAGTCTTTATTTTATTGCTAGACTAATTAAAAATTTAAAAGTAGTTACATCACCACTGAGGAGTATATTTCCTCATTATCGATTCTAGGTATTTGTGAGAATACTTGTGCAATCAAATGAGCTTTATATCTCACGATTTCTCTTTTTTCATTTCTCTTTCTCACAAAAATTCATTTATTTCCACGAATACTTCTTTTTTTAAAGAGATTTTAGTTCCGCCTCAATTGTCTCTTTTTATTTTGGCTAATCATTTCTTTGTTTACATTTTCTAATTAACAATGGTTCATGATCCACACCAAAATCTATAGTGCTATATTGCATGTAAAATTACTATATACGTTGATTTGATTTCAGTTTCACTTATTACCAAACATGACATAATTTATTGAGATCTCTTTATTATCAGGTATCTGAATCATGTCTAATATCTCTGCTGGAGACTTTTAATCTCTTCTAGAGATTTTCATAACTCATTGATTCCTCGATCAGACCATCATAAGATATAGTTTCTCTTTTTTTTCGAGGATTTTATCATTGGAACCTAATGGTCTACCACACTTCAGACGTAAGTTAGACTCATTAGCAACTAGAGTTTGTCATTCCAAGACATCAAATTTAATCGAAGCATTCATAGCTGGCACATGTGACTTAGTCACTCTTTTAGGGTCAGCAAAAACATATGTCAATTGATTTGCTAAGTTTTGTAAATGAATTATCCTTTGAACTTATAGTTCACATTGTGGAGTACGTGAATCAAAAAGAGAAAATGATAATTCATTCTAACTTATTTCTTTTCCCATCTATTTATTTTCTCCCTCTAATGTTGGAAAAATTGACTCATTAAAATAAAAGTTAGCAAATCAAGTTGTAAGTAAATTCCTCATCAGAAGCTCAAGATATTTAATTATAGATGGGAATTCGAATCTAACATATATTTCCATCATCTTTTGAAGACCCATCTCTGTGTATTGTAGTGGAGCATTTAGAACATATACCACACACCCAAAAATTCTAAGATAAAAAATATTTGGTTCCTGACCAAAAACTATTTGCAATGGGGAGAACCTATGATAATTTGTTGGCTTGATGCAAATTAGTGATGTTGCATGTAAAATGACATGTCCCCAAGCAGAAATTAAAAGTTTTGACTTCATTAATAATGACTACCAATTAATTGAAGTCGTTTAATGAATGACTCCGCAAGACCATTTTGTGTATGAACGTGAACTACAAGATGTTCAACACTTGTTCCAATTGACATGCAAAAATTATCAAAAGCCTGAGAAGTAAATTCACTAGTATTATCCAGACGAATTATCTTTATAAGGTAATCTGAAAAATGTGCTCGTAATTTTATCAATTGAGTAAGTAACCTCACAAATGTCAAGTTGCGGGTTGATAACAAGGATACATATGACCATCTAGTCGATGCATCGATTAAAACCATAAAATATCTAGATGGTTTGTAAGAAAGGTATATGGACCCACATATATCACCTTGTATCATTTTTCAGAAAATTAATAGATTCATAATTTATCTTAGCTGGTGATAATCGAATAATTACTTTGCTTTGAGAGCAAGCATCACATGAAAAACATTACTTTGAAGAATCTATAAGTTCTTCAATGAATGACTATATAAAGTGCCAATAATTTTTTGCATCATAATTGAGTCGGGATGGCCTAATCGATCATGCCAAATAATAAAGTTATCAGTAAACTTCTGATTTGCAATAGCATAAGCTTCAATTTGTACTAATTCTTGTGTAGTACAATCCGAATGACAATGCATGTAATTTTTTCAAGATTTTCGTATTGCCTTGAGTTATACTCGTAATTTGGAGATATTCATAATCCCCTTCACTAATTGTCTCAATATGATATCTATTTCTATGAATATCTTCAAAATTCAAGAAGTCTCTTTGCGACTTTGACGAGTATAACTCACTGTGAATATAAAATTGAGTTCCATTTGGCAATAAAATATTTGCTCTTTCAGAGTGTTCTATGATATTAGTACTTCCAGATATAGTACTCGCATTATTCTCTTGTATTTTTAAACGGGAAAATATGCACAATTATGCACCTTTCAGTATGTGCTTTGTTTCATTCACTTCGAGGAATGAAAAATATTGAATATAGCACATATCAAATAGATTATCTATGAAAGATAATATCTCAAGAATTTATTACTCTTCCAAAGCATTGATATTTTAGTACTCTGAGATATATTACTCACATTTTTCTCTTGCATTTAAATGGGAAAATATTTCTTATGCTTAAGTGTAGTATGTGTACTTGTAGTGTCTGTTAAGCATAAATTGTCACAATTAATTGCATATTTTGTTCCGAAAGTAGTCATATTCTTTAAAGGATAATAAATATTTATATATAATATAAAACGTAAATAAATAATACGTAAAACAAATTAACATAAAACAAAAGATCAATTATTCCTTTTAGAGGTTATAAAGAAACAAACTAAAAATGTGAACTATTCCCTTTAGTGATTATGAGGAAATCAATAACATCCAAGGGGGTTAGACCAACAATGCCATAATTATTTTCGCCATTTATGTAAACAAAATTTGTTTATATTTTCTTTCATTTAACATTCATGATTGTGAATGAAGGTCTATAATGCTTCGACGTTTGACAAGTACATGATCAATGGTTTGTACCATGGCATTGATAACATAAAGATTTTAATATGATCTCTAGCATTCTTGTCATCCTTATAATACACTTATGGTGGGTATAATTATTCTTGTCATCCTTATAATCCATTTGTGGTAGGTATAATTATTCTTAAAATGATCATCTTGTTAATGTCTATGTTCATGGCCTCAACCATGACCACAATTGCTAATGTGACATTTATTCTTTCCGCTATAAAATGTCTCATTCACTTCAAGGAATGGAACGAAGCCTATAGTTCTTTAAAACCTTTTTCACGATATTGTGTATGCAGGATAATATTGTTTGCATGAAAAGTAGAGTATATTTTTTTAACATATCCTCATCGGTGATACTTTGACCACAAATTTTCAATTTAATTTGAAGCATTCACATAGCAGAGTTTTACTCGCTAACCATATAGTGAATTATCATGTTTGCATTCACTTTAGGGAATGAAATAAATCCAATAATCGCATAGAATAAACATCATGCTTGCATTCACTTCAGGGAATGCCTCCCATAAAAATGATTGGATCAAGACGAATTTTCATAATTTGAACTTGGGAAAATTTTATAGTCGAGTTTTTCAACTCAAAAGAATAATTGATCAACCAATATATATAATACTTATCATGCTTAAAAATCACGACGTCAAGTAAATAACTTATAAGTATCGAATTTACGTTCAGCCTTTTTCTTTTTGAATGAGATTTTCAATCCAGTAAAGAACCGCACTGGAACCTAGTTCATCCTTAGTCAATCATGAAACAATTACACCTTTTCATCATGATGTTATATGAACCTTAAAAATCAAAATGCCAAATTTAGAAAAATAATAATAAAAATTAATCTCAAATATATATATATAAAGAAAAAGTAAATAATTTTTTTTTGTTAAGGTGCATATAGCTTGGGGAACTCAAAAAACATCACTGTCAAGTGGCATATCCAATCATCGCTTTCTTCACTTTCCTTAAAGTAGTGGTTAGTCTTTCTATCACCATAATTTTTAAACTAAGTTGATCCGCAAGTTTCGTTGAAGGCTCGATATTTGTTTATGGAGTTCTATAAATAAACTCGGTGCAACAAAATGTCACTGAATATTAGAACGAAATAATAATCAAATAATAGATCAATATACACTGACCTTAATATAAGAGTGATTAACCAAACACTATATTGATATATAAATAAGAAAACATATCAAACTTTTTAAGCTAAGTTGAATATACAGTAGATGTAGTCACCAATATCATGTTGAAATCTTTTTCGAGAATTTTCGACAAGAACTACGGTAATTGAGCGAGATCGTTCTGATAGCGTGTTGTAAATAAGGTAAAGAAGAACAAGAGAGATGAACAAGAACAAAGATGAGAGACAAAGAGAGAGACTTGTATTATATTATCAATGAATGATTGTGTACAATGCTTTCTCCAAACTCTATATTTATAGTTATAAGATAGAAACCCTAATTCCAATGGGTATTAAACCTTAATAATAAAATACATTAAAGTCTTATTTAATATACGGATATCTACCATAAATAAAGATATTCATAACAATTATTTAATATATTATTAATTAAAAATAATTCTACAAGTAATTATAAAATATTGATAATTTCTATTAAAATATATTTAAAATTTTAAGAAGTTGGTTGAATGAATTTGTATGTAAACTAATTAGAGAAATGTATTGCCTGTTTTTAAATCCAAAAACCTGCAGTACAAAATAAGCCGTATCGTGAGATTACACTGCAGGCAAGTTTTTGTGATGACTACCTTTTGGCATTGTAATACCTGAATTATATATATTTCTCTTAAATAGCAAATAAATAAATAATATAGTATATAGATCCAATATATAATAAAATCAGTCCAAATGTCCATTTTTACATCTAAAAGCCCGTTATAATATCAAGCCCAAAATCCTATTTTTATTACAACCCATTTACAACTCATATCCAGCCAACAAACACAAATTAAGTCTAATAATTCAATTTTCCCGCCCAAAACGTCACATGTCAAGCTTCCATTGGCCAAAATCAGAAAACATAATTAAAAAAAATCTTTAGTTGTTTTATGGTGTCCAGTCTACCAAAGTGATCGGTGACGACTCTAAATCTTTTTAAAATCGAATTAAAAAAAATTTTAATTTCTAAAATTAATCGTTCAAGCTATTTTATCGTTTAAAAAAATGGGAATGACTCTGTATTCTCTACCTTTATTCAAAGATTTGCATCTTGTTTTAAATTCTACAAATAATACACCACCCCTTGAATTAACTTGACGTAAGTATACTATTTCAAAAAAAAAAAAAAAACATGGGCAAAACCCGAGGAGATTAGAAGTCTAAAGACGTTTGGGAGTGGAGCTTTTAATCTTATACCGAAACATTCTTTTATTATTTTTTATTAAAATAAAAATAATATCTTTGGAAATTAATTCTCAAAATGACTTTTTTTTTTTTATAAAAGGGACAAAATATGTTTTATTTATGTAATAAAATCTTAGAAAGACACGACCGACAAAATACGTCTTTGCTGAATTTTAAGTTACCAAACATGACTCAAGATCAAACTGGACAAAAATAAAAGGTAAGAGGCAAAAAGACGAAAGAATAAAATGAATTTTGCTTTTACAGAACCTCACATGGATCCGGCATTGATTTTTCACCATTTAAATATAATCTTTGAATATATACTCATTGAGTGATTGAAGATAAAATACATACATGCATGTCGTTGTAGTCACCCGACTTATGTTTGTACTAACTCTTGTTTCAACTTGGATAGTATGTTACATTTTTTTTGGACAAAACTCATTTAACTTTTTCCCTTACATGTTATTTTTTTCTATTTCGGTTCCGGATCATGTCAGTTTACTTAAAATACAATAAAGACACACCCAGTCACACTTTGGCATATTTTGTCAGAAAAATATCATTTCGAGAATTAATTTTCAATGGATGACATTTTGATAATAATTTTTTATATTAATTTTATACCGAAACTGTTGCTCGCGTACCGGTACGCTAAGCCTGAAATGGCTTACCCGTACCGAAATAGGAACACCCGTACCGGTATGCCTGGACATGTAAAGTCCAGTTTCGCTGGTTTAACATGCTTTTGAACATATCAAAACACCCTAGCATGCTTTTAACATACATCCAACATATTCAAGGATCAAACCACACCACAACAACTCAAGTTTAACATCAATTCATGGCATCATACTTCAAATGTAAATCTATAGGCATGCTTCCTAGAAAACCAATCAAGTAAAGCATGAAACTTCAAACCATCACCACAAACAATCTATAACGGCCATTTACAAACCAAGAGCAACCAAATAAATTGTAAAACCCTTGAACCAGATGCCACATTTGGGCCTTAAGTCCAAAAACCATACGATGAAAATCTTTCATTTTTCAAACCCAAAGCATGATAAGTCCAATAAAACATAAGTCCATATATTGAAAACATAGTCAAATCCAGATATTCAAAACAATAATCCACATAGCTCCATTTACAAATATTAAAACATTAGACTTTGACCAAATAATACAAAATAAGAGTTACAAATACATATAGGGTCCTACGAAATACATAGCCCACAACATCTAGTATTTGTACTTAACCGCTAGAGTCGATGCTGAAATCCAAACCTTGATGGTGCCCCTTCAAGCCTCACGATAACCTACTAACCTGCGAACAGAAACAATGATTCCGAACGCTGAGCTAACAAGCTTAGTGGATACACCGCTACTCAGCCATGCTTCATGCAAATCATAAATAAAGCAATGCAACAAGAATGATATCATGGCAATATAGCAATGGCGCTACCATAACCGCCTAAACACATGGCATATGAATGTATGATTACGCACACAGCTCATACAAGAACCTCATACCTTACCTAACACCACACAGATAACACCAACAACATTAAGTGAGGTCTGCATCCACAAAGCATCAAAATCCTACACTCACGTCCATATAGCATCGAGATCATTAAGGCCCGCGTCCACATAGCATCGAAATCCTACACTACGAGTAAGGATCGCATCCATATAGCATCGGGATCCTATACTCAAGGGGATGAGGCTCGCGTTCACGTAGCATCGAGATCCTACATCTATGCTCGAGATTCCTTATCAAGCATCTTCGAATGAGACTCGTGTCCACATAACATCGAAATCCAACATTCGAGAATCTTCAAGGTGTTGCAACACACTTAGAGTATCCAATCCCAACAACAAGGGATGACTCGACTACCTAGGTGTCCCTCAGCACACAACAAGGACCCTAATTACTACACAACCTCGATTAATCCACTTAGGATCCCTATGGGTTACTACCTCACACGGTTTACCCACAATTTACCAAGTCATTAGCCAATTATTTCTCATACGGGGTTAAAATCTCAATTTCTCGATTTTAGTATTCATTTTACACATTAAGAGACCCTCAGGGCCCTTTGCCTCGAATTATAGAACCCCCGAACGTAAGGTCAATTTTTTTGGGCAGAATGCCCAGCGAGTACCGATACTCCTATATGGGTATCGATACTCCCCTCTCGGTACCAATACTCGGCCATGAGTACTGATACACATTTTAGGTTCAAAAAAACTGGACTCACAAGCCGTACCGATACGCTCTATCCAGTACCGATACTCACTATCGATACTGGGATCTCCCCGTACTAATTCGATCCCGTATCGGTACCCTTACTCTCGCGTACCGGTACGCTAAGCCTCTCCCAACAATATAAAAATGCATACCGGTACGCCCTATGTGTACCGGTACGCGAAAGCATTACTGGAATTCTTAACCCGCAAGGGGTATCGATACACGGGGAGGCATACCGGTACACCTCTCACAACCCTTCCCCTAATTTCACTCAAGCGTACCGATATGCTATGCCCTGTAGTGGTACGCAAGCCCATTTTCTGTGGGTTTCACCTAGAAACCCTATTTAACCCCCATGGCTAAACCCCAAACCATTCCTACAAGTTATGGTGATAGCATTAGGTGGATTTCTACCGATTTTAGGCCATTACAACAATTTCAAGATTTGCCATTAACAACCAAACAAGCCATAACAAGACAAAAAACACCAAAACATGGTTCAAAGCTTAACTTCATGATTTCCATAAAACTATGAGAGTTAGTAGTGTACTAACCTTAGCCTAGCTGATAACACAAAGCCTTCCTCCAAAGCTTCAAGCTTTCCTCCCTTCTTGAGCCTTGGATGAGCTCCCAACCTCTTTCACTATATGGGGAGTTACAAAACACATTACAACGTTGCTGGAGGATAAAAAGGGGCCAAAAACATAATCTAAACTAAAGATTAGAGCTCTCAAACTCCAATCCCGTCCAACCCTCCAACCCATTATTTCTCCAAACCAAACAAAGCTTACCTTGAAATCTAGATCCTTACAAGCTGGTAAAACTTCCATCAACAAGCCAAACGTGATTCTAACTTCAAACTCTCAAAATCCTACCTTTGATGGATGTGTTTTGAGTGAGGAAATAAGTTGGAAAAGGGAGATGAAGGTGTTAAAGCAAGATGATCTCATCTCTTGCATAAGTGCAGAAAATAAGCCTTATCCCCCCAAACTCTTTCATTTAGGTATTTACCAAGATACCCCTCACTCTCTTTTCATAACCCAACAACCACTTGGGCCCAACAAAGACATGCTAGCCCAAAAGGCTCCTAAAAGCCCAAAAACACGACATGAATACGAGGACCATGCCTCGATCAAACCCGACCCTCAGACCTTAAAATTCAGGTCGTTACAACTCTCTCATCCTTAAAGAAATTTCATCCTCAAAATTTATCTAATGAAACAAATGCGGATAGAGAACTCTCATGTCGCCCTCGACTTCCCACGTGGCCTCTTCAATACCATGGTTCCTCCATAACATTTTCACCAAAGGTATGCATTTGTTGTGAAGCTCTTTAACTCATGTGTCAAGGACCCCAACCGAAACTTCCTCATATGTCAAGTCAGCATTTACCTCAATTTCTTTAAGCGGAAATACATGTGAAGGACCAGAATGATAACGCCTCAACATGGACACATGAAATACATTATGGATATGGGCCAACTCCGGTGGCAAGGCTAACCGATATGCCACTGGTCCCATTCTCTCAAGAATTTTGTAAGGCCCGATGTACCTTGGGCTTAGCTTCCCCTTACGTCCAAAACGAATGATTCTTTTCCACGGATATACCTTGAGAAACACTTTCCCACTGACATCATACTCTATATGTTTACGTTTTCGATCCGCGTAGGCATTTTGACGGTCAAAAGTCGCTTGCGACATTTCCTTGATGATCTGAACTTTCTCCTCAGTTTGGCTAACCAGGTCAGATCCCACGATCCTCATCTCATTGAGCTCGATCCAACACAAGGGTGTCCTACACTTACGCCCATATAACACCTCACAAGGGGCCATCTTTATGCTCGACTGGTAAATATTGGTGTAAGCAAACTCTACAAGCGATAATTGGTCCTCCCAACTGTTTGCAAAGTCCACAATGCAACACCGGAGCATATCCTCAAGAATCTAAATGACACTCTCAGACTGACCATCGGTTTGAGGGTGAAAAGCTATACTGAAATGTAGCTTGGTGTCTAAGGCGTTATGGATCTTCTTTCATAGCCTAGCTGTGAAACGTGGGTCTCTATCTGAAATGATCGATGATGGAATACCATGCAACCTCACTATCTCCTTTATGTACAGTTGAGCCAATCTTTCCAAGGTGAAATCCATATGTACGGTAAGAAATGAGCAGACTTGGTCAAACGATCCACAATAACCCAAATAGCATCATGTTTCCTTTGGGTCATTGGTAACCCGGTGACAAAGTCCATGGTGATCCAATCCCACTTCCATTGTGGAATCTGAATAGGCTGAAGCAACCATGATGGAACCTGATGTTTCACCTTCACTTGCTGACAAGCTAAGCACCTTGCCACGAATTCAGAGACATCTTTTTTCATACTTGGCCACTAATAAAAAGGACGAAGATCTTGGTACATTTTGTTACTTCCTAGATGCGCCGTGAAAGGACTACGGTGTACCTTCCTTAAGATGCGGTCTCTCAAATCTTCCAAGGCCAGAATACACAGTCGTCCCTTAAAGTACAAGTACCCACCACCTCATACCTCAAAGTCTGAAGCTTCACCCTTCTAGACTGTTTCAATCTGTACTACTAACTCTTCATCCAAAGCTTGAGTCCTCTTTATCTCTTGTACCAACGTAGGTTCAATTCAAAGCTGGACTAAAAGGCCTCCATCCTCGGTCATCCTCTATCTGGCAAACATAGCTCTCAGGTCCGACATAGATTTCCTACTTAGGGCATCAGCCACAACATTCACCTTACCGGGGTGATACTCTATAATGCAATCATAATCCTTTAACAGTTCAATCCACCGCCATTTCCTCAGATTCAAATCCTTTTGTGTAAGCAGGTATTTCAAGCTCTTATGATCCGTATAAATATAACACTTCTCCCCATAGAGATAGTGCCTCCAAATCTTTAATGCGAAGATGACTGCAGCGAGCTCCAAATCATAGGTAGGGTAATTCTGTTCGTCCAGCTTAAGCTACCTTGAAGCGTAAGCAACCACCTTACCCTCTTGCATAAGGACACAACCAAGCCCATTCAAAGACGCGTCACTAAACACAATATACTCTTTTCTGGGCTTAGGTTGGGTTAAAACCGGAGCCTCCGTGAGATAAGCTTTTAGTTGCTCTAAACTTTGTTGTCTTTTCTCATTTCATTCAAAAGGGACTCCTTTTTGCAACATCTTGGTCAACAACGCGGCTATAATGGAAAAACCCTTAACAAACTGCCTATAATATCTGGCAAGTCCTAGGAAACTACGAACTTTCGAAACATTCCGTGGAGGTCTCTACTCCACCACAGCCTATACCTTCTGAGGATCCACGCGGATTCCATCTGCGGTAACTATGTGACCAAGGAATGCCACTTTCGAAAGCCAAAATTCGCACTTGTTGAACTTGGCAAAAAGATGTATATCTTGGAGAGTCTATAAAACTACACGCAGATGGTGGTCGTGATCTTCTTCTGAACACGAATACACCAAGATGTCATCAATAAAGACCACAACAAACTGATCTGGTACGACTAGAAGATTCGATTCATTAAGTCCATTAAAGCTGCAGGTGTGTTGGTAAGCCCAAACAGTATTACCAAGAACTCATAATGTCCATACTGCGTCCTAAAAGCAGTTTTCTGGACATCCTCATCCACCACCTTTAACTGGTAGTACCCTGACCTCAAGTCTATCTTAGAAAACATACGAGCACCTCTCAACTGGTTAAACAAATTGTCGATCCTCGGAAGAGGATAACAATTCTTTATCGTTACCTTATTAAGCTGCCGATAATCAATACACATCCTCATAGACCTATCTTTCTTTTTGATGAATAGGACCAATGCTTCCCAAGGTGAGACACTCGGTCGGATAAAACCTCTCTTTAGCAACTCTTGAATTTGCTTCTTTAATTCTTTCATTTCCGCGAGTGCCATCTGATACGGTGCAATGGACACTGGTGTTGTACCCGGCATCACATCAATCTGAAACTCTAATTCATGGTCAGAAGGTAGCCCGGGTAACTCCTCCGAGAACACATCGATGAACTCATTAACTGTCCGAAGATTTTCAAGCATTGGACCCTCAACCCTTACATCCACCACAATGGCCAAAAAGGCTTCACAACCTTGTTGCAACAACCTCTGAGTTGACAAGACCGACACCACACTAGATAGACACGAATTTCTCTCACCTCGCACAATCAGCTTGGAGCCTTCCGTAACACGAAGCTTCAAACTCTTTGCTCTACATCACAGAATAGCATCATGTTCAAAGAGCCAATCCATCCCCAAGATGGCATCGAACTCTTAAAACAGTAAAACCATTAAATCTGCTAGAAACAAGGACCCCTGAACCTCGACTGGCATATTCGATACACCTTATCCACCAACACATCATATCCCAAGGGACTAGTCACAGAGGCTCCTACCTCTAGGTTTTCAGTAGGAATACCCCATTACTGAGATATCCCACTATGAATGTAGGAGTGGGTAGACTTTAAATCCACAAGAGCAACAATAGGAACTAAAAACAAGGTGAACGTACCTGAGATAACATTTGTAGCTGCACAATCCTCTTGAGCCTTGACTGCATACTGCCTAGCTGGTGTTCTCGCGGTAGACTAAAAGGTACCTCCCGATACCTGGCTTGCTCCTCCCAAGAAAGACCTCGACCCCTCTGGGCCGGATATGCAGTCCTCTGAACCTGGTCTGGAGAGGTCACAATAGCCACTGGATAGTCCTTCACAAAGTGATCTGGTGACCCACACTGGTAACAAACTCTCACTGCTCCCCAACACTCTCTTTTGTGTTAACGTCCACACTGATTGCAAACCGGTGCGCCCGCACTCATCTGTGAACCCTCCGGGCTCATCATGGGTGAAGAAGAAGATGACCTTCTACGACCAGCTGACTCAGATCTCCGATTTGACCTTGAACTTCGATTTAACGCTCCTCTATTAGGATTCCACCAATTTTTACTCCTCCCTGAGAAGGCATGCGAGTTGTTGTTTGAGGGGTTTTGGGTCCTCCCACCCGAACTTCCTTGCCTACCAGATGGGCCATATGTTAAACCTTGCACTTGTTCAAGAGACTTAGCACTCGAGGTCAACTCCAAGAACACCTTCGGTGGTGCAGCAGTTAGGCAAGTCTAAATTTTCTTCCTCAAGCCCTTCAAGAACTTTTTACACCTCATCTTTTCGATGGCAACTAATTCAAGGCCATACCTACTCAATTGGAGAAACTCTTGCTCATATTCAAAAACTGACTGATTCTCTTGCACTAGATGATTGAACCGATCTCTTAAGGTATCAATGTGGGCCTCGCCTACATACTTCTTCTCGAACGCCTCGAGAAAATCATTCCAAGATGGTCGATTAGGGTACCACCCAAGCTCTACCGTTTCCCATCATTCTCTAGTATTGTCCTTCAACAAGGACAAGATACATGACAGCTTATCTTCCGATCTCAACCTCATATGCCTCATAATCCAGCGTGTATCTTGCAACCATTGTTCAGCTTGTACCGGGTCGTCACGCCCCGATCCATGGAAATTCGTATCTCCTTTCTTTCTCACCCTTTCAACAGGTGCCTCACGAGCGGTAGCAGATTCCATCGGTATTGCCCTCACAATCTGGTGCAACCCGGTTCAAATGTGAGAAGTAGTTGACTCCCCGGTCAACTGTGTCCTCCGACATGTCCTCTGTGCCAAACACATATTCCTCATCGTAACTCCCTCCGCTGGAGCCCATACTTTCCTCATCGATTCTTTCCCTCATTGGCATGATTCTATTCTGCACAACAAGTACAACTTCGACTCATGGGCATGTATTCGCTAGACACTTATACACTCATCTAGACTCTTACGGGGACATTCTAGAACCGACTAAACCTATGCTCTGATACCACTAAATGTAACACCCTTGACCCGGATGCCACATTTGGGCCTTAAGCCCAAAACCCATACGATAAAAATCTTTTCTTTTTCAAACCCAAAGCATGATAGGTCCAATAAAACATAAGTCCATACATTGAAAACATAGTCAAATCCAGATATTCAAACAGTAATCCGCGGAGCTCCATTCACAAATATTAAAACATTCGACTTTGACCAAATAATGCAAAATAAGAGTTACAAATACATATAGGGTCCTACGAAATACATAGCCCATTACATCTAGTATTTGGACTCAATTGCTAGAGTCAATGATGAAATCCAAACCTTGATGGTGCTCATTCAAGCCTCACGATAACCTGCGAACGAAAACAATGATTCCGAATATTGAGCTAACAAGCTCAGTGGATACGCTGCCACTCAACCACGCTTCATGCAAATCATAAATAAAGCAATGCAACAAGAATGATATCATGGCAATATAGTAATGGCGCTAGCATAGTAACCTAAACACATGGCATATGAATGTATGATTACACACACAGCTCATACAAGAACCTCATATGTTACCTAACACTACACAGATAACACCAACAACATTAACTGAGGTCCGCGTCCACAAAGCATCGGAATCCTACACTTGAGTGAGGCCTGCGTCCACATAGCATCAAGATCCTACACTATGAGTAAGGCCCGCGTCCATATAGCATCGAGATCCTATACTCAAGGGGATGAGGCCCGTGTCCACGTAGCATCGGGATCCTACATTCATGCTCGGGATTCCTCATCAAGCATCTTCGAATGAGGCCCGCATCCACATAGCACCGATACAATTTCAAGATTTTCCATTAACAACCACACAAGCCATACCAAGACTAAAAACACCAAAACATGCTTCAAAGCATAACTTCATGATTTCTAAGAAACTATGAGAGTTAGTAGCGTACTAACCTTAGCTTAGCTGATAACACAAGACCTTCCTCTAAAGCTTCAAGCTTTCCTCCCTTCTTGAGCCTTGGATGAGCTCCCAACCTCATTCACTACATGGGGAGTTACAAAACACATTATAGCGTTGCTGGAGGATAAAAATGGGCCAAAAACATAATCTAAACTAAAGATTAGAGCTCCCAAACTCCAATCCCGTCCAACCCTCCAACCCTTTCTTTCTCTAAACCAAACAAAGCTTACCTTGAAATGTAGATCCTTACAAGCTGGTAAAACTTCCCTCAACAAGCCAAACGTGATTCTAACTTCAAACTCTCAAAATCCTACTTTTGATGGATGTGTTTTGAGTGATGAAATAAGTTGGAAAAAGGAGATGAAGGTGTTAAAGCAAGATGATATCATCTCCTGCATAAGTGCAGAAAATAAGACTTATCTCCCCAAACTCTTTCATTTAGGTATTTACCAAGATACCCCTCACTATCTCTTCATAACCCAACAACCACTTGGGCCTAACAAAGACATGCAAGCCCAAAAGGCTCCTAAAAGCCCGAAAACACGATCTGAATATGAGGACCATGCGTCAATCAGACCCGACCCTCAGACCCCGAAATCTGGGTCATTACATAAACTTGCTCAAACAAGGAGTTTAGCAAAACACCTCTCAAACAACAACGGAAACCCCATTGCCCTTATTACTTATAGTCTAGTCCAAAACATACTTTTGATACCAAGTCTTTTTGTGATCCCTTGCTTCCGCTGCCTTTCAGGCCTTTAATTCTTTACATTAATGGAGAAAGAGAGCGTAAGCACACTAGGCTTAGTGAGGAGTGCTAAAAAACAACGAACAATCAATGCATTAAAACCATTTCTTTACAACACATTGAAATCCCATTTCAATCATCTTCTAAACATCGTTTAAAACATTATCATGCCTTGAAAACCATGCACTTAACATCTTAAAAAGCCATCATATTAAACCATATGCAACATGTATCATTAACCAACAACAAATCCCATTGCTAACCCTCAATTTAAGTCTTCCCATGCATAACAACCATATGCAAACCTTAAAGAGTAAACATGTATAAATCACATTATACAACATACACCTTTCAATGATACATTAACAATTATATTGGCTTACAAGTGATCATAACCAAGTTCCTTTATCAAAATACTTCATCGATACACGAATTCAACAAGTTTCCTCACAACACCTCAAGCTATCTCAACTAGAATAGCGATACAATCAAAATCCCGGTACATTACCAACCGAGTACAATTTACAACTCACGGGGACACCAACAATCATTGGTTACGCACTTAATCTATTAATGGGAGTTTACGGTACCATATAACCCCTCGACTGTTAGGGTACTTGGATGGAGTTTTCGGTACACTAAATCAAAACCCCTCAACATCCAAGACGACTAATTATAGTGCACTATCAATCCTATGGCCGGCCAACTATATCCAATAACAATTTTAAAACCACATCACTTGCCAATATAATCCACCATTTACCTTTTTCACTGTTTTTACAAGAACTAAACCAAACCATTTCTTAAGCAACAACACATGCTTAAAACTCAAGTATAAACCATATACTTACATGGATCACTTACCACGTACATCTATCATCATTTCATTATCAAAAACAGTATCTCACATACTTTTAAAACATGCTTAAACAGTAGGTACAATGCAAATCAAAACAAGTGCATAAAACCATTTCATAATAGCACGACCGAGAGAGAAAATCGTATCATACTTAATTCTGAGTTTAAACCAGCGTTTCAAGCTCAGTTTAAACTCCCATAAACCACCTTTAAATCATTTCAAATCTGAAATCCACATTTTCACTCACCGATACGCGAAACCTCGATTCGCCGATGCAAAATCAAGCGTCCGAAGCCTCCAAAGCTTCACTGGTCACTTCTGGATTGACCTCCCCTATTTTAACCACATTACAACAGAGGATTAATGCATCTCAATGCATTTAAAACACTGCAACAACAATTCCTTGCAAAACCTCACAATCCTTTCACAAATACCCAACCACAACAACCGAAATCATCATCTAACTCTTTCCAAACACAACCCAGATACAATCTGTCAATCTAACACTTTATTTATCATAAATTAACACTTAACAACAGGATTAATTCATCCAAATACTTCCAACAATTACACAGCCACCACAACTCCACAAAAACACAAATCTAACAACCTAAACAATTAGAGATTCAAGAGTTTTAGGATTCCATTGTTAAAATCGAGTTATCAGCAATATAATACATCCAATATATGTTTAAAATCAATCTTCAACACTGGAAAACAGATCCAATTCGGATCTTCCACTATTTCATCAAGTTTACCCAATTAAATCAATTAATCATTATAAAAATAGAAAATCAGCTTATAAATCATAAATCAATGATCAAATACTTGGGAATATCAATAAAGAACCTTAAATAGAAGAGAAGAATGAACCTTACCTCTATTGTGTTATTTCTCCTTCAATTGATTGTTTAAAGCTTGAAAAACACAAGAATCTAATGAGGTTTTGCAAATCAAAGATAAAGAATCAATTACAAATCAAGAAATTAAGAAAACAAATCTCTCACCCCTGTGATTTGATGAAAATTAGAGTGTTTGGCAGAAAAGAAGTGGAGAGAAAAGTTACGTCAAAATTCTTTAAAACCAAATAACTAACTTTAATATCTAAAATCCCTTTTAATTCTTTTAAAGCACATGTTAAAATGACTTAATTGAAAGGAGAAATCACTAGCAAAAACTTGGTAAAATGGCTCCTTAAGGATTCTAAGAATTTGATCCTTTTCATTTTAGTCACCTTTAAAAATAGTTTTCAAAAATTACATTTTGGTCACTAGTCAAAATGTCACGCTTCCAAAGCACATTTTCCAAAATTGATTTCACCAATACTTTTAACATATTAAAACATGATTTTTAATAAATTTCTCATATTTTTATCTTTCACAAAAATATTTACTCCCTAATCTGACTTGAATTTCTAACTCGATCCACTGGACCGTCTAACAAGCCTCAAAACCGCTAGGCCCAAAATTTGGGTGTTACAACTCTGCCCCACTTAAGAAATTTCGTCCGTGAAATTTACCTAGAGGAAACAGATGCAGAAATTGCTCTAGCATCTCCGACTTGTGTTCCTACATGGCTTTCTCAACACTGCGGTACCTCCACAACACCTTAACAAGCTCAACCATCTTGCCACGCAAAACCTTACTGCTGGTGTCAAGGATCTCGACTGGTTCCTCATCATAAGATAGATCAGGCCTTAACCGCAACATCAAAACATGAAACACATCATGAATCCTCTCCAACTCAGGAGGTAACCTCAAACGATAAGCAACATGACCCATACACTCAACAACCTCGTATGGTCCAATAAACCTCGGGCTAAGCTTTCATTTCCGCCCAAAATGCATCACCTTCTTCCAAGGCGATACCTTCAAAAACACTCGGTCACCAACAACATACTCTAAATCTCTACGCCTCAAATCCGCGTAGGATTTCTAATGATCCGCAGCCGCTTTCAAGCGTTCACATACCAACTTAACTTTCTCGTTAGTGCCTTTCAACACATCAGGCATGGAAATGTGCTTTTCCCAATCTCAGCCCAACACATGGGCATACGACGCTTCCTACCATACAACGCTTCGTACGGTGCCATCTGTATACTAGCCTGATAACTGTTATTATAAGCAAACTCTACCAAAGGCAATTGTTTTTCCCACATTCCCTGGAACTCAATGATACAACACATCAACATATCCTTCAAGATCTGTATCACACGCTCCGACTGACCATCTGTCTGAGGGTGATAACAAGTATTGAAATTCAGTCGAGTTCTCAGAGCATGATGCAAGCACACCCAAAATCTTGCTGTAAAACGTGGATCTATATCCGAAACTATAGACTTGGGTACCCCGTGCAAACGTACAATCTTAGAGATGTACGTATTGGCCAATTTATCCAAGGTATACGTCATATGCACATGCACAAAATGTGCACACTTCGCAAACTGATCAACAATCACCTAAATGGAATCCTTTCTGGTCGGTGTCAAAGGTAACCAGACAAAAAATCCATGGTGATTCTTTCCCACTTCTATTCTGGTATATTCAACGATTGCAACAACCCGGAAGAAAACTGATGCTCAACCTTTACCCCCTGGCACACCATGCATCGAGCAACAAAATTAGCCACATCTTTCTTCAAACCAACCCAATAATACTCCTCCTTCAAACCTCGATACATCTTAGTACTACAGGAACGCATAACAAAAGGACTAGCATGCGCTTCGGTCAAAATGCTATGCCTCAACTCTTCATCTTCAGGCACCATAATTCGACATTTAAAACACAACACTCCATCATCATTAAAATGAAAATTTGTAGGATTCCCATCCATGATATCTTTCACATGCGATACCAAACTCTCATCATGCGGCTGTCTCTCCTTAATCAACTGCGACAAAGACGGTTTCACTTGTAACTCTGCCAACAGCCCACCGTCACCTGTCACACTCAACCGAGGAAACATAGCTCTCAACTCTACGCTGCTTTTCTACTCAAAGCATCAGCCACCATATTGGCTTTATGCGGATAATACTTGATAGACAGATCATAATCCTTAAGCAACTCCAACCATCTTCGTTGCCTAAAATTCAACTCTTTCTGCGACATCAGATACTTCAAACTTTTATGATCCGTATAAACTACACATTTTTCACCATAAAAGTAATGCCTCCAGATTTTCAAGGCAAACACAACTGCGGCAAGCTGAAGATCATGAATAGGGTAATTACATTCATGCACCTTCAACTGTCTAGATGCATACTCAACCACCTTACCATCCTGCATCAAAACGCAACCAAGCCCAACATAGGACGCATCACTATAAACAACGAACTATTTTCCTGATTCAGGTTGAACCAAGACTGGAGCTCGCGTCAAGGCTTTCTTCAACCTTTCAAAAGCCCGCTGCCTATCCTCCAACCACTCAAAACGAACATTCTTTTGCAATAACTTGGTCAAAAGAACAGCTAAACTAGAGAACCCCTCAACAAACCTACGATAATAACCAGCCAAACCAAGAAAACTCCAAATTCTATCATAGATTTTGGCACCTTCCAACTCATCACGACCTCAATCTTGTACAGATCAACACAAATCCCCTTGGCTGATACCACATGCCCAAGGAAAACAACCTCCTTAAGCCAGAACTCACACTTGCTTAACTTGGCATACAACTGATTAACCAACAATGTCTGAAGCACAATCCGCAAATGTCTATCATGATCCTACTCAGTATGAGAGGACACAAGGATATCATCGATAAACACAACCACAAACTGATCTAAAAACTCATAGAACACACGATTCATCATGTCCATGAAAGCAGCCGGTGCATTGGTCAAACCAAACGGCATCACCAGAAACTTATAATGCCTGTACCTCGTACGAAAAGCTGTCTTGGGCACATCCACATCTTACACCTTCAACTGATAGTACCCAAACCTCAAATCTATCTTAAAGAACACTAATGCAACCCTGAACTGATCAAATAGGTCATCTATCCACGGTAAAGAATACTTGTTCTTTATCGTCAACTTGTTCAGTTGTCGATAATTTATATACATCAGTAACATACCATCTTTCTTCTTCACAAAAAATATCGATGCACCCTACGGTGAAATACTAGGTCTGATAAAACCTCGATCAAGCAACTCTTTCAGTTGCGTCTTCAACTCATTCGGGGCTATACGATAAAGAGAAATTAACACTAGTGTCGTATCCGTATAGGTCTCAATGCCAAACTCCACCTCACGATTTGGTGTCAACCCCGATAACTCTTTTGGAAAAACACCCGGAAACTTACATACTGTGTGAATATCCTACACCCTCAACTCTTTTGAACCAGGGTTCATAACATAAGCCAAGAAAGCTTGACATTTAGAATCTAATATCTGACTCGCTTCCAAAGCTGAAACAGCATTAGACAAGAAAGTAACATTCTCACCTATAGCTACCACCTTGAAATCATCAGACAACTTCAGAGATATCCGTTTGGTCTCAAAATCTACCACAGCCCTATGCTCGGTTAACCAATCCATTCCCAGAATCACATCAAAACCATAGAATGGCAACTACATCAAATCCACAGCAAACACATTCCCCTAAACCACCAGCGGACATCTACAATACAACTTCCTAAGCACGATTGTCTCCCCAAGAGAACTAGACACTCTAATACCCACATTAAGAATTTCCATAGGTATATCAAGCAACTGTGCATGCTCACTCAAGATGTATGAATGGGTAGAACCAGAATCAACCAACGAATACAACGGCAAAGACTGTAAAGTGAAAGTATCTGTAATCATATCAGTGTCATTGCGACCCTCACGGTGCACATACACCCTAGCCGGTCTACCTCCCTCAAGCTGAATAGCAATTGTATGAGCCACAATCCTATGCCCACCATCTTTGTGCTGAAATGGGCCATGACCACGACCTCTCTGCGGAGCAACAACAGGTGCAACACCCTACCCACCTCTGGCCAACAAAGGACAATCGTACCTCAGATGGTCGCCAGACCCACAACTCAACAAGCATTGGCCACAACAGCCGCAGGTGCCTGGCCTTCTCTGGCCAAATTAGGGCAATCTCGCCTCAAATGATCACGCGATCCACAAGCCCAACATGTATTATGCGGAGCCCTAACCTGGGTTGCCTGCCCCTGCGCTCCACGCCCAATAACATCTCCACCACGCCTCGGCTCAGGGTGATACCTCCTATCACGGTGTCTCTTGGCCTGACCACAACCAAAATTAGAATCTGCCACTCTCTTACTAGAGCTAAAACCTCGAGACCCAAAAGGCAAACCAAGATTCTCCTCAACATCCTTAGCTCGTGTAACCAACACATCAAAATCTGTATAATTAGTAGCAAGCATATATGTCTTAACCTCTTGCACAAGCCCATAACAGAAACGGTCACATCGTTGTCGCTCGTCAGGGACTAACTCAGGTGCATACTGGCTCAATCTCACAAACTGCACCTCGTACTCAGACATAGACATACTGCCCTACACCAAAGCCATGAACTCTCACTTCCTATCGTTCTGATACCGAACTCCCAAGTACTTCTTCCAAAAAGCACCACAAAAGAACTCCCAGGTTACATCGTCGGTTACCATCATGAATATCGTAGTAGTCCACCATGTATAAACATCTCCCTGTAATAGGGACACAACACATCCCAACTTACAGGCATCAGAACAGCCCATCTGGCCTAGTATCCTCTCTGTACTGGCCAACCAATCCTCATAAGCCTTTGGTGCTAAACCACGAAACTCAACTCTGCCCAGACTGCGAAGACGTTTTAACGAAAAACTCATCTGCCCAACCACTAGTGCCGACACATGAACACCCACAACTGCTACCTGGAATACACCAATCATGGCCTGAATCAGAGGCGCCATGTCACCCATCCCTGGCCCAGCTGGTACATGTGGTACTTGCTCTACTCACTTAGGTGGATTAGGTGAGGGCGGTGGCAACCCTCCAAGAGGTACAACATCCTCCTCATTTCCCTACTCAATGGTAGCAACAATCGTACTAGATCACAACTCTTTCCTCGGTCTCATTGTGCTAAAAATATATTTAAGGCATGATAATAGGGCAATGGGTTTCCCAAAGTTCCCCCAACATGGCATAAAGCAACCACCGTGCATATTACAATCACCATGCATCACAAACAACGGATTACAAATCACAACAACATTACAACAATCAAACCAATGCCCAATTATCGCAAACCTGACTTTGGTACCACCAAATGTAACCCTCTCCACCCGAACTAGTCGCAATACCAAACTGAACAAGTTACATTCAATTTACCGAAGTAAACTATGAAGATGAGAATCGAAACACGTCCATTTTTTCCCTTTTATCTTATCTAGATACATAATTATTATCCTTCATGTACATACTGGTCGTAGGTGAAAACTCAACTTAATTGGGCGTCTAATTGACATCCAATTGAACCCAATTGCAATTTAGGGACCAAATTGCAATTCCAAAAATTTTTAGAAACTTTGCTCATTTCTATGTTAGCAACCTTTAATTAAGCAGGATTCGTGCATACACGTCAAAAATTAGCTCAAAAAGGTCATTCATACTCATTCAATTGCATCTACAACATTCAGGGACTAAAACATAAGATGCCAAAACTTCAGAATATTTCAATTAACAATTTTAACTAACACCGTATCGGTACAGGCAAGAGGTGTATCGATACGCCTTCATTATTTCAAAACCCTAGAATTCTAGTAACCAATATATGTTATGATACGCCTAAGCGTATCGAAACACCTTTCATAAAGCTACTATGCCGTACCAAAATGCCTCCCCGAGTACCGAAATACTAACCAATTTTACCTTAGCCCGTACCGAAACAGTTTCCCGCGTACCGGTACGCTAAGCCGGAAATGGCTTACCCGTACCGAAACAAGAACACCCATACCGGTACGCCTAGACCTGTAATGTCCAGTTTCGCTGGTTTAACATGCTTTTGAACATATCAAAACACCCTAGCATGCTTCTAACATACATCCAACATATTCAAGGATCAAACCACACCACAACAACTCATGTTTAACATCAATTCATGGCATCATACTTCAAATGTAAATCTATACGCATGCTTCCTAGAAAACCAATCAAGTAAAGCATGAAACTTCAAACCATCACAACAAACAATCTATAATGGCCATTTACAAACCAATAGCAACCAAATAAACTTGTTCAAACATGGAGTTTAGCAAAGCACCTTCCAAACAAAAACGAAAGCCCCATTTCCCTTATTACTTATAGTCTAGTCCAAAAACATACTTTTGATACCAAGTCTTTTTGAGATCCATTGCTTCCGCTGCCATTCGAGCCTTTAATTCTCTACATTGATGGAGAAAGAGAGCGTAAGCACACTAGGCTTAGTGAGGAGTGCTCAAAAACAACACATCATCAATTCATTAAAACCATTTCTTTACAACACATTGAAATCCTATTTCAATCATCTTCTAAACATCGTTTAAAACATTATCATGCCTTGAAAACCATACACTTAACATCTTTAAAAACTAGCATATTAAACCATATGCAACATGTATCATTAACCAACAGCAAATCCCATACTAAACCTCAATTTAAGCCTTCTCATACATAACAATCATATGCAAAGCTTAAAGAGTAAACATGTATAAATCACATTATACAACATACACCTTTCAATGATACATTAACAATTATATTGGCTTACAAGTGATCATAACCAAGTCCCTTTATCAAAATAGTTCATCGGATACACGGATTCAACAAGTGTCCTCACAACACTTCAAGCCATCCCAACCGAAATAGCAATACAATCACAATTGCGGTACATTACCAACCGAGTACAATTTACAACTCACGGGGACACCAACCCCAATAATTGGTTAGACGCTTAATCCACTAACGAGAGTTTACTGTACCATATAACCCATCGATCGTTAGGGTACATGGATGGAGTTTTCGGTACACCAAATCAAAACCCTTCAACATCTAAGGCGACTTATTATAGTGCACTATCAATCCTATGTTCGGCCAACTACATCCGATAACAATTTTTAAAACCACATCACTTGCCAATATAATCCACCATTTACCTCACTGTTTTTACAAGCATTAAACCAAACCATTTCTCAAGCAACAACACATGCTTAAAACTCAAGTATAAACCATATACTTACATGGATCAATTACCATGTGCATCCATCATCATTTCATGATCAAAAACAGTATCTCACATACTTTTAAAACATGCTTAAACAGTAGGTACAATGTAAATCAAAACAAGTGCATAAAACCATTTCATAATAGCACGACCAAGAGAGAAAACCACTTCATACTTACTTCCAAGTTTAAACCAACATTTCAAGCTCAGTTTAAACTCCCATAAACCACCTTTAAATTATTTCAAAGCTGAAATCCACGATCTCACTCACCGATACGCGAAACCTCAATTCACCAACGCTAAATCAAGTGTCTGAAGCCTCTAAAGCTTCACCGATCACTTTCGGATCGACCTACCCTGTTTTAACCATATTACAACAGAGGATTAATGCATCTCAATGCATTCAAAACACTGTAACAACAATTCCTTGCAAAACCTCACAATCCTTTCACAAATACCCAACCACAACAACCGAAATCATCATCTAACTTTTTCCAAACACAACCCAGACACAATCTATCAATATAACACTTCATTTATCATAAATTAACACTTAACAATAGGATTAATTCATCCAAATACTTCCAGCAATTACGCAGCCACCACAACTCCACAAAAACACAAATCTAACAACTTAAACAATTAGAGATTCAAGAGTTTTAGGATTCCATTGTTAAAATCGAGTTATCAGCAATATAATACATCCAATATATGTTTAAAATCAATCCCCAACACTGGAAAACATATCCAATTCAGATCTTCCACTATTTCATCAATTTCACCCAATTAAATCAGTTAATCATTATAAAAACACGAAATCAGTTTATAAATCATAAATCAATGATCAAATACTTAGGAATATCAATAAAGAACCTTCAATAGAGGAGAAGAACGAACCTTACCTCTATTCTATGGTTTCTCCCTCAATTGATTGTTTAAAGCTTAAAAAGCACAAGAATTCAATGAGGTTTTGCAAATTAAAGATAAAGAATCAATTACAAATCAAGAAATTAAGAAAACAAATCTCTCATCCCTGTGGTTTGATGAAAATAAGAGTGTTTGGCAGAAAAGAAGTGAAGAGAAAAGTTGAGAGAAAAGTTACGTCGAATTTATTTAAAACCAAATAACTAATTTTAATATCTAAAATCCCTTTTAATTATCTTTTAAAACACATGTTAAAATGACTTAATTGAAAGGAGAAATCACCAGCAAAAACTTGGTAAAATAGCTCTTTAAGGATTCTAAGAATTTGATCCTTTTCATTTTAGTCACATTTAAAAATAGTTTTCAAAAATTACATTTTGGTCACTAGCCAAAATGTCCCTTCCAAAGCCCATTTTCCAAAATTGATTTCACCAATATTTTTAATATATTAAAACATGATTTTTAAAAATTTCTTGTATTTTCAACTTTCAAAAAACTATTTACTCCCGAATTCGACTCGAATCCCTAACCCAATCCACCGGACCGTCTAACAAGCCTCAAAACCCCTAGGCCCAAAACCGCGGCGTTACAATTGCATCAATGACAAACGAAGCCTTAATATTGATCAATTTGGTTTGATTGAATGAGGCCTTATCGATTAGTATTACACTTATACAATTAGATCTGCTCTTCATAGACAAACTTGGGATTTGCGATCCCAGGTACGATCGGTTCAGGATCATGGGATCCTTTTCTATTAGATAGGAAAGGCTGTTGTACAAAATGTACTTCTAAGTAATTGCCCCTTAGATCCTATATCTATCTATATGAAGAAGAAATCATGTAACGAAGGGGATTCTTATTTGTACAAATGGTACTTCGAGCTTGGAACGAGCATGAAGAAATTAACGAGACTTCTTTATCTTTTGAGTTGTCCTGCCGGATCGGTCACTTAAGACCTTTGGTCTCTACCCGCACCCGATGAAAAAAATGGGATCACTTCTTATGGGTTAGTTGAGAATGATTCTGATCTAGTTCATGGCCTATTAGAAGTAGAAGGCACTCTAGCGGGATCCTCGCAGATAGAAAAAAATTGCGGTCAGTTTGACAATGATCGAGTGACATTGCTTCTTCGGTTCGAGCCGGGGAATCCCTTATATATGATGCAAAATGGATCTTGTTCTATAGTTGATTAGAGAAATCTCTATGAAAAATACGAATCGAAGTTTGAAGAAGGGGAAGGAGAATGAGTACTCGACCCACAACAGATAGAGGAGAATTTATTCAATCACATAGTTTGGGCTCTTAGGATATGGCACCCTTGGGCTTTCTATTTGATTGAATCGAAAGGCCCAACGAATTGGGATTTTCCTATTGGACCAGGTCATTTCTAGGTGAGCGGATCATTTATGATGAAAATGATGAGCTTCAAGAGAATGATTCGGAGTTCTTGCATAGTGGAACCATGTAGTACCAGGCACGGGATAGATCTTCCAAAGAACAAGCCCTTTTTCGAATAAGCCAATTCATTTGGGATCCCGCGGATCCACTCTTTTTCCTATTCAAAGATCAGCCCTTTGTCTCTGTGTTTTCACACCGAGAATTCTTTGCAGATGAAGAGATGTCAAATGGGGCTTTTTACTTCCCAAACAGATCCTCCTACATCTATATATAAACGCTGGTTTATCAAGAATACGCAAGAAAAGCACTTTGAATTATTGATTCATCGGCAGATATGGCTTAGAACCAATAGTTCGTTATCCAATGGATTTTAAATCAATTAGAGAATTTTATTATTTTATAAATACATTTAAATATATATTATAAGTTATAAACATGTTTAAAAAATTAAGGCTTAAGGGTTCAATAAGCCTTTATACTTTTGTAAAAAAAATAATTAAGCCTTTAATTTTTTGTACCCAACTAAGCTCTCAAACTCAAGAAAAATATTAATTTGACTCTTTGACCAACGTTGACCGTTAACTTTAACAAAGTTTTTTTTTTTAAAAAAAATTTAACACATGTCCCAACAGGATAATGCCACTGGTCATTTTTAAGAATTTTTAAATTTTAAATTTAAAAAAATATAAAAAAACAGAAAAATTCTAATTTTTTAAAAAATTTCTGGAAAATTCTAAAATATTTTAAAAATATAAATAATATTTTTAAATTTTGAAATTTATTTAAAAATAATAATTTTTAAAATTTTAAAATATTTTAAAAAATTTAAAATATTAAAAGAATAAAAAATTTAAATAACATTATACAAATATAAAAAATAATTTGAAGAAAAAATATGAAGAAATAAAAATATAAAAAATATATTTTTTCAAATTATTTTTATAATTGTATAATAATAGTTTTTAATTTTTTAATTTTTTAATCTTTTAAAAAAATATTATTTATTATTTAAAATAAATTCCGAAATTAAAAAAAATATTTTTATATTTTTTAAATAATTTTTAGAATATTCCAGATTTTTTTAGAATTTTTCTGTTTTTTTATATATTTTTTAAAAATAAAATTTAAAAATTCCTAGAAACAACAAGTGGCATTATCATGTCGTGACACATGTAAAAAAATAAAAAAACTATTAAAGTTAACGATCAACGTTGGTCAAATGGACAAATTGATTTTTTTTCTTAAGTTTGAGGGGTTAATTGGGTGCAAAAAAATTTAGGGGTTTAATTAGTTTTTTACAAAAATTTAAGGGCTTATTGAACCCTTAAGCTCTCAAATCAGTGGAATCGATCAGTTCAATTATAAATTTTAATAATTGACTGGAGAAACCCATCTTAATCAATATTTAGATCAACTCATCTTAGGCCCACTTTAAATGGATTTATTAAATCAGTTTATGTTTTCTTGAACCGGATTCGAGTCGAATTCAATCGAATTTAGTGTTGACCCAACCCAATTCGAGCAGCTCGTGATCTATCTCGTTTTATTTACAATCCTATCCATAGTCTTATGCATATTTATTAATTTTTTTAAAAAAATAAATGGCCTCATTAAAAAACCTATAAGGCTATAGCCCTAATAGGGGAAAAGTGTCTAATTTTATTAATTAAGGAGAGTATACAGGTTCAAACGAAAGTGCCCAGTACACCCAAAATAAACCCAACAAGCCACAAATATAAAACAAGAACCCACCCCAACCCTAATCAAAGCCAAGACCGCCATATTTATCCAAAAACATACATTTTAGTTCACTTCAATTTAAAAAAAAATAGTATATTATAATTTCAAACAGCCCGAATAGCTCGACTCGGCTCGTTAAGAATTCAAACCGAATTTGAACTCAAATCGAGTTCAATCAAGTGTTGTCCAAACTTTAACTGATTCAAGCTCGAATAACTCGCAATCTATCTCGCCTCATTTGCTATCTTACCTTAGACCGATCCTTTTAAGTCTCCGGTGAATTAAAGATAAATACTAACAACGTTAAGCATCTAAACAAGTTAGAATTCAACCCAACACATACAAATTTTTTCTCTTTATATTGCGATATTTATTAACATAAAATAATAACAAAAAGCCTTGATAATTAATCATTCTATCTGCAACAAAGCATTTTTGGCAGGAAAAAGCACAAGGTGCTGAATGAAAGTAACGGGAACAATGAACTCTTCAAAGTCCTGGAGGAAAGATAGTGAATGAATGTAATAAATCGAAAATCAGATTCAGAGATACCCTTTTCAAAGGTCTATGGAATACAACCTTCAAAAACAGGATGAATTTCTTTTGAAACAAACTAGGGAATGAATGATCTAAACAACCACTTCATGAATTATTGGAAGATGCCAATCAGCTATGCAAACACATATGAGCCATACCCATGCATAATAAATGTACAAAGTATAGATATTACATGTTTCACACTCACCACTGTCCAACCAATGGATAATTGAAAACTGCAAATGGTTAGCTATAGCTTCTAACCCTTCTACAGAACACTCGGAGAGGGCTTTAGACAAAGTAGCAAAGAACAAGAGAGACGAGGCCGAGTTATGACGGATGATTTCAGTCCAGAGATACAAAGTTAGTGATCCACCAGGAGACCAATCCACACATGAGATGGCAAACAATCTGCGATGAACATGATACATTTAGTCAGATATAGGCATATTTTGTCAGCTAAGAACTCACACAAACTCCTAACTCCTAAGAATAGATTATTAACCTACACCATATGCATTGCTCGTTGTATGAGAACGGATAGTTAATGTGAATTTAGCAAATATATAATTAAGCTTGCTCTGGACGTACATGGAGAAAAAGGAGGGTCTTATGGTTCTTGCCTTACAGGATAAATAGACTGTCAAGTTTTTATTTGCTCGAAAGACTCGTACGTTCAAGAAAAAAAGATGCAGGTAGCACTATGGATGACAAACTAAAAAAGTTAACTACAAATGTCTGCATAGGAGGGTATAGGCTTGCAACCAAGAACAGGTCTTCCACTGGGAAATTTGTGTTCAAACTAACCGCTCAATCATTGCCATTTTTCTCAAAAGTTTTAACCGAATTCCTTTTTGATAAAATATGAATTATTGTTGCACGAGATTACCAGGTTTACATTCCAACAATCACTCTGATTCAGATGCCTTTTCAGAATCAGACAAGGGTAATAGGGTGCAGATGCCAAGCATATGTCCATTAAAGCACAAGTAATACTCGATGCAATCCTCATAGGCACCCAACCTACGGCTTGCACTTTGAGGTATCATTTTAGCTTGCAACATGTCCCACAATTTGGCCTTACAATAAGGGCACACAGCTGTTGGATGAACCTTTGCTGCCCTGCCAATCAACATCTTCCGAACCTTTGAAACCAAGAATGACTTGAAAACTCCTCGAAAAAATCCCACATCACCCTCTTCCCCTTGATCCAGATGTTCACAGGGGTCAGACACGTATAAAATATCAGTCCTGCATTGTGGTAAAAGGAAGCTCTTGCCTGAAGTCCTCGAGAACCTGGTCCTGTAAACAAAATGGCCAGGTATTTGAACACTGTCAAACAAGCCACCGCCACAACCCGAACAATAGATAAGCAGTTTTCCCAATGCTCTCCAGTTCCCATCAACACTGTGACTTCCGCTAGACTGCAGATCAACCATCATCTTTGGGACCCTCGTTTTGCAGAATTCTTTCCACAGTAATCTCTTGGCAAGATCATCGAACCATTTGCATACGCATGAAAGAGTGGCAATCAACTTTGTATTCCAGTTGAGTTGTTGAAACACTAGGAAAATCACATCTTCACTTAGATGACCCTTTGTGCATTGACAACTAGATGAGTGTATGCAACGATACTGCTTTGTTAGGATCATTATCCCCAGAAGCAAAAGAAACAGTGATTCTATATCCTGGTTATACAAAACAACAAAACATCACAATTGAACACCACGTTTAAGTATCTTGAACTTGAATATCAAGTTTATGAACCAGAAAAATTGGCATAAACATTCAGGGATGGAGATTAACAGCATATGAAAGCGCAAAAAATTAATGACTTGAAAACTAACAGATCAAAGTCTAAATCACTTTTCTGGGACAAAATCAAGCAAAGAAGAGCAAAGGTTTCACTGCAAACTCATGCCTTAATACAAATTCTAGCGGGCTGCTCAGGCAGCAATTCCCAGAAAACTCAGGGGAGTGGATTGACTGCTGGCTCCCAATTTTGTTTTTTAATGCAAAATATACTTTACAACAAATAAAAAGTAAGATGTCTGTGTATGATCCATAATCTGAAATATGGTGGAGTAAATTACATTTTACCTCCCAAGTTCTTTCGTTTTGTCAACCAAGAGACAAAGATACCATAACAACATCCTAGAGAGCTCTCAGAGCTAGATTTCAACCATGAATGACTAAATATCTTATCTTAATTACATGTCAAATGTACCTCTAAACGGGTGTCGGATTCTCCAACAGAAGAAAGTTAATATGCTAGTTTGAGGTCCTATCAAAGGGTGGAGAAACTTGAAACACATATAAGCAATGTACCATCTAAGAACTGGAATGAAGTTTTGGACAATAAATAGCAATGAAGAATCATACTTTTATTAATTAGAATTTCCATTCCACCTTCAAAATTCCCCATAATGAACAAACAAACAATACATTAATTCATCTTTCCATATTAGCCAAAGCAGTTGTTTACTTAATAGCACAGTTAATTTTATTCTAAAAAAACTTAACTTAGATTCTTAGATAAAAAAAGTAACATACAGAACTTGATTTATTCAACCAATGCATGCTATTAGATTTATCAAAGCTCAGATCCAAAGAAAACACTTCAGAAAAAAAAAAACCATTCTACAAATTCAACTCAAATGCTTAATCCAAAGAAAACCCACTTCACTTTTCCACTAAATTTACCAAAATCCACATTATAAATTGAAAATTAAAACCCCCTAAAGAACTAAACCCATTAGAAATTAACCAAGTCAAGCAAAAAAAAAAAAGAACCCCCAAAGAATTATGAGATCAAAGCCAAAGCTCTCACCTTCACTTTGTAGAGTCTTCCTTTATATGGACTTTAGACCTTTAAAAATAAAGAAAAATACTCTGCAAAAACATAAGAAAATGAAAAAAAAGGATTAGGGTTTTCCTGCAACTGGTAACAAAACCCAACCCTACAAAAGAAAAAAACTGTCAAATAAATTATTTTAATGTTTACATACCCAAAAAACTGGGTTTTAAGGTAAGCACAAGGGTATTTCGGTAAACTAAAAAAAATTGTTAGAGAATAAAATCCCCAAAAGAATACAAATTGCAGAGAAGCGGTGATGATATAAGACAGAAGAAGAAGCAAAGAAAGAAGCTTTGGGGGTTTTGAACCAAAAAAAAAAAGCGTTGCGGGTTTTCATGTACAAGAAAGAAACAACTTCAAATATTTTGGGGGGAAATTAATTGTACAACAAACCTTTTTTTCTTCACACATCAACGACTAATTGTATTAACACACGTGTGACTTAGGAAAATCTAAATAGTTTTAGCTGAACAACTTTTCATTACGTGGCGTTAATCCATTGGGGGTGATTTTTAAAGGAGACCTTCAGGATTTTGAAAATTTAGCCCCTAGTTTTTACTGTTAATTTGTCTGAAATTTCGTGTCGGGACGTAAAAAGGGTAAAATGACAAAGAAGTATACTGTTCACAGAAAGATTCTTAACCAATCACGTTTCGAAACGTTGAAATATAGAATTTCTTGGAATTTAACTGATGGATTTTTGCTTAGGTGGCATCTACTGATTGGCTGCTTCCATTTTTTTAAGAGTTGTTTTGAATTAGGTTTAATGACCCATTGCCCCCTAAAATATACAATTTTTACCGAGTTAGCCCCTAAAGATTTTTTTCGGAATATTTTGCTCCTAAACTTTAAATCATGAACTCAATTGTCCTTGCCGTTAGCTCCCTTTAAAAAAAATTAAGGACCAATCAGAATATACCACGTGTCACTAATAAAAAAATTAACTAACTTTAAAAAAGGTAAATTGCAGGCAAAGTCTGTAAAATTTTTATTTTTATTCAATTTAGTCCTAAAATTTTTTACTTAACCCAAAATTGACCCAAACTTCTTTCTAATTTTTATAAATTAGTCCGATATTTTTAATATGCTAATATTTTTGTTCAATTTAGTCTTCAAAATCTTTATTTAACCCACAATTGACCCCTACTACTTTATAATTTTTATAATTTAATCCAATATTTTAAATATAATTATATTTTTGTTCAATTTAGTCCTAAAAATCTATATTTAACCTGAAATTGACCTCAATTTATTTATAATTTTTATAATTTAGTCCAATATTTTAAATATAATCATATTTTTTGTTCAATTCAGTCCTAAAAATCATTATTTAACCCAAAATTAACCCCAAATTTTTTATATTTTTAATAATTTAGTCAAATATTTTAAATGTAATTATATTTTTATTCAATTTAGTCCAAAAATCTTTATTTAGCCTGAAATTGACCCTAATATCTTTCTAATTTTTATAATTTACTCCAACATTTTGAATATAATTATATTTTTATTCAAATTAGTCCTAAATATTTACCCAGAAATTGAAGCAATGGTGCCCAGATCGACGTTTTCGTGAATTTGACAAGCACCAATAATGACACCCCAAACTGATGCATCGAGTTTTACGGGCATATTTTTTTTATAAAATTATATGCCATTTCGAGATACCCAGCTCGACCAAACATATCTACCGTGCAACCATAATGCTTCAAAATAGGCTCAATCATTTACTCTTTCTTCATCATATTAAACCACCATTGATCCTCTTCGACCATACCTGAATGGCTACAAGCTTTCTAATTTTTAACCCAAAATTTAATTATATTTAAAATATTTAGGACTAAATTGAACAAAATTAGAAAGAAATTGGGGTTAATTTTAGGTTAAATAAAGATTTTTAGGACTAAATTAAACAAAAATATGATTTTATTTAAAATGTTGGACTAAATTATAAAAATTATAAGGAAACATGGGTTTATTTCAGGTTAAGTATATATTTTTAGAACTAAAATAAAAAAATATCATCATATTAAAAAAATTGGACTGAATTAAAAAATTAGAAAGAAATCGGGGACAATTTCAAGTTAAATAAAGATTTTTAGGATTAAATTGAGCAAAAATATCATCATATTAACATATTGGACTAAATTTAAAAAATAGAAAAATTGAAGTTAATTTCAGGTTAAATAAAGATTTTTAGACTAAATTGAACAAAAATATAATTATATTTAAAATATTGGACTAAATTATAAAAATTAAAAAGAAATTTGGTTAATTTCGGGTTAAACAATGATTTTTTGGACTAAATTGAACAAAATATGATTATATTTAAAATATTGGACTAAATTATAAAAATTATAAAGAAATAGGGGCTAATTTCGGGTTAAATATAGGTTTTAGGACTAAATTGAACAAAAATATAATTATATTAAATATTGAACTAAATTATAAAAATTATAAAGTAGTAGGGGTCAATTTTGGGTTAAATAAAGATTTTGAGGACTAAATTGAACAAAAATATCAGCATATTAAAAATATTGGTCTAATTTATAAAAATTAAAAAGAAATTTGGGTCAATTTCAAGTTAAATAAAGATTTTTAGGACTAAATTGAAAAAAATAAAAATTTTACAGACTTAGCTTGCAATTTACCCATTTTATGAAAGTCAACTGATTTTTTGTTTATTAGTGACGCATGGCATGTTTTGATTGGTCCTTGAAATTTTTTAACGGGAGTTAACGACAAAGGGCAACTGAGGTCACGATTTAAAGTTTAGGGGGCAAAATGTCTCGAAAAATTCTTTATGGGCTAACTCGATAAAAAATGTATACTTTAGGGGGCAATGGAGTCATCAAGCCTTTGAATTATTATTGTATTTTACCTTTTTACTTAGCATTACTTTTCGAATATGTCGTGGAAAAATATTTTTAAAATGTATTTTTTAGATTGTTTTATTTAATGTGTTTGTTGTTGTCAAGAGTGTTTTTAAAAGGTAAATAATAATTTGGGATAATGGCACAAATGCTCCCTATACTTTTTTAAATTTGTCAATGTGGTGTCTAAAGTTACAAACGTTCAATGTGCCCCTATGCTTTGTTTTCGTCTTCTAAAATGCCCCTCGAGGTTAACGGCGTTAATTGATAATGTGTTAGAAACACATGGCACTCTCTTATACTGCCACATGCCACTTTTTTTTAAAAAAAAATGTTTAAAGTTAAGGGACTTTAGAATAAATTTACCAATTAATTTCCTTATTCTTTTTCATTTATTTTCTCTTGATCTTGTTCTTTTCTTCTTCTTATTTCTTAACCTTGGCTGTCACTCCCCGTTGCCGCCATGGATGGCCTCTTTTTCAATCTAAAAGTGATGTCGGAATGTTTCTCTTCGTTCCCTTTTTTTATTTTCTCATATTAGATTTCTCGAAAAACTTAGAGAAATGTTAGAGAAATGGGTGTAATAATAATCCAAATATTATAAAATACGGTGAGAAAAATAAATAACAATAAATTAAAAATAGAACCTAAAATTGGACAGAGTTAAAAACCAGAAGAATTTTTGTTGAGGCATGTATGGACAATTTCCTTAAGACAGATTAATCTTCTCCTCGGTGCTTGAGTAACATTGAACGTCTATCTCCCAGGATACAACAACAAACGTTCACAGTAGTAGCACAATTATAGTGAACAATCGAACACATCCTTGCATTTATATATCACCGGAAACCAAAAACGTTTTTCTATGTTGGTTTTCAAAGTTGTGTTGTGTTGTTTCAAAGATGTAGCGAAAATGACTCTCAACTAGTCTTTATATAGTGGTTGAAAAATTAAATCATTTGATGAAAAGATTAAACCTTTTGATGGAAAGATTTGTTGAGACGTTAATAGATACGACTGAATGGATGCAACTTTAAACCAAAAACTAATAAGCCTATTCACCAAGTGACACGACTTATTATTATCATGTCTATTCATCAAGTGATATGACTTAGCATCAATATTATTCAACCAATATATATAATTTTTCCAACAATCCCCCACATGAATAAAATTGATGGTTCAAAAATATTGACTTGATGTGGTGATAGATTCTTCGTTTGATATTTGCATAAGATAGGTAGGCGTCACCCTTTGAACCTTCCCTTGTGAAAATATGTTTACATTATTGGCTGTCTAGTAGACGTGATGTCCTTGATTTGTCATACCATTTGTGTAAGCGATGACATACCTCACCGACAAGAATTTGGTTCTGCAAGAGCTTAGAGAACTATGCCCCAATAGTCTCCTTGAAGCAGCTCCACTTCACTCTCAAATAGATGACTTATGTTGCTCGATTTACCGAAACACACAATGGTCATTAAAAGTGTTGGGAGGCTCGAACGATCAACCGAGATAGCCAAGAGGGGGTGAACTGGATTTTGAGTGATTGTGGTGGAAGTAAAGAAATTTAGAAATTAGACACAAGGATTTATAGTGGTTCGACGTTCTAACCAAAGTCTACATCCACTACCTTAACTTCCCACTAAGGATTTTCCCAAATTCACTCTTGAATTTCTTTCATTTTTCCCGGGCTCAAGGAGATAACCCTTACAACACAAGACTTATACCCTAAAGTCTTGTCAAGCACTCTCTTACAAGAGAAACAAATAAGCAAACTAGGGAAAACCTCACAAGGCTAATTGTTTGTAATTCTAAGCTCTTACCCAAAACCTAACACTTGAGCATATATAACAATTGAGCTCACAAGTGTGTTCTACAAAAAATATGACAAAAAATAAGCTATAGAATAATTTCTCTATCATTGAATGTTGGTAGTTAGTTTCTTATTCTTGTATGGCTGCTTGATTGAGTCTTTTAAACCCTCTAAGGAGTTTGTGGCTGTTACTAGCCGTTTTGGTTGATTTGGAGCCGTTGAGGTCTTTAATTCTAGCCATAAATGTACTTCTAGAGCAGGGCGTATCGGTACTCGTACAAGGGTATCAGTACCTGCCTTAAGAAGAAATAGTCGTTGGAGCATTTAATACACATGTTTATCGATACACTACATAAACGTATCGATACGACCCATAAGGTATCGGTACAGCTAAGCCTGTACCAGTCTCAATTTGGCTACTGGAATTTACCAAAACTTGGGGAGAGCTTATTGGTACTCAAAAATCCATACCGGTACGGGCACTCTAGGTATCGGTATGGGTCTAGCTGTACCAGTACTCAGGGTCCGTTTTTAACACTTTGGCTGTTTAAAATCATTTAAGACATGTCAAAAACCCTCTGAAAACATTCAAACATATTTTTCAAGTTTATGGACTTTGAAATATTTTTGCAAAATAGTTTAAGTCCAAAAACATTTTTCTTTTAGTTATATCAAAATCAATATATCAACAAAAAATATTGCTTAACCTTTTTGTTTACATCATAGGAGTGGACTTGGGATAAGAACCCCCAAAGTGACCGCACAAGGTCTATGCAAGTAGGTTGTCCCTTTGAACCTAGATCTTGGGATCTCCAGTCAACTAGGTAAGGTTTTCCTTCACGTAGCGCCTTAAAAATTCACGGGCTTTAGTCTCATTCCTTTCAATGTTTTATCAACTTGATATCGATTCAACATTTTTGTTGTCGAATCCGCATTGTTATCTTTTGATCTTACAAAATCAATAGATATAACTCTAGTTTATATCAGTTGTCTAACGGTATTATGTCGACGACGCGTGTGTCTCGACTTACCATTACGTTCCGTGCTCTATCAAATGTTGCTTGGTTATCACAATATATACATATTGTGGCACATGTTTAGCCACTTTCAAATATCCTTCAAGAAATTTCGTAACCATTCAGTCTCTAGCATATAGGTAGAAAATCCGATCCAAAAGACTTTTTCACCCTTGCCCATCAACCTCTTGTTGAAAGTATTGACAATTTTTATCAATTGTCTTTATAGTTCATTTCATTGAACTTGACCAACTCCCTTAGTCTTAAAGGAATGAGGTAACTTTGGATTCTAATATCGTATTCTTGTGAACTTCAAGATTTTTTGATACACACAAAAGAAACAATATGCATTGTTATGAAAAACATAACCAATCATCACAAAATAAATACGTTGGGAGGATAATCCATGGTAACAAAAAAATTTCGTTTCCATTAATACCATTACCATTATTGTTATGGCAAACATAGCCAATGAAAATACAATCCATAGTTTTATGACCTATTTTCATTTACTTCGATAAAGAAGTCATTACTTTGACAAGACACTCACACACTTTCAAGTAGTTGTAGGGAGATTTTCTACCTTTCCATAATTCATATGGTGTATTTTCCTTTTTCTTGTGGGACACATTATTTAAAAGGTAATTTACTGATTACATAGCTTTCCCCACATGTTCTGTGATAACCCGAAACTTTTCATCATTATCATAATATTGTGCACTTCATAACGTGCATCAAATAAGGATTTGAGAATGTAGTTATGGTGTAGGAAATCAGAGTGCTTTCATGTGTTGATAACGTTGAAGACGGTAGCAACATGAGTACTTCCATGTCCTGGCAACGTTGAAGGTGGTAGCAACATCTACATCATCCTCTCTAACAATAGGATGAACAACATGGTCAAATAACACAACATTTTCCTATTACCATGTTTTGAAATTCTCTTTGCAAGCATCTCATTGTATCTTATAGTCACTGATAACGTTTGACTTTGGTTCAAAACCAGAGTCAGAGAAGTGACTATACATCAGACTGAGAACTTGACGAGTTCTTAGATTACGTCACGACAAAATCATGAGCTAAATGTCATGTCATAATTATGAATTTGTTAACCATTAGGAATTTAGTCAGAAACTAAAAACTAGAAACAAAAACAAAATTAATTTACTTATGTTGAACGGTAGGAATTTAGTAAAACTAAAAACCCAAAACAGAAGTTCGACACCACACAATTCTGTTCAACTCTAAACACAGACAAATGTTAGTCTAAAAAATAATTACAAATAGTAATGAAATTTTCTTATTTTTTGTTTCCAACATATCATGAGAATTGAACCAAATTTGAGAGCTATTTAATTTGAAGAATTTCTCATTCCACCACTCTCGCTCTTTACTTCTCCAATATTGCAACTGTCCTGCTGTCTTTACAAATTTCTCAAAGAAATTATTAGTATTATAATTTTTATAATGGTTAAAACCACCATATACATACGACAATTATATATAAAATAATTTAAGAAAAATAAACCATAAAGATTTACTATTTTAATAGCACATGACCAACAATGATAATTGTGTTAGAATTAATTGCCAGTAACTAGTTACCAACGTTAACAGAATTAAGCGTAATTAGTTACCAAACGTACCTTTTCCATATCAAATTTAACATTTTCTAATCGTACGTATCCATGCAAGTATATGTAATGTATGTATGTCTGAAATACAGAAATCATACCACAATATATATATATATATACCACTCTACTTGCAGTTTGGTTGCCCCTGTAAAATAGTCGGCATATGTAACCATGCATAACTTCAAAATTAAAGGCAATGTCGATGACACTTTTAATTTCAGATTCATGCTTCAAAATAATGTATCGGACAAATTTCATTTTTTTCTCTCGTATGAACTTCGAAAAACATTAGTCACGGTAATCTAATTGTCTTGGATTAAAACTTATAATCTGTCTTAAGATTGTTAAAAAATGGATGCAGTAATAGTTCAAATATTATTGAATACTGTGAAAAAAAATAACAATAAATTAAAAACAAAACCTGAAATTGGACAGAGTTAAAAACCAGAAGAATTTTTGTTGAGGTATGTATGAACAGTTTTCTTAAGAAAGATTCATCATCTCTTCGGTGCTTAAGTAACGTTTAACGTCTATCTCTCAGGATATAACAACAAACATTCACAACAGTAACACAATTGCAGTGAACAGTCGAACACATCCTTGCCTTCATCTATCACCGAAAACCAAAAACGTTTTTTTATGTTGGTTTTCAAAGTTGTGTTGTGTTGTTTCAAAGATATTGCGAAAATGACTCTCAATTAGTCTTTATATAGTGGTTGAAAAATTAAACCATTTGATGAAAATGTTAAACCTCTTGATGAAAAGATTTGTTGAAAAGTTAATAGATACGATTGAATGGATGCAACTTTAAATAAAAAATTAATAAGTCTATTCACCAAGTGACTTTATTTATTATTAACATGTCTATTCACCTAGTAATATGAGTTAACATCAAAATTATTCAACTAATATATATAATTTTTCAAACAAGAAATACCTCTAAATTGTTCTCTAACTCCGATATAAAAATTTGACTGTCAAACCTTCATGTAACTTCGACAAAGGCTTCTCTCTAGCATTACGAATCTCTTCACATGCCGCTTGAATCTCCCATATGATTCCCAGAAATCTTCATGTTTAAAAGTGAGTTCTTATTTTGAACTTTAATTTTACCAGAAATCTACTTGGCTTGAATTGAGTTTTTTCTGTATATATATATATTTTAAAGAAGAATGATTCGGGAGATGTAAATTTCCTTTCAATCGATAGGTTAGATTTTGATTCGGATTTTAAATTGTTAGGGTTTAAAAATTTGTTATTTTCATATATTTTTTTAATAAAATATCAAAATAGTAACCAAACTTTATTAAAAAAATAAAACGGCAACTAAATTTTTAAATATTATAAAATAATAATTAAACTTTATACTTTTTTAACAAAATAATAATCGTACGTTAAATCTCATTAATCCTTTAACGGCAAGCTAACCGTGCTTGCTACATCTACTCACCCATCTCCACCTCATCCCATCCCCTTTTCCACATAATATTAATAAATTAATAAAAAAATAAATTTTTACCTTGACCTTCCCTGCTCATCTCCTTCCTAAACAAGAGCCCCTTCCCTGCTCATCTCTTCCATTGATTTCTTCTGCGAAGATCATTGTTGTCCATGCAAGGAAGATCATCGTGGATTAGAGACATGGTTGAATCATTTCAACAGCACAAGCTGCAGGCAAAGCCTTGGATTCTTGGCCACCAACAAGCTCACAAGCAGCTAAACAGAGCACCGGACGGACTTCATAGGTTTTAACCAGGTCTCGGAGTGGAACAGTCGAGTTTAGGGCCTGGTTAATCGTCGTGGCCTTTTGAATCATGTAAGTTTTGAAATCAAAGCTCGGTTTTTGAGGGTGCTGCTCTTCTTCCTTGACAGTGTCTCCTTTGGTAAACACGGCTGAAATCGAAGGAACGAACGTAAAATCGTGAGCTTTAGAGGTCGAAGATGACATATTCATAAGGCGTTGAACAGAAGCGATCTGGGTAAAAGAAAAGATTTGGATCTAGAAACTTGGTTGAAAATGGAATAAGATTGAACCCAAGAACCCAGATTCACCGAAGCCATTGTTTTTCACATTGGGTGACTGAACGATTGAATCTTTCTAACAATTCTCACTTTCAAAACACAAAAAAATGGATATGAAATCAAGCAAAAGGGTGTTGGGTCATTGGAAAATAGTATAAATATGTTTTTTTTTAAAAAAAAGGAAAATTAAGAAGTGGGAGAGAAATGTGAAATGGAGGATAAGGGGAGAAACAGTAAGTGGATGAACCCATTATATGTGAGTGGAAATGGATGAGCATTGAGCATTATGTGGAAATAGGAATGGAAATGGAAAGAGAAGCCGAAAAAAGATAGGAAATTTGGAGATTAGGTTTTAAAGCTTCGTGTAACATTGGCATCCTCTGCAAATCCCAGCAGTATATGATGGGAGTGGAGGAGGTTCTTGTTTAGGAAGAAGATAAGCAGTGAAGGTCAAAATAAAAATTATTTTTTATTATTTTATTAATTTTATGTGGAAAAGGGGAGAGGATGAGGTGGAGGTGGTAAGCGATGTGGCAAGCACAATCAGTTTTAGTTAAGGAGTTAGCATACTTTTTAACGTCTCAATTACTAATTTGTTATAAAATATAAAGTTTAATTGATATTTTATAATATTTAAAAGTTTAATTATAGTTTTATATTTTTAATAAAGTTCAGTTATAATTTTGATACTTTACCCTATATTTTCTCAACAGAAAAAGGTTGATATGAAGAATTACTTCTAATCGGGGTTTAGAAAATTTTTAGGGGTACTAGAGTCGTGTCAGCTAGTTATAGTGATAAAAAGGTTAACCATTGATTTTGGATTCTAATCGTTGGCCCCTTGTTTACCTTGCTTTGAACTAGTACTTTGGCATTTGAGAGTAGATCTGGTATGGTGGTTATGGGTGATTGAATTTCATAGGTTGTTTGGGTTATTACTTATTAGGATTCTGTGTATGCAGGAGTTGATTTCTTTCTTTTAGGGGTGGTTGATTGATTTTGAGTGTTCATAATCTTATGTTTGGATGTTAACAATAAGGATGTTGATCTTCTTGTTTCTTTCTTCAAGGAGATGGGTACGGGTTTATGGTGCTCGATGTACGTTTAATCGAGTGATTTTTTTTTTTTATCATGAAAAAGAGAAAAAGAGGTAAATTTATTTTAAAATCCCTTAACTTTAAATGTTTTTTTTTTAAAAAAAAGTGGCACGTGATAGCATGAGTGTCACATATCCCTAATACGTCATCAATTAACGGTGATAACCTCAAGAGACATTTTAGAAGACGAAAATAAAGTACATGAACAAGTTTAAACTTTTACAAACTTTAGGCACCACATTAACAAATTTGGAAAAGTACATCAGGTATTTATATCATTATCCCTAACAATTTTAAACATGATATTGTAAGTTAAAAAATAAATAATTAAATGATATTCAAATTTTTTATATTTTTATCATAAATTAAATTTGATATATTTCATATATTGTAACAATAAAGAATTTGAATATCATTTAAATATTTATTTTTGAATAGATTTAAATATTTATTTTTAAAATAATAAATAATTTATTAATCATATATATGTCTTGGCAAAAATTTATAAGTTTATAAATCATAAAATAAACACATTATAAGATGAAAAATAAATATTAAAAATTGTAATTTGGTTCTCATCAGTACTTTTCCAAACGCAAAAGCTAATAATTTAAACTTTTGTGTTTGGGTTACAAAATACTTTTGAAATACGTTTTTTTTCCTTTAAAAATTATATATTTAACATTACTTATGAATTCAAAAAGTTCTTTTCACCCAAAAATGCTTTTCACCCTAAAAGTACTTTGAAAACAAATTTATTTATTTAAAAAAAACTTTGTTTTACAAGTTAAGCTGAGTTATAGTAAAATATACGATAAATTAAGCTTATCCAAAAAAAGTATATGATAAATTCTATAAAATAGTCTTCATCTATATAGTATTTTTTGTTGAATCATCCAATTATGAAAAAGTTACAAAATGATCATCCAATTTTAAAATTTATAGAGTTTTTTTTTTGTTGAATCAGTTAAAAAAAAACTGTAAGATACTTGAGATTCATGACAATGAACAAGATTCCTTTAAGCCCCAAGGGCCATCCGTCCCTGGTTGTACACAATTTTACAACATCTATGGAAAACTATACATAATGATTGAATGAAAATCTTGAAGATCGGTTAATTAGTGGGATTTACAAAACATTTTTATTAAGAAAGATAAGAAATATGTCAAGGTTGGAGATGAATATATTTTGGGATTTCAAATCAAGCAGTTTAAGGAGGGTATTTTCATGTCCCAAGAGAAATATGCTACCCAAAATAATGTAAACACTTATGGACCCGACTAGAGTCGAGTCGAACTATTGACTTGACCTGATATAACCTGAATCCGGTCTGACCCGACTTGATTTGGTCTGACCTAAAATCCGATCGAGTACCCGATTTTACATTGTTAGGATATTTGTTTTGATATAATAATTGAAAAATATTTTTGGGCTTGATTGAAAGATTGCAAAAATGATTCAAAGTCCAAACAACTTGAAAATATGTTTGAGGTGTTTTCAAAAGGTTTTGGGAGGTTTTAAAACGTTTTTAAATAGCAAAATGATCAAAAATTGAAGCCTCGTACCGATACCCATCATACCGTATCGATATGTGACTCAATCTAATTTTTCCAAATCCAAAACTTCGTACCGATACAGCTTCTGCCGTATCGGTACAAGCATGGTGGTTTCGAAACCACCCTAGAGGTTTCGAAACCTCTGCTTGGTTTCAGCCTGCAACGGCTATTTTCCAAAACATGGGGTACCGATAAGGGTACTCGTGTACTAGTGCCGGCAGCACCAAAATGGGAAATTTTACTTGGAAATCATCCCCAACGGCTCTAATTCATCCCCAAGGGTCACCAACGACTAGGAACTCATTTTGGAGGATAAAAGGACCCTTCAAGCACCTGGAACAACTAATGATCTTAATGCCAACATCTCAATGATTTAGAAAAGAGTCTTTGTACTTAAATTGTCATTTTCTTCATAGACAAACACTTGTGAGCTAAATTGTTAATGTATGCTCAAGTGTATTAGGTTTGGGTGAGTGAGCTTAATTGTGCAAACAATCTACCTAGTGAGGATTTCTTTGTTTGCTTTCTTTTCTCTTTTGTACAAAGAGGGTTAGCTAGACTTTGGGGTATAAGTCTAGTGTTGTAAGGGTTTCCTCTTGAGCCAAGGAAAAAGGGAAGAAATTCTTAGTGAATTTGGAAATCTTTAGTGGGGAAGCTAAGGTAGTGGATGTAGAGCATGGTTAGAAGCTCGAACCACTCTAAAATCTTTGTGTCTTATTTCTTTTCATTGCTTCCACCACCAATCACCCAATTACCACTTCTCCACCATTTGGCAAGCAAAAATGGTTGAAGAATTCGAGCCCATCATACATCCCTAACATTTTTGAGAAGTTGGTCCTATTTGAAAATTCAAGTAAAAAGAGTGTAGCGGAAGTTTATTTCTTTTCTTCTTAAACAAGATCAAGTGTGATTTTTAATAAAAATAAATTCAATCTTGTTGTGAATAAAATAAAGATGAACAAGAACAAAGATGAAAGACAAAGAGATAGACTTGTATTATATTTTCAATGTAGGGTTGTGTATAATGCTTTCTCCAAGCTCTATATTTATAGGCATAAGATGGACACCCTAATTCCAATGAGCATTCAACCCTAATAATAAAGTATATTAAAGTCTCATTTAATATATGATATCCACCATAAATAAAGATATTCATAACACTCCCCATTGGATATCCATGAAGATAATATGTCTCGTTAAAACCTTACTAAGATAAAACCTTGTGGGAAAAAAATTCTTAGTGAAGGAAAAAGAGTGCGCACATCTTTGATGCCCACAACATGTTGCCTCATTAAAAACCTTACCAGGAAAACCCATTGGGACAAAACCTCGGTTAAGGGAAAAAGAGTGCAATGCGTATTTACTCTCCCTCATAAAAACATCACATAAGATCTTTGAATCTTCATAAATCAGTATTGAATATAATCTTCAAATGTTGAAGTAGACTATGCACTGGTGAATAAATCTTCCAAATTACCATTTGAAAGGATTAATCAAATACTACTTTTTTGAAGATCATGATGGATGAAACTTTGAAGAAAAATGTTTCATTTTTGTCACTTTTGATGTATCACCTTTCGATTAAGATATAAATTGTACATCATCTCCACACAAGATAGCTTGCGCCCTATCTTGTGAAAGCAATTCACATATCTTCTGGATATGTTTAGCCAAACACATTTTTTGGCTTTGCCTCGTGCATAGAAATTATTTACATGATTTGAAAAGGCATCGAGTTTTGAAATATCTAAAAGAAATGGTCTAGTAGCACTTAGATAGTACTTTCGGACCAACTAAGCATAGGGCTGCTCAACGAATGTGTGTTATGCATGTAAAGCCTCTTTAAACATTTTTATGCATGTCGATTGATGCACAAGGATTTTATTGTCAGGGAGATCTCTTCATGAGTCCCAATGATATTCAAATCATAAATATACACAACAACAATAACAAATCCGGAGCTAAACCTTAATAAAAATTCTTGGAGAAATTGATTCATTCTTATAGCCTTTCGCTAATAAGTATTCACTGAGGCGATTATACAACATGCACCCAAATTATTTAATCCATAAAGGGACATGTTCAATAATGTTCTCGAGAACTTGAATTAACTACTTCTACCAGTTTAAATCCTTCTAGAAGTTTCATATAAATGTTATTATCAAGAGGCTCATACAAATAGGATGTAACAACATCCATTAGGCGAAAACTAAGTCGTTCTTTTATTGCCAGACTAATAAAAATATAAAAGTAGTTGCATCCACCGAGGAGTATGTTTCTTCATAATCGATTTTGGGTCTTTTATTTCCCCTTTTTATTTCTCTTCCTCGCAAAGACTCATTTATATTTGCAGGCTTTATACCTTTCGGTGTACAGACTATAGACCCGAATACTTCTCTTTTTCAAAAGAGTTTTTAGTTCTGCCTCAATTGTCTCTTTCCATTTTGGCCAACCATTTCTTTGTTTACATTGTCCAATTGACAAGGGTTTATGATCCACATCAAAATCTCTAGTGCTATATTATATGCAAATGTATCATCGACATCGATTTGATTTCGGTTCCACTTATCACCAAGCATGACATAATTTATTGAGATATCTTTATTATCATGTACCTAAGTTATGTCTAATGTCTCTGTTGGAGACCTTTTATTCTCTTATAGAAATTTTCGTAATTTGTTGATTCCTCGATCGGACCATCATTAGATATAACTCATTTTCTTTTTTGAGGATTTTATCTTTGGAACCTACTTGTCTACCACGCTTCAGGCGTGAGTTAGACTTATTAGCAACTAAAGTTTTTCCTTCGAGGACATCAATTTTAATTGGAGCATTCATAGCTGGTATATGTGACTTAGTTACTCTTTTAGGGTCAATAAAATCATCTGGAAAATGATTTGCTAAGTTTTGTAAATGAATTATCCTTTGAACTTCTAGTTCACATTTGTTGAGTATGTTTATCAAAATGAGAGAATGATAATTCATTTCAACTTATTTCTTTTCTCAGCTAATTATTTTCTCCCCTTAATGTTGGGAAAACCGACTCATTAAAATGACAACAAGCAAACCGTATTGCAAATAAATTCCCTACAAGAAGCTCGAGATATTTAATTATCAAGGGGAATTCAAATCCGACATATATTCCCAACCTTTTTCGAGGACTCATCTTTGTGTGTTGTGGTGGAGCTATTAAAATATATAGCGCACACAAAAAAAATCTACGATGGGAAATATTTGGTTCCTGACAAAAAAACCATTTTTAATGGGGAGAACTTATGATAACTTGCTGGCTTGATACGACTTAGTGATGCTGCATGTAAAATGGCATGTCTCCAACATTATCAATACCGATTGTCTTTATAGGGTAATCTGGAAAATGTGCTCGTAATTTTATCAACTGAGCAAGTAACCTCACAAATGCCAAGTTGCGGGTTGATAACAAGGATACATATGATCATCTAGTCGATGCATAAATTAAAACCATAAAATATCTAGATAATCTATAAGAAGGGTGTATGGGCCCACATATATCACCTTGTATCCCTTACAGAAAATTAATAGATTCATAATCTATCTTAGCTGGTGATGGTCGAATAATTAGTTTGCCTTGAGAGCAAGCATCATATGAAAAACATCACTTTGAAAAATCTATCAGTTCTTCAATGAATGACCACATGAAGTGTCAATAATTTTTCGCATCATAATTGAACCGAGATGGCCTAACCGGTCATGCCAAATAATAAAGTTATTAGTAAACTTTTGGTTGACAATAACATGAGCTTCAATTTGTACTAATTCTTGTGTAATACAATCCGGATGACAGTGCATGTAATTTTGTCAAGATTTTCTTATTGCCTTGGGTTATACTCGTAATATGAAGATAATCAACATCCTCTTGACTAATAGTCTCAATATGATATTCACTTCCGGATGTAGTACTCATATTATTCTCTTGCATTGTTAAATGAGAAAATATGCACAATTATGCACCTTTTAATATGTGCGTAGTTCCATTCACTTCGGGGAATGAAAAATATTGAATATAACACATATCAAATCGATTATCTATCAAAGATAATGACTCAATAATTGCTCTTTCGGAGCATTGATATTTTTAGTACTTTGAGATATAGTACTCACATTTTCCCTTGCATTTGAATGGGAAAAATATTTCTTATGCTTAAATATAGTATGAGTACTTGCATTGTCTGCTAAGCATAAATCGTCACAATTTATTGCATATTGTATTCCGAAAGTAATCATATTCTTCAAAGGATAATAAATAAATATTTTAACATATTTAAATATATAATATAAAAACATAAATAAATAATATGTAAAACAAATTAACATAAAGTAAAATAAATTAAAAGATCAATTATTCTTTTTAGAGATTATAAGAAAATAAAATAAATGGTGAATTATTTCCTTCAAGGGTTATGAGGAAATCAATAATATCCAATTGAGTTGGACCAACAACGCCATAATTATTTTCTCCTTTTTTACAAACAAAATTTGTTTATATTTTATTTCCTTTATCATTCATGATTGTGGATAAAGGTTCATAATGCATCGGCGTATGACAAGTACAACATCAATGGTTTGTACTGTTGCATAAAAATTTCACTTTCTTAATATATTCTTGTCATCTTTATAAACCCACTTCTGGTGGTAATAAGCATTCTTAAAATGATCATTTTGTCCATGTCTATGTTCATGGCCTCAGTTGCTACCACAATTGCTAATGTGGCATTTATTATTTTCGCTATAAAATGTCGCATTCATTTCAAGGAATGGAGCAGAGCCAGTAGGTCTTTAAAACATTTTTCAGAATATTGTGTTTGCAGAACAACATTGTTTGCGTGAAAAGTGGAGTATGTTTTTCTAACATATCATCATTGGTGATACTCTGACCACAAATTTTCAATTTAATTTGAAGCATTCACATAGTTGAGTTTTATTCACTAACCATATAGTAAATTACCATGTTTGCATTCACTTCAGGGAATGAAAACAAATCCAATAATCGCATGGAATAAACATCATGCTTGCATTCACTTCAGGGAATGCCTCCCATAAAAATTATTGGATCAAGATGAATTTTCCTAACTTGAACTTGAGAGAAGCCAATAGTCGAGTTTTTTGACACAGAAGAATTATTTCTTTCAAGTAAATATAAACTTTATAACAATCATACTATTAAAGAATAATTGATTAACCAATATACATAATACTTACCAGACTTAAAAATCAAGATGCCAAATAAAAAAAACTTACAGGTATTGAATTTGCCTTCTATCTTTTTCTTTTGAATGAGGTTTTCAATTCAATAAAGTACCGTACCTGAACCTGGTTATCCCCGTGAACCATGAAGCAATCACCATTTTCATCACAGTGTTTTGTGAACCTTAAAAAATCAAAATGCCAAATTAAGATAACTAATAATAAAAATGAATCTCAAATATATATATATATATATAAGTAAAAGTAAATGAGAAAAAAATTGTTGAGGTGCATATAGCATGTGGAACTCTGAAAACATCATTGTCAAGTGGCATATCCAATCCATCGCTTTATTCACTTTTCTTAAAGTAGCGCTTGGTCATTCTATCACCATATTTTTCAAACTAAGTTGATATCGTAGGTTTCGTTGAAGGCTCGATATTTGTTCCTGGAGTTATATATATAAAGTCGGTGCAAACAAAATGTCCTTGGATATTAGAGCGAAATAATAATCAAATAATATACTAACCTTAATATAAGAGTGATTAGCGAAATGCTATATCGATATATAAATAAGAAAACATATCAAGCTTTCTAAGTTAAGTTGAATATACGGTAGATGTAGTCACCAATATCTTGTTGAAATCTTTTTTGGGAATTGTGGACAAGAACTATGGTTATTGAGCGAGATCGTGCTAATAACGTGTTGTGAATAAAATAAAGAAGAACAAGAGAGATGAAAAAGAACAAAGATGAGAGACACAAAGAGAGGCTTGTATTATATTTTCAATGTAGGATTCTGTACAATACTTTCTCCGAACTCTATATTTATAGGCATAAGATGGACACTCTAATTACAATGGGCATTCAACCCTAATAATAAAGTATATTAAAGTCTCATTTAATATACAGATATTCACCATAAATAAAGATATTCATAAAAAATCTATAATTTAATAACCGTTTATTTGAAAATTCGATATTTTAACAATGACGTGTGCTTGACGCAAATTTCTTGAGAGTTTTCAAATTATTTTGCACGGCTCGAACTTCTTGTAATAATTTACACTTTTAATCAAAATATCTTGTTTGTTATTCTTATACTCGTGAATGCTACGTGTCGAAAACATTTTACGCGATGAAAATAGCTTGATGATTAATCTTTGAAAATTAGGGGTTTTCGTTTAAATTCGATTTGGAAAATGTTTTAAAGTCGCCATCGGTCACTTTGGTAGACGGACACCATAAAAGCAACATGAGATTCATTCTTTTTTAAAATTCAGGTTTGAGAGTCGATTACGTGTGGAGAAGGATGAGCACCCCCACAAACGCCCGATATCGATACCTTTTAATTTTGTGTGGCATGTTGGCATTTTAAGAGTAACAATTTGAATTTAATTTGATCATTAATTATTAACTGGGTTTGTGTTCCAAATGGAATTATTCCTTTTATATGGAAATATATTCTTGATTCGAATATAAATTGGAAACACCTCTATACGTTCAGGGCACCTCTATTCATATTCCAAAAATATACTTCGAATATAAAAGGTTTTATATGCATGATTTATTACTGTCTTGTTTATTTTAAGTACTAACTTAAAAGGCTCTAATTATAATTGATGTATTATTTAATCTATGAAAATGATTTAATTTGAAGGTTTATATGAGACAACATCCAATTGCTTGGACACCATCTATATTTAAACCCAAAATTATAGATAATATTCTCTAGTCATTATTTAATTATTTAAGCTCTAATCCTAATTAAGACTTTAATTAATTAGTCTAGATTATTTTATCAATTTCTTAGGGGTTTTAATGAATATTGAGTTTTCTACTTAAAAGCCCTTCTTGAATAACACTCCTTACATTGGGACACCATTCAAATTAGGACTTCAAAGTTTTCCACTCAATATACATTAAATTTCTATAATTGTCTTTCTTAATTAATTATTAAAACATAATAGAGAACCTAAGACAAAGGCTCTAACAATTAAAAAAATATTAAATTTAAGTGAATTAAATTGTCTAACAAATTATACTACATGCTTAATTTAAAACATGCATCAAATAAATAATTTAAATGCAATTAATTAAATAATTAAAGCTGTAAAGGACCAAATTTAAAAAAGAACACAAACTTTAATTTTGATTTTATTGAAGAAAATGGACCAAATTGAATTACAGTAAAAATTGAAGGTCAAAATTAGAAGAGCCCAAATTGAATTACAGTGAAAATTGATGGTCAAAATCAGAAGAGTCCACAAGCTAAGGTATTAAGGGAAGAGAATGAAGAGTGAGAACACTGCCGGCGGCCGACGTGTATGGACCTTGTTCATGAATAATCTATCGCAAAATATTTATTGGAAGGGTTTATGGCAGGTGTTTGATAGGCATGTTTGCGTTCTTAATGTATTTATTCTGATCAAGAGAAATAGGGAATGACTTCGATTTGGTTTTTTACGGATGGAATCGAGACGAGATGCACTGCAGGTGCGTGATCAGTTACATGGTGCCTGGATTTATAAATCCAGGATTAGGGTGTCATTGAAGGAGCGTGAATTGCGGGATCAATTTTGGAGGAAGAAGAGGATGCTGTTGGTGGATGGATAACCAGGTCAAGTGATTGGAGCGAGGGTAAATTTATAGGAAAGAAAATACAAAATAACAGTGATTGACGCGGTGGTGGAAGAGGCAAATATAGATTTATTGGGTTTTTGTGCAATTGGATGGTGTGTGAAACCAATGTTAATCGTGGAATTGGCGACGAAATTGCAGATTGTAAAGCTAAAGGGTTTTTCTATAATGCAGATTGCGGGATCGTGCTTTCTTCTTGTGTTCACAGATGTTGATTTATGTCGACAGATTATGGACAGTAGATTGCTATCAAAATGGGTCTCCTGATGCACAAGAGGGATCTCGACGTGCATGGTGTCACGGCCATACCTTCGTTCACTCGACAAGTATGTCGTGCGGCACTTGAAAGAGACGTTTTCCAACCAAATCAACCCTTTTTCTCTGTGTATCTTTGTTCACTCGGTAAGTATACTGTGCAGCACTTGAAAGGGACGCTTCCCGACCAAGTCAACCTTGTTCTCTGTAGATCTGTACCAGTGAATCAGTCCAAACTCTGCCGACTGTCCACCCCCTACATATATGCGAAAATAATTTTATGGAAATGACTCGAGTAGACACTGAAATGCTTGAAACGATGACACTCTTCCCTAACTATAGAAATACAAACTTTTTCCCCTAAACATAACGATGATTGAAACGAGGACAACTTATTACCTACTCAACCATAGGGCCTTATACATAGCTGGCCACGATGTATCTACCCGGTTGTGGCCCTATACAGGCGATGGCCACAACATTCTCCCCTACCTAATTTGTCGATGTCCTCGTCGACTTGGCAGACTTGAGCTCCACGTTTCCCGGAAACATCTACTCCATCCCTATATAATTGCATTGCTGACAACGTCTTCCCAGTAGCCTTCGGAAGAATCTTGGTCTCTGCCACTCCTGGTTGCTCCCCTTGGAAGATCAAACAACTCGCCGAAGGGACTGGAACGGCTTTCGCATATAACATGAAGTCCAAACCTATGACGACATCAAAGTCATCCATAGGGACTACTGTGTAGCTAATCTTTCCCTCCCATGATCCAATCTTGGTCTTCACATTCCTTACACTTCCCCATATACTTGATGCTTCAGAGTTCACAGCTTTTATTCGCCCCACATCCTTGGTCAGAGTCAGATTGCACCTTTCCGCTTCATCTGGAGAAATGAAGGAGTCAGTTGCTCCTGTATCTACCAAGGCCTTTGTGACTTTCTCATTCAAAACTATGTTCACATACATCAAGCCTCTCATTGGTTCTGTCCTAGCCTTGGCTTGTTCTGTTTGCATAGAATATATGAAACGGATAGAACCCATTCTAGCTGGTTTATCCCTCTTGTCATCCAATTGGTGGCCAACCTGGTCTGAACCTTTTGGAGTAGTTCTCAGCGCCGATAGTGCACTCCTTTGTGGACATTCTGCCAGTCGGTGAGGGCCCTGACAAAGAAAGCAACATAGCCCTCGCCTCGAGGAATCATTATTTTGTACTCTATCTCTTCCCCAAGTTGAAGGTTTCTCTACTCGTGCCACTTTGTAACTTGCTATCCCACTGTCATTCCCGTTACCATGACCAATGCCATTACCAGTACCATTTCCATTGACATTACCATTCCCTCCGTTGTTACCGTTCCCATTGCTCCGACTACTGCCATCACCACTTGCGGGTGTACCCTTACGCTTTGTGGAACCTTCACTGTAATCACTTCAGCCACATTTTTGCGGTCTTTGTCTCTGGACCTCTGTTCTCGCCCACAATTTGAGTCATTCTAGAAAGTAGAACATTTTGTCCTGCTCGGCCATATCCTTGATGTCTAACATTAACGCGGTAAACTCTCTCACATACTCACGTACTGCCCTTGTGTGTGAGAGATCTCTCAACTTCTTCCGTGCATTATACTCCACATTCTCTGGGAGGAATGCATTCTTCAATTCCTTCTTCATCTCATCCCAAGTCTTGACGGAGCACATATTGCCATCAAACTTGGACCGCCACCACAACTTGGCATCCTCTATCAAATACATTGAGGCAGTGGAGACCTTGTCCTCATCTGATGTCGTGTTCACTACTCGAAAGTATTATTCAATGTCAAATAAGAAATTCTCAAGTTCTTTGGCATCTCTGTTCCCTTCAAACCGTTGGGGATCTGGGATCTTGGCCCTTTGGCCCATGTCACCTACAGTTGAATTGCCTACAGCCACTTGGACTAGGTTGATGAGACATCTGAGTTCAGCCAACTCATTCTTAAGGTCACTCATAGCTTCTTTTGCTTCATTAGTGAGTTCCTTTATGGCATCTGCCAGTTCCTGTTGGGCTTCCTCAATTTCCCTAACACGATCGCTCATGACCATATGAACTCTCATGGCAGCTACTGCAGCTTCCAGCTCTTCAAATTTAGCAGGATCAACCAACCTATTGCTTCGACTTTTAGCCATTTCGAAAAGTAAGTATGCACTGTTGTATCCTGCAAACACAACCAAGCACCATTGTGCCAAGAAAAGAAAATAATTGTTAGATTCCTATTGATCAAGTTAGGCACTATTGTGCCACAAAACCAACAACACTCTTCTTTTCAACACAACAAGTGCCTCTGCGCTGAACATAAATGAGCACCATATTGGGTTACTTTTCGAGCAAAATCATGCTAGGATAATCATTTTGGTTAACGAAAAACACCTCTATACACCGATTTCAATATGATTACCAGGCATGCATCATCGATTTACAAGTAGTCAGCTTCTCAATACTGAAGTAACCATAGTGATTAATGCCAGACACCTCTTGTGTACTGATTTTACTATGACAACCCAGCTAAGACTCCAAGACATATTGAGTGCCTCTACACCTAAACAACCATAGTGCGTAACGTCAATCACCTCTGTGAATTGATGACACTATGTTGAACTCGTTGGCACCTCTGTGCGATAAATAATAAGTGCCTCTTGCACTAAAACAACCATAGTGGTTAGCGTCAGTCACCTCTTGTGTATTGATCCCACCAGGTCCAACTCGTTAGCACATCTGTACAATAAGAAATAAGTGCCTCTTGCACTAAAACAACCATAGTGGTTAGCGTCAGTCACCTCTTGTGTACTGATCCCACAGGTCCAACTCATTAGCACCTCTGTGCAATACAAAGATCGAGCACCGTGTATGCTTCGATCGCTATAGTGGTTACCGACAGGCACCTCTGTGCGTTGGCTCCACTATAAAACTCGCATGCACCTCTGTGCCACAAATTCATAACCAAGCACCACTGTGCTAAAAGGAATAGGCGCCACTGCGCGGAGATAATAAGCAAGCACCTCCTTGCCCGAAACAATAGTCAGGCACCTCCGTGCACTAACCAACCCTCGATTTGTTTAACATTGTTGACTCACCCAACCTACTTCTTTTACGAGGGCGTTTGGTGTGGAGTCCAACAATCTAACATCGTACAAAGTTTAAATTCACATCACCCGGCTCGAAAGCCTTGCTCTGATACCAAGTGTCACGGCCATACCTTCGTTCACTCGACAAGTATGTCGTGCGGCACTTGAAAGAGACGATTCCCATCCAAGTCAGCCCTTGTTCTCTGTGTATCTTTGTTCACTCGATAAGTATACTGTGCGGCACTTGAAAAGGACGCTTCCCGACCAAGCCAACATTGTTCTCTATAGATCTGTACCAGTGGATCAGTCCAAACTCTGCCGACTGTCCACCCCCTACATATATGCGAAAATAATTTTATGGAAATGACCCGAGTAGACACTGAAATGCTTGAAACGAGGACACTCTTCCCTAACTATAAAAATACAGACTCTTTTCCCTAAACATAACAATGATTGAAACGAGGACAACTTATTACCTACTCAACCATGGGGCCTTATATATAGCTGGCCACGATGTATCTACCTGGTTGTGGCCCTATACAGGCGATGGCTACAACACATGGCTCTCGGTATTTGGGGTCCCAATTCATGCATGGTCAGCGGAGACATTTGAAAATTTAGGATTATATTTGGATACAGTGGTGAGATTAGAGGATGAGACAGTGGCGCCAGCTTGTTTTGAGCGAGGATGGGTGTTTATTGAAACTAATAGGATATAGCGGATCGACGAGATTGTTGACCTTCGAGTTCAGGTTCAATTGTTCAAAGTGCGGGTAACAGAGGTGGAGATTTATTTTTCATCATAATTGCGATTGTTGTTGTGTAGATAGGGATAATGAGATTGTAAGTGATGGAGAAGATTGCGATAGTGATTAGGAGGATGGTGGAAGCTTAGTCATGGACGTTTCTAAGGAAACAAAGAAGGCTGAGAACTTAGTAGCGCTTCCTGTGGAACAAGAGAAAGCTACAGAGGATTTAAGACACGAGTTGGATTTCTAATGGCACGACAACGTACTTTAAGAGAATGGTCATAGAGAGGTGCTTGATGCGAGGGACGAGTTGGTGAGGCCGAAGAATTAGACCATTGGAAGAGGACGTGGGGATGATCGATCAGAATGAGAGGGTAAACTGAGAGGACTTGGGTGTTTGTGAGGAGGTGAATCGAATTTATGAGTCTTCAATGGGCCTCGAATTCAGTCCAGAGGCTTTAGCTACTAGTGGTCTGTGTATGGACCTAATACTTGTTTCGGCAGCTACACAGCTTGTAATTTCTACAGCATTAGGGGTAGGTTTGATAGGTCAGAAGGAAGTAGAACTGAGGCAGCAAAAAGATGACGTGGTAGCCCTAGGAAACAATCAACGCTGGTCAAGGTGAATGTGAGTGTGGATTTTTAAAATAAGAAATTGATCGGGCGAAGGGAAGCTATTTTAAAAGAGGCTAGAGAAACGGTAGAATTGGGTAAATTACTTGGTGCAAAAACTATTGGACAGAAGGAGAAGATTGTTAGTGATTATCGTGCGTATTCTTGACTCAGAGAAATAGGGAATAGCGATACGTGTGCTGTCTTCAAATGTTAGGGGGCTGGGCTCATCGACAAAGCGAAAGACAATCTAGAATCGTTTGCGACAACAGTGTTGTGAGATGGTTTTTATACAGAAATCTAAATTAGAGGTAATTGATGGTCCTTTGGTTCATAAGGTATGGTCGTCAGATTCATGAAATTTTGTTTTCTCACCCTCAATTGGTAAATCGGGGGGCTTATTAGTGATTTGGGAACGCTCTAAATTTTCCTTAATGCATTCAATTGTTGATCGTAACTTTATTGCACTGCGAGGTACCTGGGTGTTGGAAAATTAAGAGTGCAGAATGGTGACAGTATACGCGCCATGTGATGTGGAAAGGTAGTTGGCTCTTTGGGAATGAATTGGCGTGTTGGTGACCTTTTAGCTGTGCCATTGTGTGTGGATGGTGATTTCAATGTTGTTCGATCGTTAGACGAAAGAAGTAGATGCATTGGTGATAGGAAGTGATGACATGTTTTTGTAATTTTTTGAATTCGTCAGGCTTGATTGATTTACAAATGCCTGGAAAATGCTTTACCTGGTTCGGTCAAGGGAATAATTGTAGTAGGCTGGACCGATTTCTTGTATCGCCTGAATGGGTCGATAAGTTTAGCAAATTGTCACAGATTGGGTTGCTGAGAACTTTATCTGATCATACTCCGATTATGTTTGTATCAGATGTTCAGGAATAGGGACCATGACCGTTTCGCTTCTTGAATTGTTGGGTGGAGAAGAAGAGTCATGTAAGGATGACGGAGGCAGAATGGCTGCAAATTTTAGCTTTGAATAGTGGGCTGTCCCTACTTGAGAAATTGAAAGCAATGCATGATTTTCTGTGCGTTTGGAACGCACAGGTATTTGGAAGCATCGAAACTCAAATAGCGACAACTACGAATTTGATAGAAGATTTGGATGATCAAGGGGCTTGTGAGGAGGGTGAGGGTGATGTTGTATTAGCTGCGGAAAATAGAAAGTTACAAGGTAATTTGTGGAGACTATTACATCTACAAGTGTCGATATGGCGACAAAAGTCATGCGCTTTTTTCTTGAAAGTCGGCGACCAAAACACTCAGTATTTTCAGCGAACGGATAAGCTATGAGAACTACGTAATTCTATAAGAGGTATGCGTATAAAAGGGCATTGAGTTTTGAAGGTATTTCTCGCAAGCTATAGTGCCCGACTCCTTTGATGTGGCTGTGGGCTTGCGGGCAGTATTGATGGAGTAGGCGATAGCTTTGGAGTTAGAGTTTATCGAAGAGGAGGTGTGGAGGACGATCAAGGGTTGCGAGGGAGCGAAGGCGCCTGGACCGGATGACTTTAGTTTTGGGTTTTATAAGAAAGGGCGGTCATTTGTTAAGGAAGATATAATGAAGATGATGGAGTTTTATGAAACAGGTTGTCCCCCTCGTGGGCTGAATTTAACTTTTGTAGTGTTGATTCCTAAGAAGGATAATTTGATGGAGGTAAATGACTATAGACCTATTTGCCTACTTAACTCGGCTTATAAAATAGTATCGAATGTGTTGACGAGCCGTTTACAAGGGGTGATGAATGTATTGGTGAGTGATTTACAATCTAGTTTTGTTCAAGGATGACAAATTGTAGATGGAATTCTACTTGTAAATGAGGTTATTCACTCAGTTAAAGCAATCACGAGTGGTAATGGTGGTGTGATTCTGAAATTGGACTTCGCCAAGGCTTATAACTGCGTTCGTTGGGAGTTTTTGGAGCTTGTTTTGGAACATATGGGTTTTGAGGAACAGTGGCGTCGATGGATACGTGTCTGTGTCACTACAGCTTAGCTTGCCGTATTGCCCAATTAAAGTGCGATGCGTGAATTTCATATGGAAAGGGGTTTGCGACAATTGGATCCAATCTCACCTTTGCTATTTGTTTTGATAGCTGAGGTGTTACATATTTTATTAAGTAACACAGATGACTGTGGCTTGATTCATGTGGTGTTGTTAGCTCCGGATGTAACTCCCAAATCCTAACACCCATGCCTTACCACAGCGCCGGACACCCATTTGTATAATGGCTTAGTTTATTTATTATTTAATTTGTATGAAGAAAGTCTGAACCAACATTTATTAACTTTTCATCTACCCAGCAGTGGAAGGAGGGTCCATTGGAAAAGTTTGAATATTCTGGAAAATATCAGAGCTCTCTCTCATCCTCATTTTTCTCTCTATCCATCCTCCCTGATAATGGCCACCTTCGGTCCGTGGCACGTACCACCATCACCGATAGTATCCTCGTCTCTTCGTGACCAAAGCCCAGTATACCACTCACGATGTAGGGCGATCATTTGTCGGGAAAACTGGTTCGAAGGTCTGACAGAAACTTTGTTTTTTTCACCCTTTTTTTCCAGCTGCCTCAGTCATCAAAAAGGGGACTCGCCAGCATAGCCATGCTCAACGTGTCGAGGTGAGCAAACCTCGGGTCTTTGATCACTAAATTAACGTCAAAAAAACTTTGTCAAAGTTACGTTGCACCTAGCCGAATTTTTTGAGTTTGGGTAAGTATCAGTGAGTTTTCAACCTATTTTCGGCTATTAAACTACTGTGGTTTGTTGAGTGAGAAAAATAATGTATTTTAGTTTCTTTTTGGCCAGTTTAGCGCCGCGCATGTTGAGCACGCGCTGTCTAGTGGCATTTTCCGACCAGCGGCGATCAGTTCGCCCATGAGTCAGACCAGTCTGGCTAATAAACCGGTTTAGCCTATTAAACCAGTAATAAACCTAATATTATTTAAGTGTAGGTTGGCCTATTGAGGCCCAAGCTCAGACCTGACCCGATAAACCTAAGTCTGATTTGTCCGACTTGGACCGTCTTCCCGAACTTGACTCGGTCTGAGCCATTCGAGCTGACCCGATTTTGCCTGACCTGAACATGTCTGATTTGAGTCAACTCAGTTGACCGAGTCAACTCGGCGACTTATAAATTGTTGACCCGACGTCAGCATTAATCGCTAACTTGATGTCAACATTGACAGTTGACCTGACGCCAGCGTTGACTGTTGACTTGACGTCAGTGTTGCCCGTTGACTTTGACTAAAAGTTAACTTTTCTAAAAGGCCATGCTTTATGTTTTTTGATGTTCCGAGTTCGTTTTTGAGGCCTATTTTACTAAATTCAAACCGGTAAGCTGTTTTTCAACGTTTAATCGTCTGATTAAATCCAATTATCATTATTAAGTCTTTTTTCTGATGTGATTCATTTTGCCATGTATTTGAAATACCGTGGGTGGTTAAATCCGTGTTCGTGAGTGATCGAATAAACTTAAAAGGCTGAACGATATAACTCGCAGTCGAGGTAATACTTTACTAATTGTGTACTATAAGGAACATGTTGGTAATGGTTAATTCAGGAATAATTAAATGAAGCAAAATATAGTATAAGGATAATGATAAAGACCCTTGTGATATGATTAAGAAATACATGACACGTATAAATTATGAGATTTGTAAATTAAATGATAAGTCGATTATCCCTAAATATATGTGTTAGGATATTTGTTTTGATATAATAATTGAAAATAGTTTTGGACTAAATTGAAAAGGTTTCAAAAGTGTTTCTAAGTTCAAACAACTTGAAAATAAGTTTGAGAAGTTTTTGAGAGGTTTTGGAAATGTTTTAAAGTAGCCAAACTCAAGTTTTTAGCACTACCGTATCGATACAGTTACACCCCGTATCGATACACCTTAGGGTTTTAGCTACAGTAATTTTCTAGAATCAAAAACTCGTATCAATACATGCTTATGCGTATCGATACAGTGAGGGTCGTATCGGTACACTTCAAAGGCGTATCGATACCCTATGTTTTCAAATCCCAACGGCTATTTTACCTATAGCGTATTGATACTTCAAAGGTGTATCAATACACGCAGTGTATCAATACACTTCAGAGGTGTATCAATACACCCGTATCGATACACATCATAGGTGTATCGATACACCAAGGTTGAAGAGCATAACGGCTAGTTTCTAAAGAACGCGTATCGATACGGCAACACCGCGTATCGATACGGTTGACTCCAGAATTGTATTTTTATAGGAAATAAAGTCTCCAACGGCTCTAAATCATCCCCAACGGTCTTCAATGGCTAGAAACTCAATTGGGAGTATAAAAGCCCTCAAGAAGCATCTGAAGAAGCTAATGATCAAATTGCCAACATCTTTTATGATTGTAATCAAGTCTTAGTGCTTTAATTCCCATTCTTTGTATAGACAATACTTGTGAGCTTAAATGTCATTATATGCTCAAGTGTATTAGGATTTGGGTGAGAGCTTAAAAAGTGCAAACACATACCTTGTAGAAAGGATTTCTTGTTTGCTTTGTTTCTCTCTTTTTCAAAGAGGGTTTACTCAAGCTTTGAATGTGTAACGGTTGCCTCCTAAGCCTAGAAAAGGGGAATAAATTCATAGTGAATTTGGGAATTCCTTAGTGGGGAAGCTAAGGTAGTGGATGTAGGCTTTGGTTAGAAAGTCGAACCACTCTAAATCATTATGTTAATTTTTCTATCTTTTTGCTTCCACCACCAACACACAAAAATTGACTTCTCCACCACTTGACAAGCAAATTCGATTGAAGGAATTCGAGCCCAACAATATGTTAAAACCCCAGTTAAGAAAACCATATTATAAGAAATTCGATTCAAAAGTGAATTTGATATTGACAAATATGTTTATTCCCTTTTCTGTAACTATTGAGTACATCTAAAAATGAATCAAGACTGTCTCTCTGATCTGAAGCACGACGTCTACCTGTTTGAAAGTATACCCTTGTGCCTGGTCTGAAAGTATGTTCTCTGGCTCCTGTTACATTGAACATATATATATATATATAAGTCTGATTCTTAATTTACTGATAAATATAGATATTTGATATTTGACCTTTGATTTTCGATCCTTAATTTTTGACATTACTGTTTACTGATTAAAAACTAATTTTCATCTTGGGTATACTCCTGGATATGATTAGAATTCACTGCAGGTTCAACCCTAATCTGGCTAGAAATTTCTACTGTATCAGGTTCCTATACTTCGGCAGGGATAATTCATTCTGTGTCAGGTTCTTACGCTTCGACGAGGATAATTCATTGTGTTAGGTTCTTATGCTTCGACGAGGAGAATTCCTTCTGCACCAGGTTCTTATGCTTCAGTGGGGATAATTCCTTCTATATCAGGTTTCTACGCTTTGACGGGGATAATTTCTTCTGTACTAGGTTTCCACGCTTCGGCTAGGGTGATTCTTTCTATTTTTGTACATAAGACATTTCCTTAGTTCGAAACCTATGCCCAACTGGCCTGGGTTAAGCCTTTATCAAAGTCTGAAACTTTCTGTATGCTTTCAATCTACACTTAATGGAAGACACACTGAACTCCCTAGTTCAACTTCAGTAATCTATCTCTCTAATCTTTCTGGATTATAGGCTTCTCACCTGATACTCGGGTGATTGAATAAAGAACAACCATGCTACCTTCAGATATAACATTAACAGAAATATCAGATTCATAACGAGATCTTGTTGTTGTCAGAATATCAAGACAATACTATGATTTACTTCATTTGTGCTTGCACCTTTGGCATCCCTTGAGAGTTCTGTATTATTGAGCTTCTCCAAGCTCATGTTGTTATTTACCATCACAAGATAAAAAAGATTTATAGTGATACAGTGACCGAAAACAGTGTCAAAAGTTCCCTTGACGTTGTTGTGGAGTACGGTACTGGTATAATTAGTGGGCATGTATATAGTGTCTTATTTTAAGTCCGAGTCTGTAATATAGTTTTTTGGATTTCTGTAATGATGTTCTGACAAAGATTTTTATTTTACGATTTTAATGTAATAGAAAGAAAAAAAATTATCTGAGTTTTTATTATGGTTTGCTCTTGTGATCCTAATGTGGCCTTCTAGAATCAGGTGTAACGCATAGGCGGGTCTGGGGGGTTACAGAGATTGCATGAGATGGCAACGGTGTTGGGATGTACACGAGGAGCATTGCCTTTTACATAACTTGGTCTTCTTGCTGGAGTTAATTCGAGAGGACATGCGATCTGGGAGCCCCTATTACAAAGATTCCACGTGAAATTTGCAGGATGGAAGCATGGATCATTGTCGTTTACAGCATGATTGACTTTGGTCAATTTAGTTTTATCTTCCCTCCCAGTATATTATATGAGAGTTTTTTTTTATTCCGAAATGTATTGTCAAGAAAATTGATAAGGTGTGACGCCTTTTTCTTTAGGGAGATATTGATTTGTAAAAAAAATGAGTCGGGTGAATTGGAATACGGTTTGCAAGCCAAAAAATTTAGGGGGTTTGGGGGTCATTGATTTACGATTACGCAATCTTACGTTGTTGGCAAAGTGGACGTGGTGATATGCTTGTGAAGAGGATTCGTTGTGGAAGAAATTGATCAAAGCTAGGTACGACTTGCAAGTGTTCACTTGGCATTTTAACAATACTAGGCGTCACCGTATGTCTGTTATATGGCGGCAAATTATGGATGTGCATGAAAATGAACATTTTGATAGATTTATGAGCTTCAATAATTTTTCATGGCAATTAGGCGATTGTCTTTGGATTTTATTTTGGCAAGACAGGTGGTGCTTGGGGGAGCCATTGTGGACTGCATTTCTATGGCTGTTCCGATGGCAGTGGACAAGGTGGTCGTGGTGTGTTCTTACACGTGGAATGGTTCTTTGGAGCATGACGGTTGGGCAGATTTTTTTCACTAGAAAACTTCGTGTGCTTGAGTCACGACAGCTACAGAAGATGCGCGCTGTTATCTGTAGTTGGGTGGTACGACTGGGTGTAGAGGATTTGTTAGTGTGGGAGCCTAATATGCAAGGGCATTTCTTAGTGCAGGAACTCACTGCTTTGATGAGTTCGTGGGGTTTTGTAGCTGATGGGTGTGGGGCTTTTAAAGTTTGGTCTATACTAGTGCCGCCAAAGATCAAATGTTTCTAATGGTTTGTGTCAGTTCAGAGGCTTTCCACGTTAGCTTTGCTTCAATCACGTAGAGTGTCGTTAGGAGAGACAACCTTAGTATGTGTGCGCTGTGGGGAAGGAGAAGATGATTTGGAGCACATTTTATTCTTTTGCCGACTTGCTAGAGATGTTTGGGTGTTGTTTTTTCGATGATGGTAGGTTTCTTTGGTGATGCTACAATCGTTAACCGAGTTATAGGTTCAGGGCTTTTATGGTTGTTTTGTGGGAGAGATTAGTCAATGGTGGTTAGCGGGTTGTTCAGCGGTACTGTGGTCATTATGGCTGGCACGTAATAAAGCTATGTTTAATAAAAAAATTGTTGGTGGGAGAAATGTTTTTCCTTGTGCAGCTGCATTCTTGGTATTGGGTAAAGGCTTTGTCGAGTGAGACTATGTCGTTGGAGGAGTCGGTTTAGTGGGATTACCCATGGCATTATATATCTGGCGTTGTATATCAGTTTAGTGAAATTCAAAGTTGATGGCTCGGCACGGGGTAAGCCAGGTCCGACATAATGTGGAAGGGTGTTACGAAATGAGAAAGGGTGTATCTTGCGTTGTTTTCGGGACCCGTAGGTGTTTTAGATTCTAACGAGGCTGAGGTGTACGTAATTGTATATTCTTTAGAGATGGTGGTGTCTTCCCCATAGTGTAATGGTCTGTCGATTGTGTTAGAATCGAATTCGATTGTGGTAATGGCAGGGACTCTTCACAGTGAAAGTCGACCATGAAAGTTGGGGAGTTGGTTTCGAAGTATTGATGCTGCTTGTCGAGAACTTCATTGTGTTTATTTTTATCATGTCTTGCGCAAAGCTAATTGTATCGCGGATACACTGGCAAATTGAGGCGTGGATTGAGAGGTCTAGCTCTGGGTATTTGTTTGACTATCGGACGTAGTCTTTCCTGTTTTGTTGTGGCTTGACTTTTTCACCTGTGTAGACTTTTTCAGATTAGTACAAGTACTCTTTTTCCCTATTTAGGTCTAGAGGGGTTTTAATGAGGCTCTTACTAATTCCTTTTGTATGATTTTGAATGAATAAAATCATAATTTCATTAAAAAATAACGATGCGGACTCGAGATCTGACCCGCGTAAAAGCGCGCGGATCTCGAGTCTGACCCACCCCAAAACACAACATTTTGTTATGGCTATATAAACCCAAATTATCCAAATTTCTCATTTTTTCACTTCCCTTCTCTCTCCTCAACTGGTAACCCCCTCTTTCACTAAAACACTCTCAATACAAACACTCCACAACCCAGATTTAGCCCCAAAATAAATCAAAAACTTTAGTTTTTGTTTGAGTTTGCTGCGTGTTTTGAGTGCTACACAAATGGTGCAAGTGAACACGTCGCAAGTAATAAAGTGATGAATACAGAGTATCATCTCCAAAATGATTGGTTTAGGCCACTTTGCTTAAGTTACTGCAAATGCTTAAAGAGTTAAATAATAGTGATGAATTAAAGTGAAATAAAGTAAAACTAAGAGAATTAACAAAAAGGAAAGAGGAAACCGAATTAAAAGAGTGGGCTGGCTTATTACGATAGAAAGTATGCCGGATGAGTTACTTTGGTAAGTTGAATGCCGGAGGCAAGTGAGATGCTGAGGCAAGTAGATTGTCATGGAAAGTAATTGCCCAAGCAAGTAGTTTGCTGGAAGTAAGACTCTTCGTGACCAGTGAAATGCAATAGCAAGTGGTTGGGTCAGAGTAGGACTCTTCTCAGCAAGTGGTTGCCCTTGCAAGTTAATTGTTGCGGCAAGTACAATGCCGTGGCAAGTCAATTGTATCTCCAATGCTCGATAGAGTGCTCTTCAATGCCTTCATGTTATTTCTAACTTAAAGGGCTGACGCTTGTGCAAACATTGGTGATACATTTGTCACACGTTACTTTACCAAGAGTGGACACCGTCTTTCCTTGAACTCTTGTTAGCTGCTTGAAATTCACTCATTTTCCAAGCTTCCTGCACTTTTAAAAAACTTGGTTCAAGAGGGAATTGATTCCCTTCAGCTCTCGCAATGTTAGGAAACCCGAATTCAATTCAACCCGTTGATCTTCATCAACTCTCGTAATGTTTGGAAATCAACTCGGTTGAGGAACCTCTAATGGCTATCACTTCATTAGAGTAAATCCTTTTATGAATCTCCATTGATCTCGCTCTCCCTTTGATATCACCAATTAGGGATTTGAGTTTCAATAAATGATTCTCCCCTTAGGTGTTTATCTCTAAACTACTCGATTTACAAGAATAAGAATTGAATCAACATTGTGCATTAAACTTAAACCAAAATAAAATCATCAATACAAAAACTCTCAAATCCTAATAACCCAAACGATCTAAATTTATTTCATGGTTGGGTAGAAAGAAAATACAAAGAAAAAGATTCCCCAAACATGATAGGTGATATGCGATTACAAGATAAGAAAGAAAATAAGAGATGAACTCCTCAATCCAATCATTCTCACGACCAGCTTTCCCCCAAGTCAATCTCTCTCTCTCTCGCACGATCGATTCTCTCCCCAATTAAACTCCTTTTTGTTTGTTGATACGATCTCTTTTTATAAATGGAAAAGAAGAGTTTGGATGCAATTGAAATCTATGGGGAAATTATCTCTATCCATCTCAGCATTTGAATTTAAATCTGTATAATTATCCTATGTGATAAGGATAAAAATAAGAGATAATTCTTGGGGAAACAAAGAAAAATTCTATTTAATTGTAAAATATAATAATTATCCCCTTTATGTCTCTTTATCTTCGATCTTTATCTGCAGTAAATTCCTATTTAAATCTGAGTCTTTATCCATTGCATTTTTGAATTAATTCCTGGAGATAATGTGATTTATCCCGACTTGCCAAGGCAAAACTCAACAATTTTCTCAGCAATTCATTCCTGCACAAATAAAGTAAAACATCAGCGATTTCTCTACAAAAATAGCAAAACACAAGACTAAGCCATCCGAACCAAAAAACTACAAAATTATGCATGAATGGCTACAAACGCAACGAAAATAGGACTAAGTCTAATAATAATATGAGTAAAAAGGGTAGGAAAAACAATACTTTTACCCATTTATCACACCCCCAAACTCAAACTATTGCTTGTCCTCAAGCAATGCAAAACTAACAAGCACCTGCCAAGGCATTTACCAAACATGAACAAGTTGCATACCTTACTTCAATCCTCAGAATCGTGGCAACTAGATTTAATTACCTTTGTGACTTTAGGCAAAACACAAAAAATTACTCAAAATTCAGTATGATGCAAGTGAAGTGTATGCATAGTCATGTACAAGTTAACCATAAGAGTTCCCAGCAAAACATTGATCACCATGCTTGGATAGTTTCTCTAACCTTCTTCAAGTGTCCAAGGTCTTTTTTTATGCTGTGGAATGAATTCCTAGCCGTTGGTGACCGTTGGGGATGATTTGGAGCCGCTGGGGATCAATTTCCAACCAAATCTGCCATTCTACAGCATAGGGTATCGATATTCGGGTAGGGGTATCGATACAGTCCTAATTTGGAAATAGTCGTTAGAGCCAAAACTGTGAGGGGGTATCGATACCCATGGGGTGGTATCGGTACCTGCATGGTGGTACCGATACTACTATGGCAGTATCGGTACCCATCTTTGATTCTGGAAAAATGGAAAACAAAGGGGTATCGATACCAGGCAAAGGGGTATCGATACCGGCCTTAGGGTATCGATACCGAAGTCTGGGTATCGATACCATGGGCCTGTTTTTAACATTTTGAACCTATAAAAATTGCGTTTTTGACTTAAAAACGCTCCAAAATTATTTCAACATATTTCTCAAGTTGTTTGGACTTAAAATCAATTTTGAAATATTTTCAATTTAGTCCAAAAACATGTTTCAATTATTATATCAAAACAAATATCCTAACAAATCCTTTACACCTATAACAATGCCAATCCCATGCGTTAATATTCAAAAGAGCACGCCTTTCTTGGCCTAAGGAAAATATTATTACATATATAATTATAAGAACACTAATGGTATAACCGAAGCCACTTGAGCGGCAAAAGCTAGCTCGCTACATCAACACAACCAAAAATGGGAAAAACCTATCGCAAATAAAAGATGCGAAGTCCCTAACAAACCAAATTAGATCACAACAATAATAAAATCACGAACGTCATATTATTTGAGTCATTCTAGCCCCCTTATGATTCAGGTCACAGTATGCAATCCAAATTCCATGAAAAGATAAAAAAAAACAAAATAATGAGGCTTTTTAGGCTCTTTACTATAAAAGCTATTTTAGATATATTATCCACCATAACAAAATGACATCAAGAATACATTCCAACTCGAATAAAAATAACCAAAATAACCATCAAAATAAGTTTTTTCTTTATACAAGAAAGCAAAGAAAGAAATAACAGGAATATTACACACCCCAACGATAATCACCCAAGGTACCGCCATCATCTCTCCCATCCGCAACACCTTTGTGGACGTCCAGAGAAAAATACATATTCGGACAACAGATGGGGGAGTCCACAATCTAGTTAGTCACCTAAAATTCACTCATTTTCCAAGCTTGGTAGAGTGTTCTTCAATGCCTTCACGTTACTTTACCAAGAGTGGACACCGTCTTTCCTCAAACTCTAGTTAGTCGCTTGAAAGTCACTCATTTTCAAAGCATCCTTCACTTTGTCACTCTCTAGAAACTTGGTTTAAGAGGGAATTGATTTCCTTCAGCTCCCACAATGTTAGGAAACCTGGATTCAATTTAGCTCGTTGATCTTTATCAACTCTTGTAATGTTTGGAAATCAACTCAGTTGAGGAACCTCCAATGGCTGTCACTTTATTAGAGTAAATCCTTCTTACGAATCTCCATTGATCTTGCTCTCCCTTTGTTGTCATTGATTAGGGATTTGAGTTTCAATAAATGATTCTCCTCTCAAGTGTTTATCTCTAAACTACTCGATTTGCAAGAATAAGAATTGAATAAAAATTGTGCATTAAACTTAAACCAAAATAAAATCATCAATACAAAACCTCTCAAATCCTAATAACCCAAACCATCTAAATTTAGTTCATTGTTGGGTAGAAAGAAAATACCACGAAAAAATCCCCAAACATGGTGGGTGATATGCGATTACAGGATGAGAAAAAAAAGAGGAGATGAACTCCTCAATCCAATCACTCCTACGATCAGCTTTCCCCCAAGTCCATCTCTCTCTTTCACGATCCGTTCTCTCCCCAATTCGACTCCCATTTGTTTGTTGATGTAATCTCTTTTTATAAATGGAAAGGAAGAGTTTGAATGCAATTGAAATCCATGGGGAAATCATCTATATCCATCTCAGCATTTGAATTTAAATCTGGATAATTATCCTATGTGATAAGGATAAAAATAAGAGATAATTCTTGGGAAAAGAAAGATAAATTCTATTTAATTGTAAAATAGAATAATTATCCCCCCTTTTCTCTTTTTATCTTCGGTCTTTATCTACAGTAAATTCCTATTTAAATCCGAGTCTTTATCCATTGCATTTTTGAATTAATTCCTGGAGATAATATGATTTATCCCGACTTGCCAGGGCAAGACTCGACAATTGTCTCGGCAATTCATTCATGTACAAAATAAAGCAAAACATCAGCGTTTTCTCCACAAAAAAAGCAAAACACAAGATCAGGCCCTCCAAACGGAAAAACTACAAAATTATGCATGAATGGCTACAAATGCAACTAAAATGGGCCTAAGTCTAACAATAATATGAGTAAAAAGGATAGGAAAAATAATACATTTACACACTTATCAGAGTCCATTTGTTTTCTTCATGAACCAGATCAGTCTCATATATTTCGACGAAACTCTACCCTCAACACCGTCGTCTAATCTTCCTCAACCTAACTTCGGCTACCCTTTATCGTTAGCTGACCGTTACAGGCGACGTCGGCCATCATCGTTCCTTTCTGGTCGGTTGTCGAGAGGCAATTTCCAGCCACTGCACTGAAACCCTAAAAACCAAAATTTTCTCTTTTTTAATCCTAAACCTAGACCTAAGCCCGGTTCAACAGAGCCACCCAACTTCTCCCATCCTAAGGCCTAAAACTACCCGAAACCCATCCCATTTTCGACCCCACCAATTTCACTCACAAAACTCCGGCCACAAGATGAGTTCCGAAGCATCTTCTTATTTTCATATATCGTTTCAGTTTTTCATGCATGTTAAACTAACAATTTTCATTTGTTTTTGTAGGAATCAAAATGGATTGAAGGGGTTATACCTTCTCGGCCATGAAATTGGTGCTCGAATATTCTTCTCCAACATCTCCTGTGCTCTGATGTCCCTACAACTTCTCTGGTGGCGGTTTAAATCTCTAGCTTTCAATGGCAATTCGACTCCTGAGGTCCAATTCTCTCTCATTCTTTATTATATTTATTATTTATTATTATTATTATTAATGGACTATAATTAATGCAACTGACACACTTTCTCTCTATTTATAGTATGGTGGAGAATGACGTCAATGATGATGTCATGTGGGTGACGTCACTCTATAGCTGGCACCAGCTAAAGGACAAGAAACAAAGATCTATGTCTACTAGTTTGGACCAATCTGCGGCTGCCACGTAGACCATTTTGTGCGGGAAAATGAATATATGTATTTGTTGGGCTAGTTTATCGAAAATGGGTTGTAGATTGGGTGTATAAATCTGTATGGATTGTAAATTAGGATTTTTGTATTTTGTAAATGGGCTTTCAGATTTGAATGATTGTAATGGACATTTGAAGAGATTTTTGGACTGTTTATTGGGTTTTATTTATTTATTTATTTTTGGTCTTATTTATAGTGAGATATAGTATATATATATATCCGTACCTGAGTAAAATTCGGGTATTACACTACGTGTGTGGACACTTCTCAAAATTTAAACACTAAGTTTTAAATAATTCCTTAGATTATTTTTCAGAAATTATTCTTTCATTATTTTAATGTGTTAGTTTTGGGGGATGGGGTTTTTTATCAATAGCCTAATATGTGTATTTATAGAAGGAGATGATGATATCTAAAGTTAATTAGAGGTATTAGTCCAATTTTTTAAATAATTAGTCCAATTAAAATATTAACATGCAAGATCTATTAATTAACCGAATGATAAAAAATGTTCATGTTATCTTATCTTGTATGAGTTCGAATTTTAATTTTTACCATAAGAATATACCACATCTTTGTTTAATAAAAATATATTAACATGCGATTTAATTTGGAATTGGCGCAATACTTGCTATAGAATTGAATTGCCGTCATTTGATTTTAAATTGAAATTCAGTTTGGATCCCTTACTATTTTTTTGGACCACATTAGTCCCTTAGTGTGCATTCACAAGTTAGTCCTCCTTCTTAACATCCTGAATTTTTTAAATATAATTTTATTATTTAAAAATTATAATAATTAAAAAAACACCTTATTATTAAGATAAAAACGAATTATTAAAACTAACACCCTTAAAATTACTTATATGTAACATCGTGAGTTATTAGTCTATTGATTTGTATGATTTATATTTATGGTGATTAACTATCATAATTACTTATGTGTAATATCTATAAATAAAATACAATAAAAACAAATTTACACAACCATAATTTAAATCCAGCATCTTCTATGTAATGTGTCTGGGCGAAGAACAAGTCAAATATAACATTGGACGACAGATTTTCTCATCTCACACGTCATTTAGTATTTTTCACTTATAATATTATACGAAAGTTTTATTTATAGTATTTTTATGGATAAACTACAACGGATGTCACTTAATTATGAGTAAAGTTACACTTGGGTTACTCAATTATTAAAAGTCACATTTGGGTCACTCAATTATAGGTAAGGTTACTTTTGAGTCACCCAATTATTAAATGTTACACTTGGGTCACTCAATTATGGGTAAGGTTACATTTGAGTCACCCTTCATATTTAAAAAAAATACATCAATTTAATCATTTTTTTCTTTTCTTCCAAATCACTTGTATACACTCGTTAACACTAGAGTACTTCATTTGAAACCATTAATTAATCTAATACACAAATTGATGTATTTTTTTAAATAAGAAGGGTGACCCAAATGTAACCTTACTCATAATTGTGTGACCCAAGTGTAACCTTTAATAATTTGGTGACCCAAATGTAACCTTACTGTTGATGGTTAAAATAAACAATGACCGGAGATGGTGGTTAAGATGGTCGTTCTGGGTCAGAGTTTGCTTATCGCTCTTGCTTTTAGGTGGTCATGGTGCATGGAATGGGAGATCTCTCTTCCTTTCTACTGCATGTCCGATTTTATACTACCTTGACAGGTGTTGTGGTAGGGTTGTCATGGCACGTTGATTGGACGGGCTATGACTTGAAGTCCTAGGTTCCCTTCGACATACGTAGTGGACGCGCGTATAGCCACGTGTTCACCGGATGAGGCGCGATGTTACCTGTGGTCTTGTTTGTCCCCCATAGATCGCGAAGGGTTTTGCACAGTTCGCAGGTGGTTCTGTGGGCTGTGGTTCACGGGAGTCGTGCTTGTGTTACATAGCTTGTGGTCCTACTCATTCTAGTTTCGACATGTGGTGGTAGGTGTTTATAGATACTAACAATTGCCCCCAGGTGAGAAAAGGTTATAAAGTGACCTTAGCAAACTTGAGGATTTTTACTGAGGGATCGACAGACAAATCTTAAGGAAAGAGAGAGTTTTTTTGTTGTTGTACAAATATAATTTATTGAGGGACCGATTGGTCTTCTTTGGGAGTAAACCGTTGTTTGTGAAGTGTCATATGATAATCTTTTTCAATAACAAAACGTGTCAAGGAAGACACGGCTCTTAGTGATAAATGAATTATAGTTTTGCATTCTTTGAGCTTTACCTTGCTTGCCTTACTTGTCATTTGTGAGTTCTTTGATAAGTGTAAAGGAGAGCTTTGGGAAGGTTAATATAATTCTTCTTTATTAATGGCTGAATCATCTGTTGTGGTAAGCAACGAGGTTCATTGTACTATCGACCCTGATGAGTTGTTGACGATATTGGAGTGTCTAGGTCTTCTTGCTATTAATTACTTCCGTTATCGGTTTAATGTGCCAACCAGGGCATTTTTCCTGAGTACATGTTCTGATGAGGGGCGATCATGGTTTTTTATCCCTCTGTTTGCTTTTGAGGTTGGGTTCCTTTTGCCGTTACATCCTTTCTTTGTGAAGTGATTAAGTTGGTTTGATGTAGCGCCGGGACAATTAAGTGGGATTAGTTAGGGAACTTTAGTGACATATTTTTTGAATTGTAAGATTCACAGAGATGAGCCTTCTATTAATGTATTTCGGAATTTTTATAATGTAGCGGTTGTTATGACAATGGTGTAAAGGGCTTGGTGACCATTGGTCTGTGCAGAGGGGTTCCGATGGCGAGGGATTATGTTGAGGATCGTCTTCTATAAAGTACAAAGTTTGTCAAAGTAGAGTGTAAATTTAGGGGTTTTTTATTTCTGATTGTATGGCATCAACCAACGGAGGATAGGGTTTCACCTCCTGATATGGGAAAACTGTCACCCGTAGAGTTAAAACTTCTCAAAAGGTTAAAGAGTGATCCCCATTTTGTTACGTTCAAACCTCATGGCTCTCTTTGCACTGCTGTGGGTGGCACTACTTCTGCAAGCTCAAGTGTTGGCCCTTCTATCGCTTGCGTGCCTTTAGGTATTTTAAGTAGTGTGCTATTGTTACTTTGAGTTTGGCGGTTTTGCTGTTTAGTTTATGAGAAGACTTTGTTTATTGAATTTATTTGTAGGAATAGCTGTTATAGATTCTATTGTTTGTTTTCCGCTGCAGATATATCCTCTGAGGTCATACCTATTGAGCCTGTGTCTGTCCTAGGTGTTGCAACGGTTCCTTTGACACCTTTGTCTATCGATGTTACACCGTGTGAATATGGCAAAGCTCTTGCTTCGTGGAGCTAGTTTTACCCATGGAGGGGGTTACCAGGAATAGAGAGTTGGTTCCATCCTGAGTCTGTTGCCAAGAGATTGTTCGAGCTATATTCGAATGGTCGTGGTGCTTATCCACCTTGTTCTAGCATTAGGAGGATTGTTTAGGGGGTTGGGGTCTCCTTTAGGAATTAGGTTTTGTTCAACTTAACATGGAAAGGAAAGCGAAATCCCTTCTTGAGGAGAATACTAAGATGCGTTCGGAGGTGGGGGGTTACACCTATCTGCTTAAGGAGAATGTGAGGTTAGGCTTGCAAGTGGAAAAGTATGCAGCTCGGTTAAAGGAGTTGCACGAAAAAATATGAGTCTGATCTTTGGGCGCGAGTAGGGGACTTGTACATAAAGCATGCAGAGGAGATTGCCGAAAGAAAGAGGGAGATAAACTACGCTCTTAGGATTAAGGATAAGCTGCTTGAGGCCACAGAAGGGATTTTCAAGACTGAAACTCGAGATCTTAAAGAAAAATTAGAGCAATCAAAGAGCGCGACAGACGAAAGCTTCGCGAAGTTTACTAGAAACTTGGTAGAGCTTAAAGAATCACACAAGAATGAGATTATAGTACTGGAAGCAACCCATAATATTATGATTGCGGAGAAGGTTAAGGCGGCTACAGACACTATCTCTGCCTATATGGTCGAAAGGATAGAGAGATCCCGATATGCTGTTATCCTAAGCTTTCAGTTGGCACAGGATCCCTTTGATGTTAGGAATGTGAATTTTGGTGTTTTTTGTGAGGTAGCCGCAGACTTGGACATAAAAAATCCTTCTGGACCCTAATGGGAAAGCTTTGCTGCCAAGTATAAAAAGATTGTGGACTCCTCCATCTGTTGTCCGAATACATATTTTTCTCTGGACGTCCGCAGAGGTGTTGCGGATGAGAGAGATGATGGCAGTACCTTGGGTGATTGTCGTTGGGGTGTGTAATATTCCTGTTATTTCTTTCTTTGTTTTCTTGTATGAAGAAAAAACTTATTTTGATGGTTATTTTGGTTATTTTTATTCGAGTTGGAATGTATTCTTGATGTCATTTTGTTATGGTGGACAATATATCTAAAATAGCTTTTATAGTAAAGAACCTAAAAAGCCTCATTATTTTGTTTTTTTATCTTTTCATGGAATTTGGATTGCATACTGTGACCTGAATCATAAGGGGGCTAGAATGACTCAAATAATATGACGTTCGCGATTTTATTATTGTTGTGATCTAATTTGGTTTGTTAGGGACTTCTCATCTTTTATTTGCGATAGGTTTTTCCTATTTTTGGTTGTGTTGATGTAGCGAGCTAGCTTTTGCCGCTCAAGTGGCTATAGTTATACCATTAGTGTTCTTATAATTCTACATGTAATAATATTTTCCTTAGGCCAAGAAAGGCGTGCTCTTTTGGATATTAACGCATGAGATTGGCTTTGATATGGGTCTAAAGGATTTGTTAGGATATTTGTTTTGATATAATAATTGAAAATGTTTTTAGACTAAATTGAAAATATTTTAAAATTGATTTTAAGTCCAAACAACTTGAGAAATATGTTGAAATGATTTTGGAGCATTTTAAAGTCAAAAACACAATTTTTATAGGTTCAAAATGTCAAAAACAGGCCCATGGTATCGATACCCAAACTTCGGTATCGATACCCTAAGGCCAGTATCGATACCCATTTGCCTAGTACCCCTTTGTTTTCCATTTTTCCAGAATCAAATATGGGTATCGATACTGCTATAGCAGTATCGATACCACCATGCAGGTACCGATACCACCCTATGGGTATCGATACCCCCTCACAGTTTTGGCTCTAACGACTATTTCCAAATTAGGACAGTATCGATACCCCTACCCGAGTATCGATACCCTATGCTGTAGAATGGCAGATTTGGTTGGAAATTGATCCCCAACGGTCACCAACGGCTAGGAACTCATTCCACAACATAAAAAAGACATTGGACACTTGAAGAAGGTTAAAGAAACTATCCAAGCATGATGATCAAGAGAATTTGAGTCTAAAGCAAATTTCTTCATTTCTCTTGTACATATTTTAGAGAGTGCTTCATTGTAAATCATTTGTACTCTTTCTAGTGAGCTTAATCTTTGTAAACACCCACATTTGTGAGGTAATTTGTTTACTTCTTATCCCTTATAAACGGAGAGGTTCTAGTTTAGCCTTGAGTGAAAAACTAGAGTTGGTTCTATCTTAGCCAAGGAAAAAGATAGGATTATAAAGGTTGCCTCCTAAGCCTTGAAAAAGGGAAGAATTCAAGAGTGAATTGGGAAATCCTTAGTGGTGTGCTAAGGTAGTGGTTGTAGGCTTTGGTTAGAAAGTCGAACCACTCTAAAATCCTTGTGTTCATTATCTACCATTTTTATCGTTTTAGCCAATTCAACCAAGCATCAAATACAACCCTCTTGAGGGTTATCGAAGATTGATTCGAGTGTGCAACAAGCTTTTCAATTGGTATCAGAGCCTCATCTCCATCGAATGACTAACATTCGGGAGTAAAGATCCTTTGCTCAAAGTTTACCGTTCAAGAAAATGGAAAGATTTTAAGAAGGCCGCTTTATCTAGTGTCCCCCGCTCTTCGAAGGAGAATCATACTTCCAATGGAGTAATTTAATAAAGTATTTCATCAATTCTCTAGATTTTGAGATTTGGGATATCATCGAAGATGGATACTTGAAAGCTCCTAAGAAAAAGAAGAAGCAAAGGAGTGCAAACGACACGAAGGTAAAGCTAAATGCTAAAGCAATGCACATTCTTCTTTGTGGCCTTAATGATGAAATTTCCAAGAAGGTCTCCCTATCCAAGAGTTCTAAAGAAATTTGGGAGAAGCTTGAGAAGTTTTATGGCCAAGAAGAAAAGATAGATGTAGTCCCATCTTGTGCTAACCTCCTCCAATCACCCAAAGTGGATGGTGTTTTGGCTCTCGATGAGCCTAAGGTCTCTTCTAACTCTAGTGATTCAAATTCATATACAATTTTACTCGAGATATTAACCTCAGGTCATTTCTGCTGGGGTGAAGCTTCTTTAATGGTGTTATCACAACCTCTTTGTTTCTGCGCTAACTGTAGGGAGAGGATGTGGCACTGCCTTGCTGTCTTTTGATCAACTTGCATGAAACCTTCTCCCGCAGGTGTAGGAAATTTGACTTGTAGGCAAAAGAGGTTGACATCATTCTTTGTGGCTTTTTCGTAAGTCACAGTTGCTGTTTGGTCTGCCAAGGTGTCCACCTCAGCCATTCTTTCCTCTGGGTGTTCTTGGTTGTCTTCGTTCATGCTCCAAGGTCTTCGAACTTACTGACGAATCTGAAGGTCGCATGTTCGCTCCACGCTCACCGCACCAATTGTTGATGGTTAAAATGAACAAGGACCAGAGATGGTGGTTAAGATGGTCGTTTTAGGTTAAAGCTTGCATATTGCTCTTGCTTTTAGGTGGTCATGGTGCCTAGAATGAGAGATCTATCTTTCTTTCTACTGCATGTCCGGTTATATACTACCTAGATAGGTGTTATGGTAAGGTTGTCGTGGCGTGTTGATTGAACGGGCTATGACTTGACGTCCTAGGCTCCCTTCAACATACGTAGTGGAAGCTTGTATAGCCACATGGTCACCAGGTGAGGCGTGATGTTACCCATGGTCTTGTTTGTCCCTGATAAATCGCGAAGGGTTTTGAACAGTTTGCAAGTGGTTCTGTGCGTTGTGGTTCGCGGGCGTCCTGCTTGTGTTACATCGCTCATGGGTCCTACTCATTCTAGTTTTGACACGTGGCGGTAGGTGTTTATAGATGCTAACACTTACCCATAATTGAGTGACCTAAATGTAACTTTTAATAATTGAGTGATCCAAATGTAACATTATCCATAATTGAGTGACCTTCATTATAATTTACCCTATTTTGATTTAATAATTATGTTATATTAGTTTTTTTATCATGTGAGACAAAGAATTACAATATATATGGATAGGGAGGATTGGATGCGTATCTACTCTTAATCTACGAGTGACTCCATGTACTTGTTTGTTTTCGAATTATCATGTTATACTATTTTCCCCCATTTAGGCTAGGAGGTTTTTAATGAAGTACTTAGTAGTGTTTGTATGATTTTCGCATTGAATAAAATCATATGCTTTGATAAAAAATTAAAATTTAATAAATTGTTTTAATAAATTTAAAATGAATATTATAACGATATTTTAAAATGATATTTAAATATTTTTTATCATGCTCCCCATTCAAAAAAAATCCAGCTCTGGTAAAAGTTATTATAGATGCAACTGGTCCAACTTAAATTATTTTTAATAACAAGATAACTAAGAAAACATTTTGTTTCTACAAGCTCATTAATTTTAGGAATTAAAAATTTAGTTTAGGTTTAGGTGTTTAGAATTTAGGGTTTAGAGATTAGAGTTTAGATTTTAGGATAATATATTAGGGGTTTAAGTTTTAACCTATAAATCCTAAATTCTAACCTAAACCTTAAATTAAAACAACACTCCTTAAATTATATGCACATAAACCTAAACCCTTAAACTATAAACCCTATATTGGATCTCTAACCCCTAAAATTAGGATACTTGTGGAAATGAAAAGTTTCCACCGCCGGTGTAAGATATAATTGCCCATTAAATTAAATATACAAATAAATAATTATAAAAAACACTTTTAAAAAGAGTTAATTGCACCACATGTCCCAAATTATGATTCTCAATCTAAATTGGCCCCTAAGCTTTTAATCATTCCAATTTTATCCTCAAAATATGACAGTCATTCTAAATCGATCCCCAAACTTTTGAACATTCTAATTTCATCCTCAAACTATGACTCTCATTCTAAATTGGTCCTCAAACTTTTTGAACATTCTAATTTCATCCACAATTTATCAGTGTATGATAATCATATCTTATGCAATACAAATTTTTTTAATTGTAATGAAACTCTTATGTGTATTATGTAATAATATGATGTGGTATAAAGTATAACTTGAGGATGAAATTAGAATATTCAAAAAGTTTGGGGACCAATTTAGAATGAGAGTCATAGTTTGATGATGAAAATGGAACAATCAAAAGTTTGGGGACCAATTTAAAATGAGAGTCATAGTTTGAAGATGAAATTGAAATATTTAAAAATTTAAGGACAACTTTAAAATGGGGGTCATAGTTTGGAGACGTGTGGTGCAGTTAATTTTTTTTTAAATCCTAACGATATCTTAAAGACATTAGATGCAATTAATCTTCAAACTAAAAAAAAAAACGTTATAAAAAATTATTCTTAATAAAAGAAAGAAATTAAGATTTTTAAGGCTAAAGATTTGGAAAAGATTGGGTAGTTAAGGAAAAATGGGTTATCCTCTAATAAGGTCCCATCAAATCAATCACCCAAAATATTAATAGGACAATGAGTGATCACTATATTTAATATCGCTGGCATATTCTTAATAATCTATGGCGGGGGATTCTTGTTTGGTTTAACCAAAATTCTGACGAGTACGACAAGTTTAAAGTAAGGCTAAAAAATGATAAGTTTTGAGGCTTGTCCAATAACTTAAAATATTAAACTATTTGATAATATTTTAGGTTGTTTTTTGTGATTTTTGACAAGTTTTGATATCTATAAAGCAAGTTTCGATCCTTATTTTTATTTTTATAATATTTTAGGTTCTAGGACAAAGTATCGAAATATGTCCAATATCACAAAAAAATCAACCTAAAATGTTATCTAAAAGTCTAACATTTTAGGTTCTTGAACAAATTTCAAAACTTTTTATTTTTTAGCCGCACCCTAAACCCTTCGCACCTCAGACTCACCCCAAAACTCTTATCTTTTGTGTACTCGAGCATTTGCAGATTTCAGTATATCAGGATAATGTTTTTTTTATCCTAAACCTGCCGCACCTCAAACTCACCCCAAAACTCTTATCATAATATTTGATTGAATAGTTATTTTGATCTTTATTCTTTTTTAAAAATAATTTCTCTTAACGTTTTATTTTGAGTCAAAATAACTTGTGAACAAAAACTATTAGTCAATTAACAATAAACAATTTAAAATGACTTAACAGAAAAATAATTTTCTATTTTATATAATTTTATAAAATTATTTTTTTGACTATTGTGCCATTTTGTCAAGTCAACATCCTTGTTTATATGACAATGATATATCAGCGTGTACCGTCGTATAGATTTATCACGTTATTTTAAGTAAATTATCGTTAATTGATTTGTAGTTAGGATGTTGGATCAGGACGAAGATGGTATTATCACAACTGCTACTCTACGAGCATCGATTCGGCAAGAGGTTGTTGTCGTCGAGTATACCCCTGGTGGCATACTGAAACAATACTTTATAAGAAATATGCCCAACATATTATTCAGTTACACGTAAAAGTTCATCAATAAAAATCAAAGCTTTATCATCAATACTCAGTTTAGTTTATGAACAAATTTGGGTTTTCTTTTATTAAAAAATACAAATTTAATATATAAAATAAGATAGCATAATGAAACCATTAGCATTGACTAAAAAATTATAAAAGTAAAAGAATAAAATTGATCGTGTCATGCAAGAATTATTGTCTTAGAAGCAAAATCGTCTTGATTAGTGTAATTTTCGAAATTGAACGTTATCCCCTAAAATTAACAAGACCCTTCAGAAAAATTTTGGACAAAAACGCTCAAAAGATTTCTAAGAGAAAAAAAAAAGGTGATTTTCAATGTTGTGTGTTGAAATGAGAAAAAAATAAGCTCTCTATTTATAGGCTTGGGACTAAGCCAAAAATGTAAAAGAAAAAAAAAATCAAATTACTGGTCAGAACCAAATAAGCTAAAATCACGTAATTGATCCTTAGGCTTCCCTCGACCCTCAATCCATGGCTTCTCTCTATGAATGGATTTTATTGATACATTGTAGATGTCTACTTGATTGCAGACTCTATCTGGAGCTCCCTTGGTACAAGCTCGAAATTTTACGGTGATGACTGGTGTCAACGCAGGCATATCTTGTGGAGCTACGAAGGAGGGTAGGAAACTTGGGAAGGGAAGACCAACCCAAACCCAAACACCTAAACCTTATGAACAATTTTGATGGAAATAAGAAGAAAAATAAGGAATTTAAGGTATGTTTGATTTTAGAAAATATTTTTTTATTTTCAAAAAATAATTTTCATTTTCAGTTATCTAAATATTAGAAAATATGCTTGGTTGATAGGGATTGAAACTTGTTTTCAAAAATAAAAATAGTAAAAATGTGTTTGTCATCTAGCTTTTCAGAATAGAAATGAAAAAAATAATTATTAAATAACTAAAATAAAATATAGATAAAAATATAATAATAATAATAATAATAATAATAATAATAATTAATTAATAAATAAAATATAAGTAAATAAACTAAAGTTTTAAAAAATGGCATTAGAAGGATTCGAACCAGGTTAAAGTGAAGTTAAAATTAAAAAAACATATTTTCATATTTTTCCACTTTCCCAAAATATTTTCAATGAAAACATCTTTTTTTTATATTTTCAAATGTTTACTTATTTTCGTTTTCATTTTCTGGAAAAAAAAACTTTTTAATTTTACAACCAAACACGTTTTCTTCACCGTTTTTCATTTTACAAGAATATGAAAACGAAAACAAACTCCATTCTCTAGAACCAAATGAACCCTTACATTTTTAAACCAAAAATTTAAAATTATGTTTAAATTTATAGAATTTTAGACTAAACTGATAGATTGTATAAGTTTTTTGGACTATAACTGTTATTAAACCAAACTATATCACCATTTTCGTTAAATTTAAGCGGCGAACGTATTTAAATTAGAAACGAAACATAACGTTAGATATCATTTTACAAAAAAAAATAGTTGAGATATTAAAATAGAAACAAGGGCATAAGTGGGGTTCTAAATAAGTAATTTACCCTTGCACTACAGCAAAATATGTATTTAGCAGCATTTTTTATCCATAGCGGCGTTTCTTAGCGCCACTAAAAACATGTTCTTTAGTGACGTTTATCTATACAAATGCCGCTATGTTCTTTAGCGGCGTTTATAAAGACAAACGCCGCTAATAACTATTCTTTAGTAGCGTTTGTCTTTCCAAACGCTGCTAAAAGTTATTCTTTAGTGGCGTTTATCTTTCCAAACGCCGCTAAAAACTATTCTTTAGTGGCGTTTGTAAAGACAAACGGCGCTAATAACACCATATTTTCAAAAAATATATATAGATTACAGATTCAAAATATTTGTTAAATAAAATATTTATTTCATCCAAAAATATATTGTCACAATTAACTTAAAATATTTTTAAACAAAATATTTATTTCATTACAAAAAATACATTTTCTCGCAATTTAATCCCCTCTACATATTTCGTTCCTAAGCCTCTACAAAATATTATCCATGTTGGACTTAAAAGGAGTGTCCTGGTTAGAGCTTGAATCAAGTTCCTCATATACATCTCTTACCCCATTATTCTCCAAAATGGCAAGAACATCTGCCGTTGCTTTTTCAACCCTCCTACTTTGGACGGACACAATTTTTAACTGTTCCTCAAGTTCGGCTACCTAATTTATATAAAATCCAACACTACAAAGCATTACAGAAACTCTATACGCTTTGGCATGAAACATATATAGAGAGGAAGAGAGGATAAAATAGAATCATTAGACCTCAAAAGGCCCCCTAAGTAAAACATTTATACTTCGAACAAAAAAAGTAAAACATTTATGCATATCCTTCTTTCGAGTTCCTCAGCTCTCTGTCTTGCAGTTTTTGAGACTGATCGTTTAGACAGTAACCGTGCTCGAAGGAATTCAATAATCATATTGGAATCCTCCATGTTGCAAGTTATCCTGAAAAAACAAGGGAGAAATAATCACCCAAAAATCAAACAACAAACCTCAGACCTAATCTAGTATAACTTTATTAATGATCAATAGTGCAATACACAGAACATAACATACAAAAAAGTCCAAACTCCAAAAAGCAAGTTTCCATCAGTTCATCCACAAAGTATGAACAAGTACTAAAGCTAACACAATGAAAGAAAATCTAATTTTGCATCAAAACCAGTTACCCTGCATATAAATGAATTTACTTATACTTGCATATAAAACGTGGAACAAATACTTTCAAGGGATCAAGAGGCTTCCTACTGACAAGAGAAACTGCCATGCAAGAGAAAACTTCACTGCGAAACTAAACAACAATAACAGAAACTAACCATGTTTTAGGTATATTGAAAACGACCTCTTAGATTTAATGAAGGCTAGCATGAGACAAAAATAAAACTAGGATCATCAAGAGCAGTTATTTCTCAAGTAAATTATACTTACTTGGCAGCAGGTGCACCGTTTTTGTTGTTAGCAATATCAATTTGCTTGAGATTGGTTCCACTACTGGCACGAGGTTGTTTGTGCAACACATTTGCAGATTCTTCTTTCTTTACAGATGCTTGAACTCCAGGAAACCTTGCCGACAAAATCACATTAACCCCTGAATTAGAAGGATATTTCCCATGTCCCACATATTGTGGAGATTCGGAACCAGCTTCATGAAACATCCAACTTTTTTCTGTTTACACATAACCTTTCACCTCAGATAACCTATCCATGGTGTCAGAGATAAAAAATGCTGCTCACTTGAAGAATTAACACTTTTTAAGGCAAATTATTTGAAAAGGGAGAATACAAGCTTGGATACCACTACAAAATACAAGTAATGTCAATCTGCTTACTAAGATATCTAAACTTAACCACCAAGTAGACTAGTCTATATATATTGACGGTTCCTGGTGAAAAGACACCATGCATCATCAGTTTTAGAATCCAATAACATCATCGATTAAACCTACTTTAACCTTTTCTCTTTCTCACGAAACTCCAGCTACGGCGGCTACCATTCTAAGGGTAAAAAAAACTCAAATAATGGTGTAAACCCGAGCTAATCTGGCATTTAACCAGTCTTGCTTAACAAAAAACTTAATTACATGTCAACGGAAAGACCAAGTGGAGTGTCAGCTTTAACAAATACTTTTTGTCATGTGGAGTGTCTACTCCCCGATTTAACAAGAAAAGGAACATACCAAAATCTGAGTCTAATTTTAAAAACAAATGGTACAAAAAATCAACTACTATTGCTATTATTTTCCACCAATAAGAAACAATAGAATTTAAAATAAAAACAAAATAGCACAAATTTTGTTTAGCTCATGAAAAAATGACCAAATCTGACTGTATTATTCATTAAATCCTTTTTAGATTGTTTGAGTTTTCCATTTTACCTGAATAATAAGCAGAATAATACTAGAAAGATGAACCAAACAAGAAAGCAAAAATAAAAGAGGAAAGAACTACTATTCATCAATTTTCTTTTCGCTTTCCGAGCAACCAAACATAAGAAGCAGATAAAAGGACAAGATTTTGAAAAAAATGGAGATCCTACAGTTGAAATGAAGCAGAACTGCAAAAGAAGAAAAAATAATAAAAAAGGAAAAATGAAAATATATACAAAAATTTCAACAACATAAAAGATCACCGGAGAAAGATTGGTAGAGGAACAGAGAGAAGAAGATCGATTACTGCTTTCAAAATTGCAGAAGAAAATATAAGAACAATCAGTTAATATGTTCACCGGTGAAAGTGTGTGAGCGAGAGATGCGATCGAAGAGGGGATTTAGGGTTTGAGATTTGGGGGGATCGAGATGATTGTTTATTTTGAGAGGGGTTAGTCAAAATGGTAACTGTTTTTGTGTTTTATTAATATCAGATGTAACACTTTTGTGGCGTTTGTAAAACAAAACACCACTATATTCTTTCTTATTGTGGCGTTTTTGAGAAAACGTCACTAAAGATCACCTATTTGCGGCGTTTTATTAAAAACGTCACCATTTCGTATTCTATAGCTGCGTTTGTATTTTAAACGCCGTAATAGGTAATCTTTAGTGACGTTTTTCCAAAAGCGCCGCAATAGGCAAGAATATAGTGGCGTTTGCTCATAAAACGCCGCAAAAATCGCCGCTATATACCAAGCTTGGTGTAGTGTTGATTTAATTAGCTAAAAATAGTAAAATAAAAACCAAATCAGCTAAAATCACGTGATTGATTTAATCAATTAAAAACAATCAGAATAAAATCAACTAAAATCACGTAATTAATTTAATAAGTTAAAAACGATCATAATAAAATCAGATAAAATCACGTAATTGATTAATCAATTAATCCTCCATAATTTTAGTGATTAATTACCCATTTTAATTCTAAAGTTTCCAAGTCATCCATTCTATAAATATTGGAGTATACATATTTTGAAAAGTCTTGGAAACTATATAGAATTTCCCAAAAAGATAGTTTGTACACGGTAAGACCTCTTTGATTTCTAACATTTCCCAAAAAATGTACAAGTATTTTGTAAAACTGATAATATAATTTTGAATTTGAAAATGTGAGAAGAGCAATAATGAAATCAACTTCTTAAGATTATTGAACGTATCTAAAGCTAATATACAATGAAATGTGCAATTATTCTCTTAAACAAATGAAGGAATCTAAAATTTATTAAGATAAGAGTGAATTCATGACGGACGACTAAATTCATTCATCCACTAGAATCCACAAAAATTGAATATATCCTATATTCTTTAGGTTTTTGGTAAGTGCTCTAGAGGAGAGAGAGCCCAACGTCCCTCATAGAAGGTGACTAATCCTTCACACTTACGTAAGTGATTTCATCAAGTTTATCTCAACATAGATCACCCTAATAAGATATATGAAATCTTTAAGAGTTTTTCTATAAACCCATCCTCTCATTTATATTAAGGTAAATTTATCAAATTCTTTTTTCGAATGAACCATCCAATCTCTTGGGGTATAAATTCATTAATAATAAAAACTCAACCTTAAGTTCATCAAGTCCTTCTCAAATAGGACCTCCCAACCATTTGAATATGAACCTCATAAAAATCAAATAATTCAATTATTTTAGGTCGGTAAAATCATCAAGTCCTTTTTACTAGGACCACGCATATAATTTGGATATGAATCAATTAAGAGTATTTATTCATCATTTTAAGTTGGTGAACTCATCAAGTCCTTCTCACTAGGACCACCCAAACTCTGAGCTATGAATTCATTAAGATCATGAGCTCAACATTTGCATGTACATTATCCGTCATAGGGATAGGCGAGTATGTACACTATGAGTCTTTCCATGGCTTTGTTGACCCACGAAACTTAGTTAACTAAGTTGGGTATAGACCCTGAACTCCTCAACGAACGGACTTGAGACTTATCCTCTTGATGAATCTAGAATCAATTTCTAACTTAACCCCTTGGTAAGTGGATTAGTTAGGTTCCCTTTCGATATCACATACTCCAATGAGTGTACTACATTCCTTATTAAATGTCTCATAGACTCATGCATTATACGCATGTGTCTTTTCTTTCCATTATGTTCTTGACTATAAGCTACGTAAATAGTTGTTTGTGATACACATAATAAGGACATCGAAGTTGTTAGTTTCCCCACAAAGGAATTTCTGCAAAAAATTCCTAAGTCATTCAGCTTCTTGTCCAACTAGGTCGAGAGTATTAAAATCTGACTCCATAGTGGAGTGAGCAATACATGTCTGCTTAGCGGACTTCCATAAGATAGCTACTATACCTAAAGTAGATACGTACCCACTAGTAGATCTTACTTCATCATTGTCGGTTACCTAGTTTGCATAGCAATATCCCTCAAGGACTGCATGGTATCTAACAAATTCCAATTTTCAATCAATTGTACTGTAAACACCCAAATCCATCTGGCGCTTCCTTTTATTAATTTTATAATTTTTTTTTCATTTTAATTTAATTTGGAAAACCCTGCCGGTTTTTAAATTAAATATGTGGAGTCGCCACCGATCATTTTAAAAATGGTAGACCGGACACCAAAATAAAACCAGAGATTAAAAATTTGGGTCCAGGAGTCGATTACGGATGGGGAAGGATTAGCACCCCCACACTGCCCAAAATTGATACCTAGTCGAATATTTAAAGTCTTAACGTTGGAAATTTCGAATTCGAATAAAATTAAAATACAATTCTTAAATGCATGGGAATATTCTAAATATTTAAAGAGACGTTCTGTTATTTAGAATAACCGAGAAGTTCACATCCCTTTAAGCCCGAGAAATGATTTCTCGACTATTCTAAATAACAGAAAATCCCCTTAAATATTGTATCCTAAAATGGTAAGGATATTCTTTTATTTAGGGGTATCGAGAAGGTTGCATCCCTTTACGCCCGGGATACTAATTCTCGAACCCCTTAAATAAAAGAATATTACCTTAATCCTTAACTTATCTAAAGATTATGATGCCATTTATAAAGTGGTATGTTAATGTATTTATATACTTAATATATTACTTATGTTGAAATATTTTTTAATATTCATATTTATCAAAAAAAAATATACATATCAAAGTTAATAATTTATATATATGATTTTTACAAAAATAATTATTTACTATTACTTATAGATATATACCTAAAATATAATATTTAAGATAAAATATATTTATTTTTATATTTACCAAAAATATACTTATATATGTATTAAGTTAGAAGTGTATATATATATATTTACAAAAATAAATGTTTATTATTATATTCTATACATGTTATAATTAAAAATAATTTATTTTATTTTATAAATATACATAAAACCCTATAATATATAAAGTATAGAAATATAAATTATTATACATAAAATATAAAAAATAGATATAAAACATATATATATTATATGATATTAATATACATAATATATATAAAAACTACTATGTATAATAATACTAACGGTATATTATATGTACATAATAATAATATTAATGCATGAATTTATAATAATATACATGAAACTAAAGATTAGGACTAAAATGCACTAATATTAACTTATATAGAATATATGTTAAACATCAATGGACTAAAACGAAACAAATGCAAAACTTAGAGAAATAAATGTAAGCAGGTGAAAGTAAAGTGCTGGAAATAAATAATGAAAAGTTACAGTGACAAAATCGTAACAAGATAGAAATTAAAGGATGCGGAAATAAAATAAACCAAATATAAAAAGAGGAAATTAAAAAAAAAGGAAGGAATGAAATGCAATTTGCCCATTTTTATTCAAAATTCGCGGATCCTTCCCGGGTCGGGTCACCGGTGCGGGTAAAAGGATGAAACGGTGCCGTTTTGGGCCGTGTATAAGCGCCTAAAACGATGCCGTTTTAATACACGGCTTAAATGTTTTTACCCTAAACTTTCATTCTTTCCAATAAATAAACAAAAAAAACAGCCCCCTCATTTTCTCTGAGCATTCGAAACCAAGGAACCCTAGGGTTCAAAAACAATCCTGCCGCGCCGCCGTCCTTGGAGTGGAGGGACTCCTCCGGCGACCAAAGGCTCGGATGAAGGATCCATCTCACACTCTTTAGGATTCGAACAAAAAAACACAGGTATATTCTTTACCCTTTTCTCTTTTTTTCTCGATTAAGATCTCTTCTCTCTTTTATTTATTTTTTTACTTTGATCTCTCTTTAATTTTTTTTCTCTAAATCCCCTGTCTCTAATCCCTCTGTAATCTCTTTTTTTAGATTGAAGGTTGATTTATAGAAGATAATGAGAGCCGGTTGATTTGATTTTTCTCTGTTGAAATCCTGACCTTTCGGGCTTTTAGCTCAGTTAGGGTGCGACCGAGTGATGATGGATGGCTCCAGACTAGGTTTAGAGCTAGAAACGGCAGTGGTTGCAGACTAGATTTAGGGTTGATTTTAGGGATTTGGGGTTTTTTGGGGTTCGGTTTAGTTAGGAGTTAGTTAGAGATTTGGTTCGAAATAAAAGGGGCCGATACTGGTTTGGACGGCGGCAGCGGCGGCTTGACGGCAATGGCTTGGTGAAGGAGGTGGTGCGGCAGCTGAAGGTAGAGGCGGCGACTTGAGGATTGGTGTTAAGTGTGTAAAAGTACTATATTTTTACCCTATTTACTCTTAATTATTGCTAGACTTAGGCTCATTTTAGTTGCATATTTAGTCATTCATGCATAATTTCATTGTTTCCTTCATCGCCATGCTTGATTATATAAATTGGTTAATTTTCATAGAAAAATATGCTGCTAGTGTGTGTTTGGTGTGTGCAAGATCAAATTGCCCAAGAAGTAGGAAATTGCCGAAGCAATTTCCGCGGCAATTAAGGACAAGAAGTTGTGGCTGCCGATTTTATGGGAATAAATCCTAGAAGAGTTGGAGTTTCAAGAAGAGATTAAAGGAGATTAAATTCCAAGAGTTTTATGAGGAGTTTGAGGATAAAGATAAGAGAGATTAATTATCTATTTTATCCAATTCAATTCCAACTTAAACTCATCCTTATCAACAACATAATCTGCAGAATTGAAGAGTTTAAATTGGATTAGGATCTTATCTCCATGGAATGATCTTATCTCCATGGAATTCCAACGCAATCCAATTCCAATGCAAATCCAACTGCAATACAATCAACCTCTCCTATCAACAAACAAACCGATCAGATCATCCCCTATAAATGGAGAGGTTAATGCAACTTTAGAAAAGATGAGGAGAGGGGAATCGAACAAGAGAGAGCTGATCGCACATTATCATCTTCTTTATTTTTAGTCCATTTGATTCATGTTTGGGAATTATTCCTTATATATCTTTTGAACCCAGCCATGAATTGATGTTAATTAGCTTGGGTTATTTGGGGTTTTTGGTTTTGATAAACGATTGGATTTGTTTAGGTATTTGAGTTTGCAATTTTAATTCAAAGTTTGTTCATTCTTGGTTCTTAATTTTGCGAGGAATTGGGAGAAGATCTTGTGAATTCATCCATTTATCTAATATCGGGAGAGTTAGATTCAAGAAACGAATGAGCATGGTTTTCATACAATCAATCGATAGTGAAGACTAATCCGACTTAGGGATAAGTTACGGATTTCAACGGCTAAAAGGAGAGCAAGATCGGTTATTGTCCACCCTTGGTTCACGCAGGGATGTATTATCAAGGCATGCACAATTAACAATGTTTTGAGTTAGGGATAACTAGAAACCATTGAAGAACGCTTCGCCGAACTTTGTAGGTTGTCGCCCAATTGCCCAGGCAATCGATCCATTCCCAATTGCCTAAGTAATCGTCGTATTTCCCAGGCAATCCGACTAAAGCCAATTGGCGGAATGATTGAGCGACTCTAGCAATCAATTACCACGGCGGTCCATTCAATCATCACACCACTACTCAAAATAACCTGGCCTACTCTCTTATTCGATTACTCTATCCTTTATTTTAATTCTTTAGATTTAGTTATTTGATCTCAATTCATCATTACTATTTATTTCTTTAAACATTTGCAGTGACTTAAGCAAAGTGGCCCAAACCAATCCTTGTGGAGACGATACTTGATACTTATCATTTATTACTTGCGAAGTGTACACTTGCACCATTTGCGTAGCACTTAAAACACGCAACAAGTTTTTGGCACCGTTGTCGGGGATTGGCAATTGGTGATAGTTGTTTTTGTTATTGCATTTTTCTTATTATTTTTACTAACTTTTCTTTTTATTTGAATTCAAAAAAAGAAAAAGAAAATTCAGGTATGCTACAAAGTTAAGGGTCATCAACATGTGGGGAAATAAAAGTCGATCTATTCGAGAGTTGATGATGGAAGATATGAATCAATCAAATCAAGAGTTTCTCACACTCACTGATGATTACTTATACCAACCGATAAAAGCATATACCGTGGAAAATTGGTGCGCTTGTTGTGGAGAACATCATGTGTTTGAAGATTGCCCTCACAATCCCAGTGCATATGGCTACAAGGAGGACCTTAGATGGAACCATCAACAAAATCCTTCATGGTATGATCAAAATGCTCAATTTTTTTTACCATAACAGTTTTGCTGCAGTAACAGATATGCCAAGACAGTATAGTCCTTTTCAAGAGCATTCTAATTCCTTGGAGGAAACGTTGCTAGCTTCTTTGGCTAAACTAGACAGATCAATTGAAGAGATTCGAGAGCTATCAAAGTCTATAGATGCGAGGATAGCCAAGTTAGATGCACCCTTGAGGAATCCAGAAGATCAATTGAAGAGATCCACATATGCCATGGATAACATTCCCCAACAATCAATTCCTAGGGATACTGAAATCCTAAGGCAAGATGAGAAGGAGTAATACAAAGAGAGATCCCCGATGTGTGAGGATCAATTAAAACCTCCAATTCGAGAACCTGCCAATGAAAAATAGTACCCGGCTCTTGATGAGCCTATGCAACAAGTTGCCATGGCAATGATTGAGGAGCCTGAACAGAGCAATGCCGGGACAATATTCTAAGAGGATGAGAAGAGTAATGCTACAGAAAATTGCTCTCATCCACCTTTGCCCCGACAATTGCACGACCACATGCAAGATTAACGAGATGACAATACTTTGCTAATGGACTATGAGCTGGTGATTGTTGAACCTGTAAATTCTTTAAAAAATCATCCAATCCATTGCAGGTATGTCTCGAGGAACCAATGCTGATAGATTTGAAGCCATCAAAAGAAGGGTATGATTGTTTGGAAGATGACATTCTATCCATGGTGATTCTATCTGATATTAGTGTCGCGCCAAAATCTCTACTGATGGAGATGTTTGAGAAGCCTAAAGAAAACAGTGGGTGGATGCTTAAAGAATTCAAGAAAGATGGACCTTCACTTGAGTTACACAGAATTTCGGTAGAGGATTGCCACGACAATTGGTTGGAGCAGCAATTGCCATGACAATGAAGGCTGCATCCAACCATGATAGAATTCGACGAGAATGAGGTAATTAAATGGTTGGATGTTGATATAATTTTTTCTAATAATATATTCATGCCTTCAAGAATAATAGCAAGGTGAAGGATATACATGGACTACAAGGGAACACGAAAGAAAGACACCTCCACTATGGTAACGAAAAATGGAGTAGCTGTGAGCACATTGGCCCAACTCTTTTTGGGCAATATTGTCACCCGATGGAGGGTACAGATGGACTATAAGAAATATCAGAAATGACCCTCCTCAAGCTTTCTCTATATTTTTATTTAATATCATTGTTTTTTTATTTTATTTTGATATTTATCCTTTTATTTTTATTTTTTTAGGATAAGAGTTTCAAGGGAAAATGAGTTGAGCTTAAGCCGATTTCATACCCATCTATTTCATCTTTCTTTACTTCCTCCCCCTCTTGAACTCTTAAGTTTTTCCTTTCTTGTGTACTTAGTCTTTCCAATCAAGAACCTCAAAACCATGCCCGGAGTAAGTTCGTCCAAAGCACTCGAGTCTTCTTAACGACGATTCGTGTCTCCACTCATTGAGAGGCGATTTCTAACCGGGAGACATCTCATGGGTAAGGGAATTTTATTCTTATATTTCTAATCCGGATAACCCTTGTGTTTATGTGCGAGGTAGAGTGATTCTTGTTGATGTCACTGCCATCAACACATACTTTATGAATCATGGGCAAAGAACCGATAAGAGAACCAATGCTACCAAAGAAATCCCATGCTCCGACAATTGCCCAGGCAACCAAAAATGCCTCGGCAAGTCCTGATGCCCAGGAAAGCGAACCTACCTCGGTGAACATGAATCGAATCGAACAGATGCTCCACCCGCTATCCCATCGATTGGAGCAAATGAAGGCTCGTCAATTGCTATTCGTGCGGTACATAAAGGACCACAACACAACCATCACTCAAGTGATTTTGGAGAAGTACCCTGATAGCACTGTGCCTTTCCTGGTGTTCCTGCCGAACTACTTGCCCCCGTAACTGAGGATGCCGCGGTAACTGTTGCACATGATAAAGTGATATCGCCACCGACTGTACCACTAAAGACAAAGTGTAAAGCTTCGATCATTGAAGAGGCCAATCAAGAGAATACAACAAGCAATGAGGTTGCAAAAGTAAAGGGTTCAAGTCGCACCACCAGCCACACGCGCTCAACCACCACGAACCGTAAAATGAATCAAGCATACGGCCCGATGAAAACTCATCATCCAAGGTGACGACCTTTCCGACAAACTCATTTGAATTTGCATTTTAATTTTAATTTTGTTGCACTTGCACGCATTGAGGACAACGCTTCTCTTGAGTTTGGGGGAGGGGTGTTGCTTCTAGTTATTTCATGCTTAGTTGCATTCATTTTTAGTAATAGCATATAGGTTGCATATATTACTTGTCATGCCTTTGATTGGATTTAATTTTCCTAGACTTGTTGGATTACTTATGATGAGTTTACCACTCCACTTAATTGATAGAACTTTTGATTTTGGGATGCGCATAGATAACACTTAGTAATCGAATATAATGTTGAGTATAATTTTACACTGTTGTGACTTGATTGATTAAAAGGGGCTTAGTGAACTTAGGTTATTTAAAAATTGGGTTGATTGATTAAACTTGAAATTGTGAACTAGAGGTGCCTATCCAGCTCTTGTCTCATCTAAGATTAAAAAAATTGCCTTGCTAGAGGTGCCCGAAATTGGCTCTAGTTGAAAACAAAATACATGCTTTGTTAGAAGAGCCCGAAACTGGCTCTAGTAAAAGAAAAATACCTTGGTAATTAATTTGATAAACCTATTGTTCATATGGAATCCTGAAAATCAACCTATACACAACTCCACACACACATTGTCACTAGCATTATAGTTCAATTTCGGGTAAAGTTTGTGCCGTCTAAATAATTGAAAAGCAATCAAACTTTGTGCCACGGTTCTGAGGATTGAAGTCAAATTTGAAGCAAAATTTTGACGATTGAAGTCTTGGCAGGTAATTGTTAGTTTTGCATTGCTTGAGGACAAGCAATAGTTCGAGTTTGGGGGTGTGTTAAGTGTGTAAAAGTACTATATTTTTACCATATTTAATCTTAATTATTGCAAGACTTAGGCTCATTTTAGTTGCATATTTAGTCATTCATGCATAATTTCATTGATTCCTTCGTCGCCATGTTTGATTACATAAATTGGTTAATTTTCACAGAAAAATGTATTGCTAGTGTGTGTTTGGTGTGTGCAGGATCAAATTGCCCAAGAAGTAGGAAATTGCCGAAGCAATTGCCGCGACAATTAAGGACAAGAAGATGTGGCTACTGATTTTATGGGAATAAATCCTATAAGAGTTGGAGTATCAAGAAGAGATTAAAAAGAGATTAAATTCCAAGAGTTTTATGAGGAGTTTGAGGTTATAGATAAGAGATATTAATTATCTCTTTTATCCAATTCAATTCCAACTTAAACTCATCCTTATCAACAACATAATCTGCAAAATTAAAGAGTTTGAATTGGATTAGGATCTTATCTCCATGGAATTCCAATGCAATCCAACTCTAATGCAAATCCAACTCCAACGCAATCCAACCTCTCCTATCAACAAACAAACCGATCAGATCATCCCCTATAAATGGAGAGGTTAACACAACTTTGGAAAAGAGGAGGAGATGAGAATCAGACAAGAGAGAGTTGATCGCACATCGTCATCTTCTTTATTTTTAGTTCATTCGATTCATGTTTGGGGTTATTCCTTGTATATCTTTTGAACCCAGCCATGAATTGATGTTAATTGGCTTGGGTTATTTGGGGTTTTTGGTTTTGATAAACGATTGGGTTTGTTTAGGTATTTGAGTTTGCAATTTTAATTCAAAGTTTGTTCATTCTTGGTTCTTAATTTTGCGAGTGAATTGGGAGAGGATCTCGTGAATTCATTTATTTATCTAATGTCGGGATAGTTAGATTCAAGAAACGAATAAGCATGGTTTTCATACAATCCATCGATGGTGAAGACTAATCCGACTTAGGGATAAGTTACAGATTTCAACGGCTAAAAGGAGCGCAAGATCGTTTATTTTCCACCCTTGGTTCACGCAGGGATGTATTATCAAGGCATGCACAATTAACATTGTTTCGAGTTAGGGATAACTAGAAACCATTGAAGAACGCTTCACCGAACTTTGAAGGTTGTCGCCCAATTGCCCAGGCTATCGCTCTATTCCCAATTGCCCAAGCAATCGTAGAATTACCCAGGCAATCCGACATGAGCCAATTGATGGAACGATTGAGAGAATCTAGCAATCAATTACCACGACGGTCCATTCAATCATCACACCACTACTCACATTAACCCGACCTACTCTCTTATTCGATTACTCTATCCTTTATTTTATTTCTTTACATTTAGTTATTTGATCTCAATTCATCATTACTATTTATTTCTTTAAACAATTGTATTGACTTAAGTAAAGTGGCCCAAACCAATCCATGTTGAGACGATACTTGATACTTATCATTTATTACTTGCGACGTGTACACTTGCACCATTTGCGTATCACTTAAACACGCAACAAGTTTTTGGCACCGCTGCTAAGGATTGGCAATTGGTGGTAGTTGTTTTTGTTATTGCATTTTTCTTATTATTTTTACTAACTTTTCTTTTTATTTGATTTAAAAAAAAGAAAAAGAAAATTTAGGTACGCTACAAAGTTAAGGGACATCAACATGTGGGGAAATAAAATTTGATCTATTCGAGAGTTGATGATGGAAGATAGGAATCAATCAAATCAAGACTTTCTCATACTCACTAATGATTACTTATACTAACCGAGAAAAGCCTATACCGTGGAAAACTCGTGCGCTTGTTGTGGAGAACATTATGTGTTTGAAGATTACCCTCACAATCCCAGTGCATGTGGCTACAAGGAGGACCTTAGATGGAACCATCAGCAAAATCCTTCATGGTATGATAAAAATGCTCAAAAGTTTTTTACCATAACAGTTTTGCTGCAACAATAGATATGCCAAGGCAGTATAGTCCTTTTCAAGAGCATTCCAATTCCTTGGAGGAAATGTTGCTAGCTTCTTTGGCTAGACTAGACAGATCAATTGAAGAGATTCGAGAGCTATCAAAGTCCATGGATGCGAGGATAGCTAAGTTGGATGCACCCTTGAGGGATTCAGAAGATCAATTGAGGAGATCCACATATGACATGGATAACATGCCCCAACAATCAATTCCTAGGGATACTGAAATCCTAAGGCAAGATGAGAAGGAGCAACACAAAGAGAGATCCCTGATGTGTGAGGATCATTAAAACCTCCAAGTCGAGAACCTGCCAATGAGAAAAACTGCCCGACAATTGATGAGCATATGCAACAAGTTGCCACGGCAATGATTGAGGAGCCTGAACAGGGCAATGCCGCGACAATATTCCGAGAGGCTGAGAAGAGTAATGCTACAACAAATTGCTCTCATCCACCTTTTCCATGATAATTGCAAGACCACATGTAAGATCAACGAGATGACAATACTTTGCTAATGTACTATGAGCAGGTGATTGTGAACCTTTTAAATTCTTTAAAAACTCATCCCATCTATTGTAGGTATGTCTTGAGGAACCGACGCTGATAGATTTGAAGCCATCAAAAGAAGGGTATGATTGTTTGGAAGATGACATTCTATCCATGGCTTCGAGATTAACCAAGTCGTGTGGTACAACATGTACTGCCTCAATCTCTGGGTAGCCCAAACCAAGGTGCAACAAAGTTTCTCAATCGATGAATACCTTATTTCACCTTCCGTAAACTTCTTGCTGAGATAGTAAATTGCCCTTTCTTTCCACCTGACTTATTGTGTTGGCCGAGTACGCATCCCATCGAGTTCTCAAAAATAGTCAAGTACAGAATTAACAGCTTGTTTGGGATATGTGGCATTAGAATTGGAGTGTTTAACAAGTAATGCTTGACTTTGTAAAGGCTTCTTGACATTCGTTGTCCCATTCTCCAGGGTTGTGTTTTCTGAGGAGGCGAAAGATAGGATCATATGTTTCGGTTAGTTGTGAAATAAACCGAGCAATGTATTTCAATCTTCCTAGAAAACCTCTCACTTCTTTTTGAATGCGCAGTGGTGGCAAGTCTTAGATAGCCTTAACTTTATCTGGATCAACCTTGATTCCCTTTTCGCTAATAATGAAGCCCAACATCTTTCCTGAAGTAGCTCCGAAAGTGCACTTTGCAGGGTTTAGTCTCAACTGAAACTTTCATAGTCACAAAAATAATTTTCTCAGGATCTTCACGTGTTCTTCTCTTGTTTGAGACTTAGAATTCATATCGTCAACATAAACCTCGATTTCTCTATGCATCATATCATGAAACAAAGTCACCATGGCTCTTTGGTATGTTTCCCATGCATTCTTTAATCCAAAAGGCATTACTTTATAGCAAAATGTTCCCCATAATGTCACAAATGTAGTTTTTTTCCATGGACTCATGGTGCATTCTTATCTGGTTGTACCCTGAGAAACCATCCATAAAAGAGAATAATGAATGCCTTGTAGTATTATCCACCAGGGTATCAATGTGAGGTAGTGGGAAATTATCCTTTGGGCTGGCTTTGTTTAGATCTCGATAGGCTACGTACATATGCACTTTCCCATCTTTCTTTGGAATAGGAACTATATTAGCTACCCACTCTAGGTACTTGGATACTTGTAGAAACTCGGCATCGCGTTGTTTCTTTACCTCCTCTTTTATTTTTAGTGGCACATCAGGCCTCATCCTTCGAAGCTTCTACTGTACCGGTTTACATTCTTCCTTTATGGGAAGTTTATTTACCACCACATATGTGTTCAAACTAGGCATGTCTTGATAGGACCACGCAAAGATGTCTTTGAATTCCTGGAGTAACTCAATCAGATCATGTCTCATCTTTGCACTATTGCAAGTCCCAATCTTTATCTCATTCTTGTCACTGTCTTCCCCGACATTTATAACTTCCACTGGCTCTTTGTGAGGATGAACCTGTTTCTAATCCTGCTCTACCATTCTTAGTAAATCTGGAGACAAGTCACAATCTTGATCTTCTTCAAAGTCCTGAGGTTCACCTAGACACAACTTCTGCTCAAAAATAAGTTCTGGGTCGCTCGCAGCGTCGCTCACGTCGTTGATATTAGGCGACCTGGCACGAAATAATAACATGTATTTGGACAAATAAATCAAAGAATAATGGATGATTTGTATGGTATGTATGATGAAAGAAATAAAATAACAAAAAATGTTTGCCAGGCGAAGCATAAAAAGCATCATTTCATTGGCATAATGACAATAAACATGTGCATCTTACAAAAAGATCCATGTTGCTCTGAGGCAAGAGTAACAAGTATGTTCTGAACATTACTCTAAAATATTTCTAAATACTACAGGGAGCTCCTCTGCAGTCCAATTGTCCAGAACAGTTCCAGGAACATATGGGCAAATACCAGCTAGGTTTACTGTTTCATTTCCTCCTTCAGACACGACATTGATCTCCAGGCCTTATAATAGCTTTCCCAGTTTACTTTCTTCATCTTTCTTGCTCTGCTTGGGGTTGATGATTACTCCTGACACAAATGTTTCAGAAAAGGGGGAGTAACCATGGGTTCCCACTTAATCTCTTCTCCTGCTAGACGTGCCTTCCTCATCTCCTATCTCTTCAGAATCTCATTCTTTCTCTGTTTAGCATATGGTTTGTGTCCCAAGCCAAAACAATATTGCTTGTTGATTGGTACCGGTGCACGGACTATTCCATGCATATACTTTCCCAAACCTTTCATTTTACAGCATCTTCATCCACTCCAATATAAGGGGCCTCACTGGTGATTGAAGCTATGATATACTCCTCGAAATTTATGGTAACAAGTTGTCCATCTATTACAAGTTTCAATTTTTGGTGGAGCAATGATAGAACTGCTCCAGCTGAGTGGATCCAGGGCCTTCCCAACAGACAGTTGTATGCTGGCTTGATATCTATTACCAAGAAGTCTACATCATACATGTTCGGCCCCACAAACAATGGTATTTCAATTCTCCCCATTACCTTCCTCTCAGTGTCGTCAAAAGCTCTGACAATGCTTGACAAGTTTTCATATAAGAGCTATCCACAAGATGTCTGTTCAAAGTAATCAACGGTAGGACATTCAATGCTGACCCATTATCAACCAGGACTCTAGGCAATGTATATCCCTTGCATCTAATAGTAATGTGTAGAGCTTTGACAGATCCCCTACCACCCAGAGGTATCTCATCATCACTGAAGAAAATGAAATTGTCTGCAGTTAAGTTGTTCACCAACTTGTCTAACTTGTTCACAGTGATGTCATTGGGGACAAAAATCTCATTCAATACTTTCAACAATGCATTCATGTGTGATTCTGAACTTAACAACAGGGCTAACATGGTTATACGAGCGGGCATCTTGTTGAGCTGTTCCACAACGATGTATTCACTATGCTTCAGGAACTTTAAAAACTCCCTTGCTTTCTCTTCTTTGACTGGCTCATTGATGGATGGCTCAAGATCAACAAGCTTTTTCTACTTTGATTCAACTATTAAGGCTTTTCCCTTAGGTTCATCAAATTCAGCTTCCTTAGGGACATAACATCTTCCGCTCCTTGTGAAGAAACCAACATCATTTACTTCGCCAGAGGCATTCTTTGGAGAAGTGTCTTTTTGAATTGTCACCCCGCACTCATACTTCCATGGTACACTCTTGTTATCCTTGTAAGGGAACGCGACTGGCCTGTGTATTGTAACCTTTGGACCGGAGCTCTCAGCTCTTCTACCTTCTTGGGGTTTTGAAATGATCACTACAGGAAAGTTGCTTCTATAGTTCTTTTTTGTAGTTTCTTCCTTAGAAGCGCAAACATCCACCTTTTCAGTCTTTATTTCTTCAAAGAACTCCAGCTCTTTGTTGTCCATTAGCCTCTGTACTAATACTTTAAACTCTACACAGTTCTCGATCACGTGACTCTCCCCATCATGATACAAGCAATGATTCCTAGATGATTCATTTTCTTTCTCTGAATTTTGACTAATTAGGCCCATTTCGACCATCTTTTGCTAAACCCCCTTTAATGGAGACTTGACCTCTTTAATACTAGCTTTAAGTCTCATGCTCCCATCACTAATAACGACATTAACTCTTGGCTCACCGTGATTGGGTAATGGGTTCCCTGCTACACTCGGTCTTATAGAATTTTCGAGCCTTACTACTCACATTTGAATAAAATTTTCAACCAGATTCTTAAAAGCAATACAATTTTCAATGGAGTGCCCAGTTACTCCTACATGATACTCGCATTGAACGTTAGGATCAAACCACTTCGGGTAGGAGGTTGTATTTGCTTTGTATAAAAGGGAGAAACCACATAAGCATCAAACAAGTTCTTGTACCTCTCTATAAGATATTGGGATAGGAGTGAACTGAAAGTCCTCTTTGTTGGCCCTTTGATTCGATCCCTGCTTAGAGAAAGTTTGAGCATTTGAGGTCGCAGCCCTAGGTTTTTCAACTGTCACCTGTTTTGAATAGCTAACATTATAGACCTCCGTGTTGCTTGTTTCGTTTTCCCTCCTCTTATAGTTTGGCTTTTTATTTCCTTCATCTACAATGATCTTTCCAGTTCTGACTTCCTTTTCAATCATTTCTCTGGACATCACTATGTCTGCAAAATTTCTAGTAGCACCTCCTAGCATGGGGCCAATAAAAGGTTTTTCTAATGTACCAACTTGGGCACGACTTAGTTGGTTGTACCACTTTGCGGCAAACCCTGTCAAACTTTCTAAAAAACAATGAATTAATAATTGATCATTGTTAACATATCCAATTATCCTTCTGTAGAACATCGTAATATGAGCCTTAGGGCAACTAGTTCTGTTGTACTTCTTAAATTCAGGCATCTTGAATTTTGGTGGCAACACCAAATCTGAGACCAAGCTCAAATATCTTGCATCTACACCGTGAATCATGTCAGTAACTTCTACTGCTTTAACCTTCTCTTCCATTCACTTGCACCAATCTTCAAGCTTCTTGGGCATTTCATTTTCTGCTTTATCCATCTCGTTAAAATTAGGAACTGTATTCATTAAAGCCCTGTTGAGCAATGATACCTCTTTGAAGAGAGGACCCAGCCTGAATACCTTGTTGCTTGACGGATGAGGGCTCCACCTGTGGATGTGTTGTTCCAAGAGGGGTACTCGACTCTTCCATCATAGCATTGGGATTTATAGCTACCCCCTTTGCTCTTTCAGCATTCTTTTCTTCTAACATAGCAACTATTTTTGCCAACAAGCTTTCTTGTGATTGTGAAATGTGCTCATGTGTTTCCTGTTGTTCCCTCTCGATCTTATCCTCCATGTCTTTCTTTAAGTCTTCACACATTTTTTCTATCTTTTCCAAACGACTCTCCATTCCCTTAGCTTTGCTTCATGTGTAAAACCGGTGCTAAATTGGTGGATCCGTTTACCCCAGAATTACTGTGATTTAAATTCTTTCTTTTAAAATCTTGGCTAAGAAATGATGATGCAATATGATGCAAAAATGAATGCAAAATGTTAATGCAACAAATGCAAAAATGCCAAGACTCATACAAAAAGTGTTGATTCTAGTTCAACTTTCATTAGAACAGTCTTTCATTAGGAACAAAAAGTTCTTTTACGTAAGGCATATTCACTTCACATATACTGCTTAACCTTAAGACTTAGATACTTAATCTTCCTAAAAAGACAAGCAACTTCTTGCCACGGTCGAACTCTGATTCAATCTGTAGACTGAGGATATCAGCTTGAACGACCAAAGTTTGCAGAAAATCCGCCACTTTTCTCACTTGAACGAGGGCTTCAGTAATAACACGGTCTCTATCTTGGACCTGTTCTTGAGACTGCTAGAGTCGATTCTTCCACTGTAAATCACTCCGCATTTGGGTTTCCTCCATGCTTTCAGTTTTCCCCTAACAAGTTTCTAGAGCAATTTCTAACTCTTCTATCTGTTTCTTCAACATTTTGTTCTCTTCTTTGCTAGTTTTCAGTTTAAGCACAGAATTTCGATTGCGGTGCCTCTGGAGGGAAACTTCTAATTCGACTATGCGGTTTTTAGATTTGCATTCTCCAGTCTACTTCAAGATAATTATTCTTCGATAGCGGCTTGATGCGCTAGAGCATCTTTGAACTTCCTTTCCCATTGGTTTGCTTTGTTCTTATCTTCACGAATTTTGAGCTTCCACTCGAGTGATGTCTTCCCTAGATTAGCATATCTTGCTGCCGCACGGAGTTTCTTGTAATCACTCTAGAGATCATTCAGGTCTTTTTTAACTTTGTTCTTCCCCTTTCTTTGTCTTTCGACTTCTTTCCTCCGTGTGTCGGCATCAAGACCCAAATAAAACCTTTCTTCCTCCATCATGGCTATCACTTTGGTTAGCACGGCGGTCATCTCCTCAAAGTCGCGCTTCAAAATCTCTGCTTCTATAGGGACCCCTCTCAGAGTTTCTTCAATAGACATACTGCTTTCTTGGCTAGGCAGAAGGATATTGTCATTTATCCTTCGATTCCTCCAGATCTCATATTCTGGCGTGACCCTGGGGTTTGCTACGAAGGGCTTTAATCGACAAGTTTTGCTCCAAGTGTAACCCCCTCGACCCGGCCTAGTCGCAAGACTGAACCGAGCAAGCTACATTAGGTTTACCGAGGTAAACCGTGAAGATGAAACTCAAAACATGACTATTTTTTTCTTTTATCTTATATAGAGGCATAATTATTAACCTACATGTACATACTGATCATAAATGTAAACTCAACCCAATCGGGCATCGAATTGACATCCAATTGAACACTATTACAAAATAGGGACCAAAATGTAATTTCCATAATTTAAGGGTTCAATTAACAACTTAAGTTTACCACTCCACAATTAAGTTCATTTCATACAAGGTCATGAAATTTCATCGCAATTAGATCACCACAGCACCCTCAATTTATCATTCAAACATTTAGGGACCAAGTTGTAAATCTAGAAAACTATAAGGACTTACCTAAATTTTGATTTACCAATCTTCAATTAGTCATGTTTCATGCATAAGTTTCAAATTTCGGCTCAAAACAACCATCCGAAATCATTCAATTGCATACACAGCATCTAGGGACCAAACTGTAAGATTTTAAAGCTTAAATCGAACATATAACCGAAATAACGGTCCTTGGTTTCGGTACACTGGTCTACGGATTGATACGGGGCCAAATTATATTAGAGGTTTCGAAACCACCCCTACAGGTTTCGAAACCAGGCCTTCAGAACTTAAAAAACGTACCGGTACGACTCCCCGCGTATCGCACCCCATAGCCAATTTTGGCTTACAGGTTTCGAAACCAGAGGTCAGGTTTCGAAATCTCTGGGCCTGGATTGAGAAATTTAACTAGTTTTTCATCCATTTATGATTTCCGAAACACCCAAACATGCTTCAAACATATATCCAACATATTCAAGGATCGAACCATATCAAAGCATCACAAATTCAACATCGATTCATAGCATCTTGCATCAAATGAAAATATATAGGCATGCTTCCTATAAACCAATCAAGCAACGCATGAAACTTCAAACCATCACCAAAACACGTTATAATTTCCATTTACAATTCAAGAGCAACTAAACAAACTTGCTCGAACAGAGAGTTTAACAACCATCTCCCGAAACATCAACGGAAATCCCATTACCCTTATCATTTATAGTATAATTCCAAAAACATGCTTTGATTACTAAGTCTTGTTGAGATCCCTTGTTTCCCAAACCTTTAGTTCTCTGCATTGATGGACAAATGGAGCGTAAGCACACTAGGCTTAATGAGGAGTGCTAAAAAACAACACATCATCAATGCATTTAAAACCATTTTCCATCAACACTATGAAATTCCCATTTCAAACCATATTTATCATCATATAAAACAGCATGACTTTAAAAACATGCACTTTAACACTTTCAAAACCAGCATATTAAACCATATGCAACATGTATCATTAACCAACAACAAATCCCATTGCTAACCTCAATTTAAGCCTTCCCATGCATAACACCATATGCAAAGCTTAAAGAGTAAACATGTATAAAGCATATTATACAACATAAACCTTTGAATGATACATTAACAATTATATTGGCTTAAAAGTGATCATTAAACAAGTCCAATAACAAAAGAGTTCATCGGATACACGGATTCAACAAGTGTTAGCCCAACATTTCAAGCCATCTCAACCGGAATAGCGATACAATCACAATCGCGGTACAATAACAACCAGGTACAATAATAACCCACAGGGACACCAATCCCTCTTATCGGTTATATGCTAAATCCACTAAAGGGAGTATTCAGTACCGTTAAACCCCTCTACCGTTAGAGTATTTGGATGGAGTCTTCGGTACCATTAAACCCTTCAACATCCAAGGCGACTTATTTACAGTGAACTCAATCCTATAGCCGGCCAACTATATCCGATAACAATTTTAAAACCACATCACTTGCCAATATAATTAACCATTTTCCATTTACCTCACTGTTTTAACAAGCATTCACCAAACTATTTTTCCAAAGCAACATCACATGCTTTAAACACAAGTACAAACCACATACTTACAAGGATCACTTACCATGTGCATCCTTCAGCATTTCATGCTTAAAAACAATATATCAAATACTTTAAAACATGCTTAAACAGTAGGTAACATGGAAACTAAAACAAGTGCATAAAACCATTTCAAACTAGCATGACCGAGAGAGAAAACCACTTTATATTTACTTCCGAGTCTAGGTAAGCGTTTCAAGCTCTACCTTAACTCCCAAAACTCTATTCCCAAATCATTAAAACGCTTTAAACCACGTTTTCACTCACCGATACGTGAAACCTCGATTTGCCGACGCAAAAACAAGCGTCCGAAGCCTCCAAAGCTTCCCCGATCACTTTCGGATCCATCTCCCCTATTTTAACCACATTACAACAGAGGATTAATGCATCTCCATGCATTTAAAACACTGCAAGAACATATCCTCATAGATTCACACATTCACCTCACAATTACCCAATCACAACAACCAAAAACACCATATAATCCTTTCCAAGCACAACCCAGCCACAACCTATCAATCTAACACCATTTTTTTCATCAAATAGCATCTAAAAACAGAATCAAAACAACCTAACACCTCCAGCAACCAAACAGCCACCACAACTCCACAAAAATACAATTCTAACAACCTAAACAATTAGAGATTCAAGAGTTTCGGGATTCCATTGTTAAAAAAGACTTATCAACATTATTATACATCCATAATATGTTTAAAATCAATCTACATCACTGGAAAATAGATCCAATTCGGATCTTTTGCTATTTCATCAATTTTACCCAATTAAATCAATTAATTCAGTATAAAAACACAAAATCAAATTATAAACCATAAATCAAGGATCAAATACTTGGGAATATCACTAAAGAACCATTCAATAGAGGAGATCATGGACCTTACCCCTATTGTGTGATTTCTCCCTCAATTGGCTTGTTTAAAGCTAGGAAAACACAAGATTTCAGTAAGGTTTTGTAAATCAAAGTTAAATAATCAATTGTAGATCAAGAATCTAAGTAAAAAGGATCCATCACCTCTGGTTTTTGATGAAAACTTGAGTGTTTGGCAGAAAAGAAGTGGAGAGAAAAGTTGAGAGAAAAGTTACGTCAATTTTCATTAAAACCAAATAACTAACTTTAATATCTAAAATCCCTTCTAATTAACTTTTAAAGCACATGTTAAAATGATTTAATTGAAGGGATAAATCACCAGCAAAAAATTGGTAAAATATCTCCTTAAGGATTCTAAGAATTTGACCCTTTTCATTTTAGTCACTTTAAAAACAAATTTCAAACATTGCATTTTCGTCACTAGCCAAAATGTCATACCTCCAAATCTCATTTTCCAAAATTGATTCCACCAATATCAATCATGTACTAAAAGATGATTTTTTTAACCATTTTTCCATATTTTTATCTCACCAAAAAATATACGGTCCCGAATCCGACTCGAATCTCTAACTCGGTCCACCGGACCGTCTAACAAATCGTAAAACTACTAGGCCCAAAACCGGGGCATTACAACTCTCCCCCACTTAAGAAATTTTGTCCCCAAAATTTACCCGGAAGAAACAAAAGCAGAAACTGCTCCAACATCTCCGACTTACATTCGTCTGCGGCTTCCTAACACTGCGGTGTCTCCGCAACAACTTAACAAGGCCAACCAATATACCACACAGAACTCTACCGTTGGCAACAAGGATCTCCACCAGGTCCTTCACAAAAGATAGCTGAGATCTCAACACAATACCTTACACCGGCACAACATGCAAGGAATCCAACTAATACCTTCGCAACATCATCACATGAAACACATCAAGGAACCCCTCCAACACAGGAGATAACCTCAACAATAAGCAACAAGACCCACACACTTAACAAAATCGTATGGTCCTCAAAATGCGTCACCTTCTTCCAAGGTGATACCATCATGATCATCCGACCATCACAACACACTTTAAATCACTACGCCTCAGATTCGCGTAGAATTTTCGACGATCCAAAACTGCTCTTAAGCGCTCACATAAAAACTTCACCTTCTCACTAGTGCATTTCCACACATCAGACATGGGAATGTACCTTCCCCTAATTTCAGTCAACACACAGGTGTACGGCTCCTCCAACCACACAACGCCCCATACGGTGCCACCTGCATACTTGCCTAACAACTGCCATTAAAGCAAACTCTACCAAAGGCATGTGCCTTTCACACATTCCCAGAAGCTCCGTGATACACAACCCAACTCATCTTTCAAAACCTGAATTCCATGCTCTAACCCGCCATCCAACCAGGATAGATATGAAGTACATACACTTAAGCTCAAGCAACACCCTCAGAACCTCATGTAACCCACGGATCTTCATCCAAAACTATAAACTCAGGCACACATTGCAAATGCACTAACCCAGCAATATACAAATCTGCCACATATTCCAAAACATACATCACAAGCATAGCCACGAGAGTGCACACACTTCGCAACTCGATCAACAACCACCCAAATGGAATCCTTTCGGTCGGTACCAAAGGCAACCCAAACACAAAATCCCTGGTGATTTTTCCCATTTCCATTATGGTATCCTCAACAGTTGCAACAACTCGAAATAAAACCGATGCTCAGCTTCCATACACTGAAATACCATGCATCGAACAACAAAATCAACTATATCTCCCTTTAAACCAACCCAACAGCAATCCGTTTTCAAACCTCGATATATCTTGGCATTAACGAAATGCATTTCGCAAGAACTGGCATGCGCCTCCATCAAACCATAAACCTCAACTCAACATCAAGGGACACCACCTTCCGATTTTTAAAATACAACACCCTATAACTTTTAACGTGAAAATCCACCGGATTTACTCCTCCTAATAACCTGAACATGCAATACTGATGCATAATCACACCGTTATCTTCCTCTAATCAACTGTGGCTGAATGAATTCACTTGTAACTTGACATCAAGTCTCCATCACGCATCACACCCAACCGCGTAAATAATATCCTCAACTTCGCCGTAATTCTCACAACCCAAGCATAGACTATAAGCATAGCTTGAACGATATTCAATCTCCAAATTATAACTCCTAAACAACTCCAACCATCTAGGTTATCAAAAACTCAAAACATCAATCTTTTTATTTTTTCAACCACGCGCGATCCGTGTACACAACACACTCCTCATCATAGAATTGATGTCTCTAAAACATTTAAACATCCACCAACGTGGCAAACTTCACATCATACGTAGGACAAAAGCGCTCGTGCACCTTTAACTATCTAGATGCATAAGCCACAACTTCACTTGCAACACTATAGCCTCAACAAACCTTGATGCTAAGAACTGGATCTAGCAAACCCACAACCTGCCAACTCCCAAGAACCATAACACCAAAACCACCTTCATACGCTATCTTACTTATACCATCACACCATTGATTTTCGATTAGTCATCCGTAAGTGTGAACATATGTATGCATGATCACTTATATGCCCTCATAGATGTCTATGTGTATGTATGCAAAACCTCTAATGTTATGCCTGAATGTATGCATGTACTGGCATATTTACATACACATATAAGTGTTTTTGCATTGTGCATGTTTTTCCGTTCACACTTACTAATAACATCCTCAGAACCATAATTCTTAGCAACATACCCAGAACTCACACCTCCCAAACAAAGAGCAGCATTCACCTCTCCCAAAAAATCTACTAAACCAACTATACTTATCGATCAAAGCCCTTCCCGGTGCTTCTGCACACAGAAAAAAAAACCATCAATAAACACAACAACCAACTACCCCAAAAAAATCAGTCTACTCGATTCAACAGAACTATGAATGCAACCTATGCATCAATCAAACCAAATGACATCAACAAGAACTCACATCGTCGTTCCCCTTACCAAAGGCAAATCTAAACACAACCACATCCTTACTTACACAGATACCACCCGGACCTCAGCTCATACTTACAACCATTGAAGCACCCCTGAACTGATCAACAACATCAACTTGTTTAGCTACCTAGAACCCAAGCACATTCGCATCATGCTATCCTCTTTTTTCACAATGACACCAGCACAACCCCCCGACGAAACACTAAGCTTGGTGAACTCTTTATCACGCAACTCCTGAAGTTGCATTTTTACCCTCTTCAACTCCTTCGAGCCATGCACAAAGAGCAAGAGACACCAGAGCTGTGTTTTCATACAACTCAATGCCAAACTCAACCTCCCAACCCAATGGCAAACTCGACCATTCCCTCAAAAACACCCAGAAACTCATATACCACACGACTATCCTGAGCTCACACTTCCTATGACCCTGGATTCATAACATAGGCTAGGGATGCCTTGCAACCAAAATCCATCAAACAACTCACTTCTATTGCCAAAATAGCATTAGACAAGAATTTAACATTATCGCCCGTGATTACCACCTTGTAACTATCAGCAAGTTTTAAGGCAACTCGCTAGGATTCAAAATCAACCACTGCTCTGTGATCTAGCCACTTATCCAAACCCAGGATTACATCAAAAACTATAGAGCGACAACTCCAACAAAACAACCGTAACCTCAAGATCTTAAAGCATCGATGATCATTTCCAAACATCCTTCTCACAACAACTGTCTCACCAGAAGAACTAGCCATCTGTATTCCTGTAACCAACACTTACGAGACAATCGTTCAAACCACAGCTCCCACAAACATTATCAAAGATAAGCACAGGATTTTACACTCCACATAGCAAATGCAGATAATCCCACCTCATGAGATCACACAATCCACATACTCAACGTGTATTAAATACTATTTTAGTCTAGATACTCTAACCTCGTGGTCCTCACCCAGCACCATCATCACATCGCCTCAACTCAGGGCGATATCTTTTATCACAATTCCTTTTAACTGAACATAGCCAAAACTAGATTTCGTAACTCTCTTGCCAGAGCCAGAACCTCCCACACAAAACTGATTAACCCAGGTTCTACTTAATGCACTTCGTTTGTGTACCAACACGCCAAAAATGGTGTAATCGGAAGCCAACATGTACACCCTAACATCATGTACCAACTCACATCGGATTCGGTCACAACGACACTTCCCTACCAAAACTAGTTCAGGAGCATATCGGCTTAACTAAACAATCTGTATCCTAACTCGACCACATACACGCGACCTTGATCCCAACCATGAACTCTCGTCTCTTTTCATCGAAGTATCTAAACCCCAGATACTTTTTCTTAAAAATAACATGAAAAAACTCCCAATCCATATCATTGGGTTCCACGCCCGTAGATATAGTTATCCACCAACTAAAAACATCACCATACAACAGGGATTCAACACATCCCAACTTACGTGCGCCAATACACCCTATTTGATACAAAACCTGAACAACATTGGCCATCAATGTCTCGGCTGACAACCCACGGTACTCAACTCCTCCCAAACTATAAAGATATTCCAACGGCAACCCCATTTGCCCAATGGCTGGTGCAAACACACGCACTCCAGCAACAATAGCTTACAAGCTCAAAACATTGCCTATAACAAGGCATCAGATCACCCAACTCTGGCTCAACTGGCACAGGTGGTACATACTTCGAGGTGACAAACACCCAGAAAACACAACACTTTTCTCAACTCACTGCCCAAAGGCAACAGCATCTCGCTAGATCTCATTTCTCCTCTCGGTCGTAACATAACATATTTCCTAAGGCATAATAATCATTTCAAAACAAAATTGAATTAGGCCAGCTTCAAGCAAGGATCCAAGACTTTTATTTCAAAACCATACATTTCAGACTATAATAATAAGGCAATGGGTTTTCCCAAATTTCCCCCAACATAACATAAACACTCATCGTGTATATTTCAACCACCGTGCATATCAATATCAGATTATAGCTCATAGCAACATCACAATAATCATATCAATATTCCAATTATCATTGAACATAACAGACAAGCACCGTGCATGACAAGCAACAGTAAACGGCCAAATACAACATCCCAACCTTTCAAAAACCTGGCTCTGATACCACTAAATGTAACCCCCTCAACCCGGCCTAGTCACAAGACCAAACCGAGCAAGCTACATTAGGTTTACCGAGGTAAATCGTGAAGATGAGACTCAAAACACGACCATTTTTTTCTTTTATCTCATATAGAGTCATAATTATTAACCTACATGTACATACTGATCATAAATGTAAACTCAACCCAATCGGGCATCGAATTGACATCCAATTAAACACTATTACAAAATAGGGACCAAAATGTAATTTATATAATTTAAGGGTTCAATTAACAAATTAAGTTTTCCAATCCAAAATTAAGTTCATTTCATACAAGCTCATGAAATTTCATCGCAATTAGATCACCACAGCACCCTCAATTTATCATTCAAACATTTAGGGACCAAATTGTAAATCTGCAAAACTATAAGGACTTGCCTAAAATTTGATTTACCAATCTTCAATTAGTCATGTTTCATGCATATGGGTCAAATTTCAACTTAAAAAACCATCCGAACTCATTCAATTGCATACACAGCATCTAGGGACCAAACTACAAGGTTTCGGTACACGGGTTTTCAGATCGATACGGGGCCAAATTATATTAGAGGCTTCAAAACCACCCCTAAAGGTTTCGAAACCAGGCCTCTCGAACTTAAAACACATACTGATACGACTCCTCGCGTACCGCACCCCATAGCCAATTTTGGCCTACAAGTTTCGAAACCAGGGTCCAAGTTTTGAAACCTCTGGGCCTGGAATGAGAAATTTAACTGGTTTTTCATCCATTTATGATTTCTGAAACACCCAAACATGCTTCAAACATATATCCAACATATTCAAGGATCGAACCACATCAAAGCATCACAGATTCAACATCGATTCATGGCATCTTGCATCAAATGAAAATATATAGGCATGCTTCCAAGAAACCAATCAAGCAACGCATGAAACTTCAAACCATCACCAAAACACATTATAATTGCCATTTACAATTCAAGAGCAACTAAACAAACTTGCTCGAACTGAGAGTTTAACAACCATCTCCCGAAACATCAACGAAAACCCCATTGCCCTTATTACTTATAGTATAATTTCAAAAACATACTTTGATTACCAAGTCTTGTTGAGATCTCTTGCTTCCCACTGCCTCCCAAACCTTTAGTTCTCTGCATTGATGGACAAAGGGAGCGTAAGCACACTAGGCTTAGTGAGGAGTGCTAAAAAACAACACACCATCAATGCATTTAAAACCATTTTCCATCAACACTATGAAATTCCCATTTCAAACCATATTTATCATCATATAAAACATCATGCCTTTAAAACCATGCACTTTAACACTTTCAAAACTAGCATACTAAACCATATGCAACATGTATCATTAACCAACAGCAAATCCCATTGCTAACCTCAATTTAAGCCTTCCCATGCATAACACCATATGCAAAGCTTAAAGAGTAAACATGTATAAATCACATTATACAACATAAACCTTTCAATGATACATTAAAAATTATATTGGCTTACACGGATTCAACAAAAGATTTCATCGGATACACGAATTCAACAAGTGTTAACCCAACACTTCAAGCCAACTCAACCGGAATAGCGATACAATCACAATCACGGTACAATAACAATCGGGCACAATAACAACCCACAAGGGCACCAATCCCTCTCATCGGCTAGATGCTTAATCCACTAACGGGAGTATTCGGTACTGTTAAACCCCTCTACCGTTAGGGTACTTGGATGGAGTATTCGGTACCATTAAACCCCTCAACATCCAAGGTGACTTATTTACAATGCACTCAATCCTATGGCCAGCCAACTATATCCGATAACAATTTTAAAACCACATCACTTGCCAATATAATTAACCATTTTCCATTTACCTCATTGTTTTAACAAGCATTCACCAAACTATTTTTCCAAAGCAACATCACATGCTTTAAACACAAGTATAAACCACATACTTACAAGGATAACTTACCATTTACATCCTTCAGAATTTCATGCTTAAAAACAGTATATCAAATACTTTAAAACATGCTTAAACAGTAGGTAACATGGAAATTAAAACAAGTGCATAAAACCATTTCAAACTAGCACGACCGAGAGAGAAACCCACTTTATACTTACTTTCGAGTCTAGGTAAGCGTTTCAAGCTCTACCTTAACTCCCAAAACTTTGTTCCCAAAACATCAAAACGCTTTAAAACACATTTTCACTCACCAATACGCAAAACCTCAATTTGCCGACGCGAAAACAAGCGTCTGAATCCTTCAAATCTTCCCCGATCACTTTTGGATCCATCTCCCCTGTTTTAACCACATTAAAACAGAGGATTAATGCATCTCTATTCATTTAAAACACTGCAATAACATATCCTCACGGATTCACACATTCACCTCACAATTACCCAATCACAACAACAGAAAACACCATCTAATCCTTTCCAAACATAACCCAGCCACAACCTATCAATCTAACACCACTTTTATCATCAAATAACATCTAAAAATAGAATCAAAACAACCTAACACCTCCAGCAACCAAAAAACCACCACAACACCACAAAAACACAATTCTAACAAGCTAAACAATTAGAGATTCAAGAGTTTCGGGATTCCATTGTTAAAAACAACTTATCAACATTATTATACATCCATAATATGTTTAAAATCAATCCACATAATTGGAAAATATATCCAATTCGGATCTTTTGCTATTTCATCAATTTTACCCAATTAAATCAATTAATTCAATATAAAAACACAAAATCAGATTATAAACCATAAATCAAGGATCAAATACTTGGGAATATCAATAAAGAACCATTCAATAGAGGAGATCACAGACCTTACCCCTATTGTGTGATTTCTCCCTCAATTGGCTTGTTTAAAGCTAGGAAAGCACACGATTTCAATAAGGTTTTGTAAATCAAAGTTAAATAATCAATTGTAGATCAAGAATATAAGTAAAAATGATCCCTCACCTCTGGTTTTTGATAAAAACTTGAGTGTTTGGCAGAAAAGAAGTGGAGAGAAAAGTTGAGAGAAAAGTTACGTCAATTTTCATTAAAACCAAATAACTAACTTTAAAATCTAAAATCCTTTTTAATTAACTTTTAAAACACATGTTAAAATGATTTAATTGAAGGGAGAAATCACCAGCAAAAACTTGGTAAAATAGCTCCTTAAGGATTCTAAGAATTTGACCCTTTTCATTTTAGTCACTTTAAAAATAGTTTTCAAAAATTGCATTTTGGTCACTAGCCAAAATGTCATACCTCCAAATCTCATTTTCCAAAATTGATTCCACCAATGTTAATCATATATTAAAACATATTTTTAACCATTTTCCATATTTTTATCTCACCGAAAAATATACGGTCCTGAATTCAACTTGAATCTTTAACTCGATCCATTGGACCGTCTAACAAACCTCAAAACCGCTAGGCCCAAAACCGGGGCGTTACACTAAGCGTCTGAAACTTGATAGATTTTCTCTTTATAGTTGACACATTTGTATTCTGAATCCTCCTGGCGCAAACCTTGAGTTGCTGGGATAAACTGTCTTGATTGGTACTGTCGTGCCACTAACAACGGAGCGTAACCAGTCCCTCCCCATAGTCCTGGTAGAGGGACCCAATCATAAGTACCACATTTAAGCATAATATCGGTGGAAGGTAACCAAGTTGCCCACCATATAATATCACTCTCCTGAAGATTATGGAAAATAGCCAACCATTGTTCTTCCGAAACATCCTCCTGCCAATTCTGCTTTAAGAAATCTTTCAAGGGCGAATAATCATAAAAACATGTTCGATAAAGATTCCCTTCCATTTTTCGAAATTGACCTAGAAACCAAACCGTCAAAAGCTGGGCGCAACCAATAAATCTGGCTTTACCCTCTATTTAGCAAGCAGTCGGGGATCAGAAAGTCTCGACGAGCACAGCTGGAACAGGAGTGACCCCTTTATCCAATCGTTCAACATTATCCAGAACAACGGCTTCTATATAACCCAATACCTTAGGAAAAATACCAGTCCATAAATAGCCAAGACGAACATTTTTCTTTTCTTCGCGACGAAATTTGTTTGTATTAGTTTTCGAAGGGTATTCTAAGAAATGCAGAAGCTTTCTCCTTTTAACTTGATTTGGCCATCGACCCATTGCCTAGTCTCTCCAATAAGCAATATCAACTTCTTCCTGAACGTCTTGTCACTGGAAGCTTTAGTGTAGATCTTGTCCTCCTGAAAATTTGGACAACGAAACAAAGCAGTATACTCATGTATGGTCGGTGTTAAATTGAATTTCCCCAGAGTAAAACAGTTGTAGGCAACATTCTAGTGCTGAGTAAGGGCTCGAATCAACTGTTTTTCAACCTTGACATCTAGCAGATACGTAATCTCTCCATAAGTCTGGTAAAATAACTGTTGCATCTCACTATCCCACTGGTTCCATATTTCTTTCAATTCAGATAGAACATTTTGCTTGGTGTGGGCATAAGTATAATCAGACATCTTCGATACGTGACCCGCTGATAGACTGTCTCCCCTTTCGAACTGAGTCATCTCAGACCAGCTTTTTACTCGAGTATAGTCTTCTACTCTTTTCGCAAAAATTGCTTCCCATACTGAAGACTTTCTTTTAGACAATTGGACGCAAATCAACACCTTTTATGAGGATGCAACGCAGAAACTAAAAAACAACAAAGAAAACAAGTCAGTACGGATACATAATAAAAGACATAATCTTAAAGCATTATTTCGAAAAGCATAAAATTTAAGATAAAATCCTACCTGACATGATTTCTACCCGGCATACTTTTATTCGCAAAATGAAAGATCCTACCCGGCATGATATCTACCCGGCATAATATACTTATAAAATAAATCTATAGATTAGGCAAAAGGTTAGAAGTGTTTCTCTTTTGGACATTTAACGGGTTCCATTTCTAAAGCAAGGCTCATATAGTCCATTACATGTGGTTCGGTTCTAAGCAAGGGTACCCAAATTGTCCTCGTTGTCCCTTACTAAAGGTAGCAAAGACCCTGATCCTCACCCATTATAGGTTTCAAATAGACCAAGTTCAATTCAAGGGGACACTTCCCTTATGCCTATCCAGAGGTAACCCACACGAAAGCACAAAAAATGTATCCCAAAAGTTATTCACCAACCTATACGGTGGTAACCCACACGAAGGCGGTATCAAGCTTCCACTTAAAATAGGACGGAGCTCGGGTAGAAAGCTTATGGAATGCAATGCACGTGCATGGTGTGTGAGGAGAAACTTTCAAACCTTTGACACCCTATGTATATGTTCATGTACACTAAGCAGAAAAATAAAACAAATATATTTACAGAAAAATAAATAAATAAATAAAATGCATGTCCTATTAACTAAAGACAGAAACATATTTTAAATTAAAATCGAATTCGTAAATTTTTAACACTAAGCTAAAGATATTCAACTTGTGGCTTGACCCTCTTTGTATTTAAAAACGTCCCCAGCGGAGTCGCCAGTTGTAATCACCCAAATCCGTCTGGCCCTCCCTTTTATTAATTTTATAAATTTTCTTTTTCGTTTTAATTTAATTTGGAAAACCCCTGCCCGGTTTTTAAATTAAATATGTGGAGTCGCCACCGATCATTTTAAAAATGGTAGACTGGACACCAAAATAAAACCAGAGATTAAAAATTTGGGTCCGGGAGTCGGTTACGGATGGGGAAGGATTAGCACCCCTACACCGGCCAAAATTAGTACCTAGTCGAATATTTAGAGTCTTAACTTTGGAAATTTTGAATTCGAATAAAATTTAAAATATATTCTTAAATGCATGAGAATATTCTAAATATTTAAAGAGACGTTCCGTTATTTAGAGTAACTGAGAAGTTCACATCCCTTTACGCCCGGGAAATGATTTCTCGACTATTCTAAATAATAGAAAATCCCCTTACATATTGTATCCTAAAATGGTAAGGATATTCTTTTATTTAGGGGTATCGAAAAGGTCGCATCCTTTTACGCCCGGGAGACTAATTCTCGAACCCCTAAATAAAAGAATATTATCTTAATCCTTAACTTATCTAAAGATTATGATGCCATTTATAAAGTGGTATGTTCATGTATTTATATACTTAATATATTACTTATGTTGAAATATTTTTTAATATTCATATTTATCAACAAAAAACTATACATATCAAAGTTAATAATTTATATATATGATTTTTACAAAAATAATTATTTACTATTACTTATTGATATATACCTAAAATATAATATTTAAGATAAAATATATTTATTTTTATATTTACCAAAAATATACTTATATATGTATTAAGTTAGAAGTATATATATATTTACAAAAATAAATGTTTATTATTATATTCTATACATGTTATAATTAAAAATAATATATTTTATTTTATAAATATACATAAAACCCTATAATATATAAAGTATAGAAATATAAAATATTATACATAAAATATAAACAATAGATATAAAAATATATTTTTTGTATGATATTAATATACATAATATATATAAAAACTACTATGTATAACAATACTAACAGTATATTATATGTACATAATAATAATAATACATGAATTTATAATAATATACATGAAACTAAAGATTAGGACTAAAATGCACTAATATTAACTTATATAGCATATATGTTAAACATTAATGGACTAAACGAAACAAATGCAAAACTTAGAGAAATAAATGTAAATAGGCGGAAGTAAAGTGCTGGAAATAAATAATGAAAAGTTACAGTGACTAGATCGTAACAAGATAGAAATTAAAGGATTCAAAAATTAAATAAACCAAACGTAAAAAGACGAAATTAAAAGAGGAATGACTAAAATGCAATTTGCCCATTTTTATTCAAAATTCAAGGATCCTTCTAAGGTCGGGTCACCGGTGCGGGTAAACGGATCCTTTTATTCTTTCCAACAAATAAACAAAAAAATTGCCCTCTCATTTTCTCTGGGCATTCGAAACCAAGAAACCCTATGGTTCAAAAACAATCTTGCCGCGCCGCCGTCCTTGGAGTGGAGGAACTCCTCCGGCGACCAAAGGCTCGGATGAAGGATCTGGCTCACACTCTTTAGGATTCGAAAAAAAAAGAAACACATGTATATTCTTTACCTTTTTCTCTTTTTTCTCGATTCAGATCTCTTCTCTCTTTTATTTATTTTTTACTTTGATCTCTCTCTAATTTTTTTCTCTAAATCCCCTGTCTCTAATCCCTCTGTAATCTTTTTTTTTGGATTGAAGGTTTATTTATAGAAGATAAGGGGAGCTGGTTGATTTGATTTTTCTCTGTTGAAATCCTAACCTTTTGGGCTTTTAGCTCAGTTAGGGTGCGGCCGAGTGATGATGGATGGCTGCAGACTAGGTTTAGGGCTAGAAATGGCAGTGGCTGGAGACTAGATTTAGGGTTGATTTTGGGGATTTGGGGTTTTTTGGGATTCGGTTTATTTAGGGGTTAGTTAGAGATTTGGTTCGAAATGAAAGGGGCTGATACTGGTTTGGACGGCGACGGTGACTTGACGGCAATGGCTAGGTGAGGGAGGTGGCGCGGCGACTGAAGGCAAAGGCGGCGGCTTGAGGACTGGTATTAGGGTTAGGGCATATTAGGGTTTTTTGATTTGGGTCGGTTTATGGGTTGTAACCGGTTTAAGGTTTAGTTTTGGGCAAACGGGTTTGGGCCAGTTTAGTTAGGGTAATGGGTTAGTTTGGTTTGAGTAGTGGGCTTAGTTAGGGTCTGGGTTTAGTTACAAGCTTGGACTGATTAGATCTGTTACATGTACCATTAAGATACTCTGGTAGGTGATTAAGTGCATTCCAATATTCACTACTAGGATTATAGGTATATCTACTTAATCTACTCAATGCATAGGTATATCTACAAAATCTCTAGAGCACTCGTGAAAAATCAGGCATACACATGGCCTATTAATGTAAAATAGTGTTAAGCAGCAAAATCGTGTGAGTGTAATGTTAAAGGTAAGACTTCAATATATGATGGGGTTTTTAGTTCATAGAAACTATTGTTTCACTAATTACTTTATCACTACAACAAATTTATTAATTTATGATGATATTTCTATATGACATTGTGTATAACGTCACAAAATATACTCTAAACGTGACGATTTTTTGTTTTTCGTCACATATAATGATTGATGATATATCTTTTATGACCATTTTAAAAATGGTCATTGATTTTCGTCACTAGATGTTTGGAGCCAAAATTGTGGGAAACCTTTCAATGACATTTAGACAAAATGGTGACGTTGTAAAATCATCTCTAAGGAAATAAAACTATTAGTGACTATATATTATTATGACGATCTGATTTTAATTAATGACGTTCAAATTTGTCACTAATTAGTTTTATTTTTGACAATTTTATTATTCATATTTTGTAAGACTTAAAATGTGACGTTTTATTCTTGCCACAAAAATTAGATTTAACGTGACGAAAACAATTATTTGTCACTCATTATTATCTCTTATCAATTTTAAAAGACATCGTGATATTGTATCACTTAATGTTTGGCGCCAAGAATTAACATAAAAGAATGTTGGACAAAATTTCTAATGACATCTTTGACATGCCACTAATTCAAAAGCTTATTTATAACGATTTTTTAAAAAGTTTTTAATTTTAGTTTGATAATCAATTGCTCGTACAAAGTTCTCAAACTTGTGTTCTTAAATATATAGTTAGTTAGTTAGTTAGTTAGTTAGTTAGTTAGTTACGCTATATAAAACTCAATTAGTTTTACACTAATTCATGGTCATTGGATGAGTGAAATGGATGGATGAGATAAAAAGTTGAAAATAAGGAGATTTTGAACGAGAGAAAAATAGGAGTGTTTAATCTCACCCATCCATTTAACATATCTATGTATATTTAAGACCCTTTTTACTTTTAAAAAAATTAATCTTTAGTTGACTTAGTAAAAGTCGAAAGCTAATAAGATAATCGTATAACCTTAATGAATAATAAAATTTAGGGATGTCGCACCTCGATTTGTGACTAAATGGTTTTCAAATTTATGTATTGGAGAACTTAATTGAATGAAATATGAAATTATTGGTTTAGTTGTAAGAGTTTTGGGACTAGAGTGACCAGATTGAACACGAGTTCCATTTTGTGAGCCCTAATATTGTGTGGGGTTACGCCTTTAATTTTTCCCATTATTTGAGGGTATAAATCTCATTCTTTTAGCTGAAAAGAAGACCTAACACACATTTTTTATCCTTTTATGCCGTCTGAAGCCTTCTCCTCACCCTCTCACTTTCTCTGCGATTTATCTCCCCAATCGTTGTATCTGCCGTTCTGGTCGCCGGTGACCTCAACCGCGACTAAGTCGAACTAAACCAACACTGTTTTTCGTTTGCGAAGCCAAAGATTAAACCCTCCAACCTCTTGAAATTCTTGTCTCTGAATCGCTCCGGCATTTCCCTCCATCGTTACTAGTGGTTGTTTTGCCTTCATCATCCCGTTTGTGCATTCAGATACCTTCTGGACTAACCATTGACTGCAAACCCCCAATTATTCTATGCCCTTGAAATCATTTGGGGATCAGTAGATTGCTTGAAGATTTCCTTCTCGTCTCGAGGAAGAACCCACAGCATGCAACTTCTCACCATTTGGGAATCACAATAACTTGCTACTCATGAGCTACATCGGCATATCAAGAATCAGAAAAGATATTTGACAAGAAAAACTATGTTCAGTCAAACAGATTAATTCTTCCTGAGAAAGATTGCGTGCAGTAAGTAACACACATGTGAACTACCAACTTTGAAATTTAAATACATTGTACCATTTCACTTGAGCAATGTGATATAAAAACACATTATATAATGAGAGAAACATTGTCTTATTAACACACGTGCATTGTGAATAGACTTGACCATACCAATCATGAACATGATTATTTGCAAGCGACGTTCAAGGAAGTTCTAAACGTCAGAGCCAAGACATAATCAAGCTTGTTTCGACCCTCATCCAAAAGCCCATACATGTTCATCCTCCGAAGCAATGCTTCACCTTCAAAAATGCGATGAGAGTTCTTCTCATCAAGAGTGAAAAGGTCCCTAGCACAAAGACTTGTTTGAATCTTCATTTTTTCAAGAATATAGTTGTGTTTTCTTTTTTACAAAAGGAACGGGCGATAGAAGCCGACAAAAACAAAATTGAGAATCTGAGATGGAACTCCATTTCCCTCTCCCAAAAAAGAATTTTTAAATACTTATCTGAATATATATTTTTTTTCAATAACAAAGTTTTTTTGAATGATTACATATATTGTGTATGGAATGAGAGGAATAGCAGGATTTTTTTGAGGAGAAATGCTAAGTGAATCATATTTACTTTAAAAATTAAGGGATATATTTGGTTGAAATTCTCTGGTACTTCAACAAATCAAAATAGGGTAAATATTGAACTTTTTTATAGTTTTGGGAGTAATATGGTTTCTTTGATAGCTTATTTGTATTTGTCGTAACATTGTTGCTTTGTACAGACTGTTGAATAGTAGTATTTTGTATATTTTTTTGGGGTAATAAAACAATAATTATCCCCAAAAAAATGTATTTTGTTTTAAAACATATTTTTAAGTATGCCAAAAAAAATCTCTCTAACGTTTGATTGAATAGTCATTTTGGCACATATTCTCTTTTTAAAGCATTTTAACCTACAACGTTTTATTTTGGGTCAAACTGGTCTCTCAGCAGATGAAAATTGTTAGACAACTAATGGTAAATAGCTTAAAATAACGTGGCAAACTTACATGGCAGAACAAGTTGACATGGTATGTCATAAAGACAAAGGTGTTGACTTGACAAAATGTCTCGTCAGTCAAAAAATAGTTGCATAAAACTACATAAAATATAAAATTATTTTTCTGCTGACATGTGATTCTGTCAAGTCATTTTAAGCTGTTTGCTGTTAGTTGACTAGCAGTTTTCATTCGCAAATATGACATTTTGACCCAAATGAAACTTTAAAGGTTAAATTGCTTCAAAAAAATAGTAGGGGACAAAGTGACTATTTAATCAAACGATTGGAACGGGATGTTTTCGTTTCCTCTACAATCTTCGGAAGAGTTTATGCACAGCCTCAATGCCCATCCGCCATGGAACCTGGTCCCACCGGTAGAACTTGGTATTGATCGCACGGGCGATGTACCGGACTTGCAATTCCAGTAGTTAATCAGTAGGCACCGAAGCGGGGCAGGGCTACTGGTTCGGTTGATGCAGTTGCAATGACTAGGGGCACGGATGTTGAAGACCATCTGATGGATGGCTCTGTGGGTGATGTTTTGATGAAGGATAAAGTTAGGGTGACGAGAGTTGGTGCAGCGCCGTCGGCTTCCTATGCGGGGGTTGTGGCCGGGGTTGGCAAGCGGGTAGTGACTGAGTCATGATGACGTGGTGGTGGAGTCGGGAGATGCCACAGTGGATAAGAATGGCCCGTTCCCCTCGGTGACTTTTTCTAATAGGGTGCATGAGCGTCATAGTATGCGTCACTCTCTTATTGTTCGACTTCTGGGGCATTCAATTAGGTATAAGACCTTGGTAGGTAGGATTAGGGCATTATGGCAACCGAAAGAGGCATTCCAGGTTGTCAATCTAGCTGATGACTATTATTTGGTGATGTTCGAGAATCAGTTTGATTACGATCATGTTCTGACAGGAGGGCCATGGACAGTGTTTGGGAGCTATCTCATGGTGCAACTATGGACTAGGGAGTTTTCTACTTTAAAGGCATTTTCGTCACAAATTATGGTTTGGGTACAAATCTTGGGTCTTCTTTATCGGTATTACTCGAAGGCTTTATTTCGGCACATTGCTGGCGCGATAAGAAGGGTTGTGAAAATTGACAACAACACGCATACAGGTGATATAGTCGATTTGTGAGGCTTGCAGTGATGGTGTCGCTCAAGAGTCTGCTAGTTTTTGGTGTAAAAATTGATGGCATAGTTTATCGACTGGAGTATGAAGGACTTCAGCAGATTTGTTTTAAATATGGGATATATGGGCACTCATCGGAGTTATGCACGGTGAGTCAGAACCTGGGGGTACTTGTAAATAGCAGAACCCCGTAGCAGCTAGTGCAGTGGCGACTGAATGCTCGGTGATTAGTAAGGATATGGGTCCTGCTAAGGGCATGGCTTCAGCTGGGGCAAGACCTGAAGGGACTCAGTTTTCGATACTGAGTGAGAATGATGGTAGGGATACTACACCAATCAGTGGTAATGGTGGGACGACTGTTACAGGTTCAAAAAATAGGGTTCTAAGTCGTACTGGAAGAATGAGACACGGGATATAGTGGGTGCATCATCTGGGGCTAATGTGGTGCATGTAGAGGTGGACAGTGGCCGTAAGGCATCGAATGCAATGGGTTTAACAGAGAATAAGGATAACAATCTGAGTCCTATTCAGGTTGTATCTTCGGGAAAGAACCAGGCTCTACATGTTATTTTTTATGCGGTTCATAATACCGTGGGCATTCATACTGTAGTTTTAATCCTGAATGCCGTAAATGAAAAGAGAAGGCAGATATTTGCATTGAGCGGTGATAAACAGACTGTTACGCGAAAAAGTGTTAAAGATGGTACAAAAGCAGGATTGATGGTGCGGAAGGGTAAGGAAAATAACCCACTATCGAGACCGGTCCTCTTTGATTGGTTACCTCCTGAGTTGGTCATGTTGGTGTTGGTTCATCGAATGGTTCAATATCTGATAAACATCCAGGTAGAGTTGATAAGTGTTCAAAAGTACTATTTTTATTACCTTTTTTACTCATATTATTGTTAGACTTAAGCTAATATTAGTTGCATAATTAGTTATTCATGCATTAATTCATGTTTCTTTCCACCGTTGAGCTTGATTACATAACTTGGTGATTTTTGTGGAAAAAGATGCTGCTTTGGTGTGTTTTTGTGTGTGTGCAGGATCACTTGCCAAAGCAAGGCTAGTGCTAGTTGCCAAGGCAATGCATGAAGGAGACACCGAGCTAGTTGCCAGGGCAATGCATGAAGGAAACGTCGAGCCAGTTGCCATGGCAATTGTAAAAAAGAGCAAAGGTGATATGGTAGTCGAAATTGATGACTAGACAAGCCCAAGATGACGTGGAGCAAAGCCCAAACCCAAAGGAATTTGATTTCCATGCAGAGATTAAAGAAGAATTAAATTCCAAGAAGATAGGAGAAGTTCTAGTGGGAATACAATTATAATAAAGAATTATATTCTTTAAAGATAATTTAATTCCAACTTAAATTCCTCCTCAAAGAAGGACTTTGCCCTAGCCCTATAAATAAGAAGGGAATTTCGACAATCATGGGGAGCAAGAGGAGAGGATTTTCGACAACTCCAAAGAGCAAGAAGAGGGAAAATTTCGACAACTCCAAAGGGCAAGAGGAGAGAAATTTCGACAAGAGAGCAAGAGGGGAGAGAGTACGATTTCTTCTTCTTCTTCTTCTTCTTTGCTTCCATTAGATTCATGGTTTGGAGATTATTCTTTGTATATCTTTTGAACCCAACCATGAACTAACTTGATTGGTTGGGGTTATTGTGTTTTGTTGTTGTGAGAAACAATTGGATTTTGTTTTGGTAATAAGAGTTTGCACTTTTCTATTCAAGGTTTACTCATTCTTGGCTTTTATTCTTGTTTGCGAGTGAATTGGGAGAGGATCTCGTAACTTCATCTATTTATCTAATATCGAGAGAGTTAGATTCAATAAACGAATGAGTATGGTCTTTATTCAATCTATTGATGGTGAAGATTAATCCGGCTTAGGAATAAGTTAAGGATTTCAATGGCTAAGAGGTGTGCAAGATTGGTTGTTGTTCACCCTTGATTCACGCAGGGATGTATTATCAAGGCATGCACAAGTAGCTAGAGTTTTGACTTAGGGATAAGAAGAAACCATTGAAGAACGCTCCGCCGAACCTTGAAGTTGCTGCCCAGCCGCCCAAGTAGTTGCCCAGCCAACCATCAATTAGTTGCCAAGGCAACCCCGCTGTGCAAGTTGCCCTTGCACTCTTTTACCAAGACGATCCAATCGGCTATCATACCTCAACTCACAATAACCTGGCCTATTTACTCTATTTTAATTTCATCTATTCTTTTAGTTTATTGCTCTTAATTTAATCGTTAATTAAAACCTCTATTATCAATTGTGTTTTTATTTTCACAGTGCAGTAACTTAAGCAAAGTGGCCCAAAATAATCCCTGTGGAGACGATAATCGATACTCGTATCACTTTATTACTTGCGACGTGTATACTTGCACATTTGCGTAGCACTTATCACACGCAACAAGTTTTTGGTGTCGTTCCCGGGGGTTGGCAATTGGTGTTAGTTGTTTTTGTTATTGCATTTTTTTCTATTAGTTTTACTAACTTTTCTTTTTGTTTGTTTTATCAAAAAAAAATTTAGGTGCGCTACAAGTTAAGGGACATCAACATGTCGGGAAATAAAAGCCAATCTATTCGAGAGATGATGTTGGAAGATATGTATCAATCCAATCAAGAGTTTCTTGCATCCTTTGATGATTACCTATACCAACCGAGAAAAGCCCAAAGAACTTATACCATGGAAAAATCTTGTGTTATGTGTGGAGAACATCATGTGTTTGAAAATTGCCCTCACATTTTCGGTGCATATAACTACATGGAGGACCATAGAGGGAACCAGCAGCAAAACTCTTCATGGTATGGTCAAAAAGCTCAAAAAAAATTTACCATAACAATTTTGCCGCAGCAACAGATATGCCATGGCAATGTAGTCCTTTTCAAGAGCATTCCAATTCCTTGGAGGAAACGTTACTAGCTTCATTGGCTAGACTTGACGGATCAATTGAAGAGATTCGAGAGCTATCAAAATCTATGGATACGAGGATAGCTCAGTGGGATGCAACCTTAGGGGATTTAGAAGATCAATTAGGGAGATCAACATATGTCATGGATAACATGCACCAACAATTCATTCCTAGGGATACTGACGTCCCAAGGCAAGAGAATAAGAAGCAATGCAAAGAAATCTCTCCGATGTGTGAGGAACAGCTAGAACCTCAAAGTCAAGAGGATGCTAATGAGAGAGACTGCCCAACACATGATGAGCTTGAACAACAAATTGCCTCGGTAATGATTGAGGAGCCTGAACAGAGCAATGCCGCGAAAACACTCGGTGAAGCTGAGAACAACAATACTACAGCAAATTCTGAGGAACCTGATGCCCAGAAACTTATAACGTTGATGTTGAAGCAGGAATGTGTAGATTGCTCTCATCTACAATTGCCACGGCAATTACGACCACATGCAAGATCAACGAGATGATAATACTTTGCCAATGGAATATGAGCAGGTAATAGTTGAACCTTTTGAATTCTTTAAAACTCACCTCGTCCATTGCGGGTATGTCATGAGGAACCGAGGTTGGTAGATTGAAGCCATCGAAATCTCTTGATGGAGATGTTTGAGAGGCCAAAAGAAAAAGGTGTTTGGATTCATAAAGCTATTCAGAAAATTGATTCTTCCCTTGACTTAAAGCAAAATTTGACAACTGATTGCCACGGCAATTGGCTTGAGCAGCAATTGCCACGACAACAAAGGCTACATCCAACCATGATAGAAGTCGACAAGAATGAGGTAATTGAATGGTTGAGAATGGATATAATTTTTTCTATTAATATATTTGTGCCTTCAGGAATAGTAGCAACGTGGAGAGTATACATGGACTACAAGCGAACAAAGAAGAAAGACACATCCACCATGGTAATGCAAAAGGGAGTAGCTGGGAGCACACTGGCCCAACTCTTTTTGGGCAATATTGTCACCCGATGGAGGGTATGGATGGACTATAAGAAGTATCGGAAACGACTCTCCTCAAGTTTTCTCATATATGCAGTAACATTAGAAGTGGTCAACTTAGGAGATGCATGAGCATGCTCTCCTTTCAATATTTTCTTTTTCTTTTTCTTTTTATTTTCATTTTTATTTTTAGGAGATATTTTATTTTTCTTCATTATCTTTACTTTTCAGGTTTTCTTTGTTTTCTTTTTCACAACAAGACTCACAACTACTATGCTAAGGAAATTCACTGCCGACTACTTGCCACAGCAACCACAACAGAAACTGGCGATGCCCAGGCAACAACAATGGCTTCGGCAACTACTGATGCCCCATGCAAGTGAACCTGCATCGGCAAACATGGATCAAATCAAAGCAATGATATTCACGCGGTACCAGCATTCAACCACCGACTGAAAAATGAATCAAGCAAACGGCACGAAGGAAACTTATCACTCGAGGTGACGACCTCTCCGACTAACTCATTTCATTTAGTTTCTTTTAAATTTTATTCCACTCTTAAATGCATTGAGGACAATGCTTCTCTCGAGTTTAGGGGGTGTTGGTTTCTAGTTAGTTTCATGTGTAGTTGCATTCATCGTTAGCAATCACATATAGGTTGCATATGTTACTTGCCATGCCTTTAATTGGATTTAATTGCTTAAGACTTGTTGAATATCCAATGATGAATTTTTGTCACTGCACTTAATTGAAAGAACCTTTAATTTTAGGATTACATGAAAAGAACTTAGAATTTTACTATGATGCTGAATTTTTTTTACACGGTTGTGGCTTGTTGAGTGAAAGAAACTTAGTGAACTTAGGTTGCTTAAAATTAGGGTAAATTTAAAATTGAAAATTAAAAGTTAATTTCTTGCTAGAGGTGCCCAAAACTGGCTCTAGTAGTAATTGCTCTTTCTTGCTAGAGGTGCCCGAAACTGGCTCTAGTAGTTAATGCACATTAAAGAATCGCTAGAGGTACCCGAAATTGGCTCTAGTCGACTGTTGCGCGTAATAAGTGCTACGCAAATGTGCAAGTATACACGTCGCAAGTTATAGTATAAAAGATATCGTCTCCACAGGGATTGGTGCCACTTCAAGAATCTAGTCTCTTGCACTGTAAAAAGTAAAAACACAAGTAAAGGATTATAGAAGTTTTAACTAATAACTAATCTAGAAAGCAATTAAGTAAATGAAAAGATGAATTCAATTGAGAGAGATAGGCTAGGTTATCGTGAGTTGAGGTGTGATAGCCGATTGGATTGTCTTGGTAAAAGAGTGCACGGGCAACTCAGTTGCCGTGGCAACTTGCACGATGGGGTTGCCGTAGCAACTAATTGATGGTTGCTTGGGCGACTAGTTGGGCAACTACTTGGGCGATCGGGCAGCAACTTCAAGGTTCGGCGGAGCGTTCTTCAATGGTTTCTTCTTATCCCTAAGTCGAAACTCTAGCTATTTGTGCATGCCTTGATAATACATCCTGCGTGAATCAAGGGTGAACAACAACCAATCTTGCGCTCCTCTTAGCCGTTGAAATCCTTAACTTATTCCTAAGCCGGATTAATCTTCACCATCATTGGATTGAATAAAGATCATATTCATTCGTTTCTTGAATCTAACTCTCCCGATATTAGATAAATGGATGAAATCACGAGATCCTGTCCCAATTCACTGCAAACAATAATAAGAATCAAGAATGAATAAACCTTGAAATAGAAAAGTGCAAACTCTTATTACCTAAACAAAAACCAATAGTTTCTCACAACCACAAAACACAATAACCATAGCCAAGTAAATTTAGTTCATGGCTAGGTTCCAAAGAAACACAAGATAATCAATCCCTAGCATGAACCCAATCGAACAAGGAAGAAAAGATGAAGCTTGCCAAAAATTCCCCTTGCTTCCTCTCTTGGAGTTGTCGAAATTAACTCTTGCTCTCCCTCTTGATCTTGTCGAAATCTCCTTGGTATTTATAGGGCTAGGCCAAAGTCCTTCTTTGAGGAGGAGTTTGAGTTGGAATTAAATTATCTTTAAAGAATATAATTCTTTATTATAATTTTATTCCTATTAGAACTTCTCCTATCCTCTTGGAATTTAATTCTTCTTTAATCTCTGCATGGCAATCAAATTCCTTTGGGCTTGGGCCTTGCTCCATGTCATCTTGGGCTTGTAAAATCATGAATTTCGACATCCCTATTGTATTTTGTCTTTGTCGACAAATGCCATGGCAACTGGCTCGGCGTCTCCTTCATGCATTGCCCTGGCAACTAGCTCAGCATTGCTTTGGCAAGTGATCCTGCACATACACACACAAAGCACACCAAAGCAGCATCTTTTCCATAAAAACTACCAAGTTATGTAATCAAGCTCAACGATGGAAGGAAACATGGATTAATGCATGAATGGCTAACTATGCAACTAATATGAGCCTAAGTCTAACAATAATATGAGTAAAAAGGGTAAGAAAAATAGTACTTTTGAACACTTATCACACCCCCAAACTCGAACTATTGCTTGTCCTCAAGCAATGCAAACTCATAATTACACGCCAAGACTTCAAATTTTCACAAACCGAGCTTTGAAATTGATTTCAATTCTCTCCAAGGGGCACAAAGTATGATTGGCTTTTTATTTTTCGGAAAAGCGAGGAGTTTACTCGGAATCAAACTATAATGCTTGTGAGTGTGTGCGGAGTTGTGTGCAAGTTGATTTTCCGGATTCTATGCAAACAATAGGTTTTCAAATTACTTCATTGGGTTCTTTTTAACATGTTTTAACTAGAGCCAATTTCGGGCACCTCTAGTGTTTTATTTTTAGTTTTCTTAAGTTAATTTAATCGACTAGAGCCGGTTTCGGGCACCTCTAGTTAAAAAAAAATTTAACGCCTCCTAGAGCCAGTTTCGGGCACCTCTAGTGATCAAAAAAAATTTTTTAGCATATGCTAGAGCCAATTTCGGGCACCTCTAGCATTCATCCAATTTTTATTCTAATCCCTCAATTAGTTAATTATCCACCTAAGTTTACTAGAACTCCTTAAATCAATCAAACCACAACAGTGTTTCATCAAATTTAGCATCATAGTAAAATTCTAAGTTTTTCCATGGTTATCCTAGAATAAAAATTCTATCAATTAAGTGCATTGGTAAAGTCATCATTGAATATTCATCAAATCTAAGCAATTCTTGTTCCAATTAAAGGCATGGCAAGCAATTTATGTATCCTAAATGTAATGCTTAAGATTAATGTAACTAAACATGGTAATTACTAATAACAATCCCCCCCAAACTCGAGTGAGGCATTGTCCTCAATGCATGCATAAAAATAACGAAAAATAACAATAAAAATAAAAATGCATACGAGGACTTACTCCGAGAGTTCGTCATCGTAGATGATTAGTTTCCTTCTAGTTGGCGTCTTGATTTTCTTGCTTGAATGCAATGGTTGTTTTCTTGTTGCCGGGATGTCTTGACTTTGGTTGCCGTGGCATCTTCGGGGTTGGTTGCCGTGGCATCAGCTTGTGCATGCATGAAGTAAGTTGTCGCGGCATCTTCTTCATTGGTTGCCGGGCAATGATCTTGTGATAAATTTCCTTAGCATAGTAGTTGTGAGTCTTGTTGTGAAAAAGAAAATAAAGAAAAACTGAAAACTAAAGATAATGAGAAAAAAATAAAATATCTCCTAAAAATAAAAATAAAAATAAAAAGAAAAAGAAAAAGGAAATATTGAGAGGAGAGCATGCTCATGCATCTCCTAAGTTGACCACTTCCTTGTTACGTTCCACATGGGCACCATTGTAGTGCTTCAATCTTTGTCCATTAACTTTGAATTCATGGTTGTCGAGATGGACTTGATTATCACAAAGCACCATGGGAGAATGGTTTGACGACTTCAAATGGTCCCGACCATCTTGATTTCAGATTTCCGGGAAAAGTTTTAGCCGAGAATTGAATAGGAGAACTAGTTGCCCTGGCGTGAATTGCCGTGGCAATAGTTTCTTGTCGTGCCATCGCTTTGTTTTCTCCTTGTAGATTCGTGCATTGTTATAGGCGAGTGCACGAAATTCTTCTATCTCATTGAGATCCATCAAGCGCTTTTTTTGTCCGCACTTTCCCAATCCATATTCACGGTCTTGATTGCCCAAGTATGCCTTGTGCTCGATTTCCACCCGGTAGATGACATGTTTTACCATAGACAAGCCGGAAGGGGACATACCTAATGGTGTTTTGAATGCAGTGCGATATGCCCAAAGTCGTCATCTAGTCTTAATGACCAATCCTTCCTTGAGGGATTTACAACTTTCTCGAGTATTCCCTTCAACTCCCGGTTGGAAATTTCGCTTGCCCGTTGGTTTGTGGGTGATATGCCGTGGCGATCTTGTGTGATATGCCGAAGCGTTGCAACATCTTGGCAATTAGTCGTTGTCAAAATGCTTGCCCCGTCGCTAATAATTGCTCTCGGCATCCCAAACCGTGTAAATATGTTTTTCTGCAGAATCGTTGCACGGTCTTGGAATCGTCGTTGGGAACCGCAGCTGCCTCTACCCATTTAGACACATAGTCGACGGCGTAGTAAGATGTAGAGGTTGCCGAATGAAGATGGGAAAGGTCCCATAAAATCGATCCCCATACATCGAACAGTTCCACCTCGATGATGTTCGAGTGGCATCTCATGTCGTCTAGAGATATTGCCCGCCCTCCGCAACGATCACATTGCTTGTAAAAGTCCCGGGCATCTTTGTACAATGTTGGCCAATACAAACCGGATTGCAAGACTTTGGTCGTGATACGAGTTCCTCCAAAATGTCCTCCATAGGGTGAAGAATGGCATTGCCGGAGTACATTCTGTTGCTCTTCTTGAGGGGACACATCGGCGTATAACCTGATCGCACATTGTTTAAACAAAAGAGGCTCATCCCAAAAGTAATGCTTAGCATCATGGCGGAACCGCTTCTTCCCTTGGTGAGTAATGCCATACGGAAAAATACCACAAACAAGGAAGTTAACTAAATCTGCGTACAGGGTATTGCCGAGGCATGTCTTTGCCGTAGTGTTCGCTCCCAAAATTGCCGAGGCGTGTGCGTCAAAACCGCTGCTGCGGCGTCGAGAGTTGCCGAGGCGTGTGCATCCATGGTTGCCAAGGCGTCATGGGCTGCCGAGGCGTTGAGGTTGCCGAGGTAATTAGAATTTGTTCATCGGGAATGCATCGCATATCTCTAGATCCGCGTCCTTCTCCCTATTGCGTTCCAATCGTGATAAGTGATCGCCACTTGATTTTCTGTTCCTTTCTCTGTCCTTAATTTCAATATCAAATTCTTGTAAAAGTAATATCCAACGAATCAAACGAGGTTTAGCATCCTTTTTAGCAAATAAGTATTTGATTGCCGAATGGTCCGTATGAACAATTACCTTTGTACCAATTAAATAGGATCGGAACTTGTCAAATGCGAAAACTACTGACTAGTAACTCTTTCTCCGTTGTTGTGTAATTCACTTGAGCATCGTTAAGAGTTTTACTAGCGTAGTATATCACATGGAAAGTCTTACTGCGTGCGTTGGCCTAGGACTGCTCCTACCGCGAAATCACTTGCATCACACATGAGCTCAAAAGGTAGCGTCCAACTGGGTGGAACGACAATGGGTGCCGAGGCAAGCTTTTTCTTTAGGGTTTCAAATGCTTGAGTGCAAGAATCATCAAAATCGAAGACTTTATCCTGTTCAAGCAGATTACACAAAGGTTTAGTGATTTTAGAAAAATTATGAATGAACCTCCTGTAAAAACCTCGCATGTCCAGAAAACTTCAATTCCTTTAACCGAATTTGGTGGGGTAATCTCTCGATCACGTCCACCTTGGCTTTGTCTACTTCAATTCCCTTGGATGAAATCTTGTGGCGAGCACTATTCCTTCATCTACCATAAAGTGGCATTTCTCCCAATTGAGGACTAAATCTGTTTCTTCGCATCTTGCCAACACCCTCTCTAAATTGTCGAGACAGCCGTCGAAGTCATTACTAAAAACCGAAAAATCATCCATGAAGATCTCAAGGAAGTCTTCGACCATGTCGAAAAGAGCGCCATCATGCATCTTTGGAAGGTTGCCGGGCGTTACACAATCCGAACGGCATCCTTCGGAAGGCATAAGTACCGTAGGGGCATGTGAAGGTTGTCTTTTCTTGATCTTACGGTGCTATGGCAATCTGATTGTAACCTGAATAACCATCAAGAAAACATTAAAAGGGTTTACCCGCAAGACGGTCAAGCATTTGATCAATAAAGGGTAATGGGAAGTGATCTTTCCTAGTGGCTTTGTTTAGCTTTCGATAGTCCATACAAACCCTCCAACCGGTCTGATCCTGGTTGGGATAAGTTCATTATTTTCATTGCTTACCTTTGTTATACCTCCCTTTTTTCGCACACATTGTACCGGACTTACCCACGTACTATCGGAGATAGGGTATATAATGCCGGCGTCAAGCCACTTGATGATTTCTTTCATTACAACCCCTTTCATGGCATGATTCAGTCTCTCCGGGCCTCAATTGAAGGTTTGTGATCATCTTCCAACAAGATCTTGTGCATGCACACCGCCGGGCTAATTCCCTTCAAGTCGGCAATTGTCCACCCTATTGCCTTTTTTTGTGTAGCTTCAACATGTTGATCAGCTTCTTTTCTCGCTCAGCTGTAACTTAGAAGAAATAATTACGGGTAATGTATTATCGGTCCCTAAGTATACATATTTGTTTTGCTCGCAATTGTTTCAACTCAAGAATTGGTGGATTTTCGATAGAGGGTTTTTCGATCTTACCTTCCTTACCTGAGTAGTCCAGTGGTTCAAAGTATGTACATGGTCGATTGACTAGCCAATTTGCCTCTTCTGGTTGTTCCTCATCGACCGGCTCTTCATACTCCTCAGGTTCCTCTTGATCGGCAATGTAGTTGCCGAGGTAACTAAATTCCTCATCGAAGTTAAACTCTGCCGTGGCATGAAGTAGTTGGCATTCTTCTGGATCATCGGCATGCCTTAGTGTTTGGAACACATTTAGTTTTACCTGCTGGTCATTCACCCTCATTGTGAGTTCTCCTTTTTCAACATCAATCAATGTTCTCTCTGTCGCTAGGAATGGTCTTCCGAGAATGATAGGTGCATGCTCATCTGCTTCACAATCCAAAACAATAAAGTCAGCGGGAAAATGAATTTATCAACTTTTACCAGTATGTCCTCGATTTTTCCCTCTGGATGCACATAAGATCTGTCGGCTAGCTGCAGCATAACTGTTGTAGGTCTTGCCTTCCCGATTCCTAGTTTCTGGAAAACTGATTTAGGCATCAAGTTTATGCTAGCCCCTAGGTCGCATAGTACTTTCCCAACATAGTGATTTCCAATAGAACAGGGTATTGTGAAACTTCCGGGATCCTTCAACTTGGGCGGCATACGATTGTGCAACATTGCCATGCATCCCTCTGTTGCGGCAATTGTTTCAAACTCTCCTAGCCTTGTTCTCTTGGACACAATGTCTTTAAGAAACATGGCATAGTTTGGCATTTGTTCAATTGCTTCCACCAATGGCAAGTTGATGTGGACTTGCTTTAGGATATCAAGAAACTTCTTGAATTGGTATTCTTGCTTTTTTCGCTTCAACCTTTGTGGGAATGGTGGTGGAAGTCGGATATCTTCTATCCTTTCATTGGTTTGAAACCTGATTGACGGCATTGTTGGGACATCCGAGTTGTCGGCGCGTTACCAACCGGGTTGTTGAGGCGTGCTTATCGCAAGTTGCCGAGGCGTCATCGATTGCCGAGGCATGCTTATTGCCGGTTGCCGCAGCAATTCGGTTCAAGATCCGAGACTTTGCCGCTAGGTTCGTCTTGATCTTTTGTGGAGTTTTGTTTGACGAGCGGGTTTGAACCTCTCTAAGTTGTTGGCCACTTCTGGTGGTGATTGCCTTACATTGCTCATGGCAGTTCCTCTTGCGACTTGAAGATCGCTAGGTAAACCTCCCGGTGGTCTAGTGTTGATTTTGAGCAAACCGTCCGACTTGATTTTCCAATGATTTGATTGCCGCCTCTTGGTTTTGCAATCTCATCTCGGTCCTGTTAATAAAAGCATCAGTTCTTTTTATGAAATTACTATTCTCAGCTATATAAGATTCAGTTTTCATCATAAAAGCATTTAGAGAATTTTCCAAAGAGCTAGATGTCGTCGGTTGTTGCTGTGGCAACTATTGTCGTGGCATATTCTGCTGGAATCCCGATGCTTGTGCATTCTGATTGTTACGGTTTAGAGCATTGTTGGGATTACTCCATGAAAAATTCGGTGCTTCTTCCAAGCTGGATTGTATGTATTTGACATCATGTTGTTGCTCGATTGTAATTCCCCACATAGAAGCTAGATTCGGATTTCGCTTACATTCGGAAGAATTATGGTTATCGCCACATAACTCACAAAAAGAATCCATTACCTTGACTTCATGTGTGTTGTTTGGTTTTTGCATGTTCGGACCATCTTGGTTAAAGCGCCAATTGTGCGAAATTGAATCGATGATCCTAGTTCATGTATTGTGGCTTAGCGCCTAACTCCTCCTCTTCTAGTAGATGGGAATTGATAGTCATTCTTGGCCAGCCTGTTTAAAATTTGCATTGCTTCTTCCGCGACTTATCTAGGAGTATGCCGTTTGCCGAGGCATCTAGCATCATCCTTGTTGGTGTATTCACGGCGTTGTAAAACATTGTTACTTGAGTCCACACCGGGAATCCGTGTAGAGGGCATTTGTGTAGAAGTTCTCTATATCGCTCCCAAGCCTCGTACATGGATTCATCATCCATCTGCGAAAAAGAAGTAATGAATTCTACGGCTTATCGATTAAATTTGTAGGATTAAATCTAGCAAGGAAATCACGACAAAGATCAGTCCAAGACGCTATGGATCCGGCAGAATACTATTTAGCCATGCTTTCGCCCTATCCCTCGGTGAATAGGGAATAATCTTAATCGTAAGACATCGGGGTGACTCGTGTATCTTGAACGAGTTGCAAATCTCGAGGAAAGATTTCAGATGTTGTCGTGCATCTTGATTCTTTGAGCCGCCAAATTGACCTATTGTGTTGATCATATTAAACATTACCGGTTTCAACTCAAAGTGGTCGGCTTCAATTTCGGGTGCGACAACTCCGGGTTAAGTCCATCAAGATCTTCTTCAAGATAGTCTCGAATAGTTCTGTTTCATGCAAGAATCACTCCTCCCTCCCGCTCGAACATCTTGATTCATATTGTCGTCTTGATTTGCCATTGCTTCTCTTATCCTTCGTCTAAGTCTTTGTAAGGTTCGTTCGATTTTCTGGATCAAAGGGATATTTCGGTGAAGTCGGTCTCATACGGTCATATACCAATGCAAAACCAAAGTTTGTTAGCCCTTTGAATTTTAAACAAGAAAAATAAAAAGAAAGTGCAAGAAAGTAAAAACAAAGTCGCTATTGCCAATCCCCGGCAACGGCGCCAAAAACTTGTTGCGCGTAATAAGTGCTACGCAAATGTGCAAGTATACACGTCGCAAGTTATAGTATAAAAGATATCGTCTCCACAGGGATTGGTGCCACTTCAAGAATCTAGTCTCTTGCACTGTAAAAAGTAAAAACACAAGTAAAGGATTATAGAAGTTTTAACTAATAACTAATCTAGAAAGCAATTAAGTAAATGAAAAGATGAATTCAATTGAGAGAGATAGGCTAGGTTATCGTGAGTTGAGGTGTGATAGCCGATTGGATTGTCTTGGTAAAAGAGTGCACGGGCAACTCGGTTGCCGTGGCAACTTGCACGACGGGGTTGCCGTAGCAACTAATTGATGGTTGCTTGGGCGACTAGTTGGGCAACTACTTGGGCGACTGGGCAGCAACTTCAAGGTTCGGTGGAGCGTTCTTCAATGGTTTCTTCTTATCCCTAAGTCAAAACTCTAGCTATTTGTGCATGCCTTGATAATACATCCCTGCGTGAATCAAGGGTGAACAACAACCAATCTTGCGCTCCTCTTAGCCGTTGAAATCCTTAACTTATTCCTGCCGGATTAATCTTCACCATCATTGGATTGAATAAAGATCATATTCATTCGTTTCTTGAATCTAACTCTCCCGATATTAGATAAATGGATGAAATCACGAGATCCTCTCCCAATTCACTCGCAAACAATAATAAGAATCAAGAATGAATAAACCTTGAAATAGAAAAGTGCAAACTCTTATTACCTAAACAAAAACCAATAGTTTCTCACAACCACAAAACACAATAACCATAGCCAAGTAAATTTAGTTCATGGCTAGGTTCCAAAGAAACACAAGATAATCAATCCCTAGCATGAACCCAATCGAACAAGGAAGAAAAGATGAAGCTTGCCGAAAATTCCCCTTACTTCCTCTCTTGGAGTTGTCGAAATTAACTCTTGCTCTCCCTCTTGATCTTGTCGAAATCTCCTTGGTATTTATAGGGCTAGGCCAAAGTCCTTCTTTGAGGAGGAGTTTGAGTTGGAATTAAATTATCTTTAAAGAATATAATTCTTTATTATAATTTTATTCCTATTAGAACTTCTCCTATCCTCTTGGAATTTAATTCTTCTTTAATCTCTGCATGGCAATCAAATTCCTTTGGGCTTGGGCCTTGCTACATGTCATCTTGGGCTTGTAAAATCATGAATTTCGACATCCCTATTGTATTTTGTCTTTGTCGACAAATGCCATGGCAACTGGCTCGGCGTCTCCTTCATGCATTGCCCTGACAACTAGCTCAGCATTGCTTTGGCAAGTGATCCTGCACATACACACACAAAGCACACCAAAGCAGCATCTTTTCCATAAAAACTACCAAGTTATGTAATCAAGCTCAACGATGGAAGGAAACATGGATTAATGCATGAATGGCTAACTATGCAACTAATATGAGCCTAAGTCTAACAATAATATGAGTAAAAAGGGTAAGAAAAATAGTACTTTTGAACACTTATCATCGACTAAAATAAAATGAGAAATTGCTTACTTTGCTAGAGGTGCCCGAAATTGGCTCTAGTAAAAGGAGAGCATTAGGGGAATTTCGACAACTCCATAGAGCAAGAGGAGAGGATTTTCGACAACTCCAAAGGGCAAGAAGGAAGAGATTTCGACAAGATAGCAAGGAGGGAGAGAGTTTGATTTCTTCTTCTTTTTTGCTTCTATTAGATTCATGGTTTGGGGATTATTCTTTGTATATCTTTTGAACCCAACCATGAACTAACTTGTTTGGTTGGGGTTATTGTGTTTTGTTGTTGTGAGAAACAATTGGATTTTGTTTAGGTAATAAGAGTTTGCACTTTCAATTCAAGGTTTACTCATTCTTGGTTCTTATTCAAGGTTTGAATTCATGTTTCTTTCCACCGTTGAGCTTGATTACATAACTTGGTGATTTTTGTGGAAAAAGATGCTGCTTTGGTGTGTTTTTGTGTGTGTGCAGGATCACTTGCCAAAGCAAGGCTAGTGCTAGTTGCCAGGGCAATGCATGAAGGAGACGCCGAGCTAGTTGCCAGGGCAATGCATGAAGGAGACGTCGAGCCAGTTGCCATGGCAATTGTCGACAAGAGCAAAGGTGATATGGTAGTCGAAATTGATGACTAGACAAGCCCAAGATGACGTGGAGCAAAGCCCAAACCCAAAGGAATTTGATTTCCATGCAGAGATTAAAGAAGAATTAAATTCCAAGAAGATAGGAGAAGTTCTAGTAGGAATACAATTATAATAAAGAATTATATTCTTTAAAGATAATTTAATTCCAACTTAACTTCCTCCTCAAAGAATGACTTTGTCCTAGCCCTATAAATAAGAAGGGAATTTCGACAATCATGGGGAGCAAGAGGAGAGGATTTTCGACAACTCCAAAGAGCAAGAAGAGGGAAAATTTCGACAACTCCAAAGGGCAAGAGGAGAGAAATTTCGACAAGAGAGCAAGAGGGGAGAGAGTTCGATTTCTTCTTCTTCTTCTTTGCTTCCATTAGATTCATGGTTTGGAGATTATTCTTTGTATATCTTTTGAACCCAACCATGAACTAACTTGATTGATTGGGGTTATTGTGTTTTGTTGTTGTGAGAAACAATTGGATTTTGTTTAGGTAATAAGAGTTTGCACTTTTCTATTCAAGGTTTACTCATTCTTGGCTTTTATTCTTGTTTGCGAGTGAATTGGGAGAGGATCTCGTAACTTCATCTATTTATCTAATATCGGGAGAGTTAGATTCAAGAAACGAATGAGTATGGTCTTTATTCAATCTATTGATGGTGAAGATTAATCCGGCTTAGGAATAAGTTAAGGATTTCAACGGCTAAGAGGAGTGCAAGATTGGTTGTTGTTCACCCTTGATTCACGCAGGGATGTATTATCAAGGCATGCACAAGTAGCTAGAGTTTCGACTTAGGGATAAGAAGAAACCATTGAAGAACGCTCCGCCGAACCTTGAAGTTACTGCCCAGCCGCCCAAGTAGTTGCCCAGCCAACCATCAATTAGTTGCCAAGGCAACCCCGCTGTGCAAGTTGCCACGGCAACTGAGTTGCCCTTGCACTCTTTTAGCAAGACGATCCAATCGGCTATCACACCTCAACTCACAATAACCTGGCCTATTTACTCTATTTTAATTTCATCTATTCTTTTAGTTTATTGCTCTTAGTTTAATCGTTAATTAAAACCTCTATTATCAATTGTGTTTTTATTTTCACAGTGCAGTAACTTAAGCAAAGTGGCCCAAACTAATCTCTGTGGAGACGATACTCGATACTCGTATCACTTTATTACTTGCGACGTGTATACTTGCACATTTGCGTAGCACTTATCACACGCAACAAGAATCTTATACAATACGAATGTTTTAGCATAGGCAATTGATGTTGAGACAATAGATGCTATAGCTGGTGGCTCTAGATATGGTCTTGATCCCATGACCTGCAGTCAATAAGGTATTTTTGTTCTATTGTCTTTAGTTTTTTAGCCATGATTAAGTTTTTTTAAGAATTGCCAAGAAGCGGCTAGCTTTGAGTTTCGTCATTATTTTAAAGATTTTTACAGGCACCATCATCCGTAGGTTGTTGCACTTTCAGAGCCTCGTATTAGTGGTGATCGTGCTAATAGAGTGATTGCCTGTTTTGGGTTTTCAAATTTGTTTCGAGTTGAGGCGAGTGGCCTCAGTGACGGGATCTGGATTCTTTGGAATGATGGGATTAATATGGAAATTCTGATGGTGTCTAATCAGTTTGTTCATGGTCGTGTTTTCTGTCCAAATCTATTCGATGGGTTCTCTTTACAGCAGTTTACGCGATCCCGAATGTCACTGTTCATAAGGGGTTATGGGATCGATTGTCTAACCTTAATCCATGGAGTGGTATGGCTTGGCTTCTAGGTGAAGATTTTAACTCTATTTTGTGATTTGAGGAGCGAGATGGCGGTCCTATTCGGGGTAATGGTATTAGTCATTTGTTTTATAATTTTATCTTTGAGAATAGTCTATTAGAGCCAGAGTTTCCTGGGGATGAGTATGCATAAAAGCGAGGTCTAGTTTAGAAAAGATTAGATCGTTGTCTTTTCAATAAGGGCTGGGGTAATTGCTTTCCTACTTCACTTGTTTCTCATTTGGACCGGGTGGGTTCTGATTATTGCCCTTTGCTCCTTCATTATTCGAGGCAGAATGGTGAGCGGGTTAACAGACCTTTTTTATTTTATTGCTGCCTGGCAGGATCATCCTCGTTTTGAGGAGTTTATTCAGAATACCTAGGATATGAATTTAGATGTTGAGTCAAATATTCGTGTGTTTACTGATAAAGCTCGTCAATGGAATGATATAGTTTTTGGGCACATTGGTAAGAAGAAAAATAAGCTTCTTGCACGTTTAAAGGGTATTGATCGGGCTCTGCGTGTCAATCATTATGATTTTTTGTTCAGTTAGATCTGGATTTACGGGCCGAATTAGAGGAGGTGCTGAGATATGAGGATAGTTTATGGTTGCAGAAATTTAGGGTTCAATGGGCAAGCCTTGGGGACAGGAATACATCTTATTTTTATCGATGTACTATGCAAAGAAGGATAGCAAATTTTGTATCAGCTCTGAAGGACTCAAATAGAGTTTGGTGTTCCAATCAACAGGAGCTGAACGCATGGCTGTTTGATTTTATTAGAGTCTCTTTTCGAGTTGTGATAACATTAGGCTCGATTCGGCGATGAGGGGCCAGTTTCAACAATGTAATGTGGATATGCGGCGTACTCTTTTGGCACCAATTTGGGATGATGATGTCCGAAGTGTTGTGTTTGATATGGGGCCTCTTAAAGCTCCTAGCGTGAATGGGTTGCATGTGATTTTCTATTAAAGGAATTGAAGTACCGTGGGCCCATCAGTGTGTGAACTGGTTTGGGATACATTTGAAGGGCAACCTATTTCTCCTTCCTTGAACCGTACCTTACTTGTTCTCTTTTCGAAAGTTAAATCACCTAAGGACATCTCCCAATTTCGGCCATAAGTTTGTGTTCAGTCTTGTATGAAGTTATCACCAAGGTAATTGTGAATCGATTGAAGGCTTACCTTCCTTCTTTGGTTTCGATGAATCAAACAAGCTTCGTTCCAATAGGTCTATCACGAATAATATAATCATAGCACATGAGGTGGTCCATTCCATGAACAGTAAAAGCGGGAAATTTGGTTATATGGCACTCAAAGTTGATCTAGAGAAAGCCTATGATAGACTTGAGTGGACCTTTATTGATGACACATTGAAAGATATTGGCTTACCAGATGAATTTTAGCTTTCAATCATATGCTATGTGTCTTCTATTTCTATGTAGGTTCTCTGTAATAGATCTTTTGATACGTTCTTTCCTTCACGTAGTATTCGATAGAGAACCCTTTGTCTCCTTATTTTCTCGTTCTTTGTATGGAAAGACTGGCATAGTCTATGCATCATACGGTCTAAACTGGTGTTTAGAAGCTTGTAAGGCTTGTTCGTCATGGCCCTACAATTTTTCATTTGTTTTTTACAAACGATATGTTCTTATTTGCAGAGGCTTCAGAGAATCAGGTATCTATTATTGAGGACACATTGCATAAATTTTGTCTTGTTTCAGGACACAAAATTAGTGTGGCAAAGACTAATGTGTTATTCTCTAAGAATATGGTGAATTCGGCAAGGGCGAGTATAAGCTCTAGGTTTGGTTTTAGTTTGGGCCGGTACTTGGGGGTTCCATTGTTATATTCGATGGTAACCAAAGCTATGTATCAGTATGTTATTCAGCAAGTCTGGGATAAATTGAGTGGACGGTCAGCCAAAAGTCTCTCATTTGCAGGAAGGGTAGTATTAGCTAAATCTGTGTTGTCTTCAATTATGTACTATTTGATGCAGTCCACTCTTTTACCGGGTGTGTGTGTTTAGAAGTGGAGAAGCTTATTCGTACCTTCATTTGGGGTCATACAGAAGGTCAAAATGGGGTACATCTTGTGCATTGGGAGAGGGTTTGCTATCTAATTTCGAATGATGGCTTGGGGTTCAAGTCTTTAGACCAACAAAATACAGCTTTCTTGATGAAATTAACCTTCAATCTTGTCACCAAATTGGATCACTTGTGGGTGCAAGTTTTGAGGACTAAGTATAAATGGCGCAAACTCATTCTGAAAGACATTCATCGGGCTAGTTGTTCCCATCTTTGAAGTGGTATTAGTTTTATTTGGAGTAGTGTACATGATAGCCTGGTATGGACCGTGGGTGATGGCCGATCGGTGGATTTTTGGAGGGATGCTTGGCTAGGGGATATCGGTCCTTTAATTCACCATGTTGTCGATCCGTTGAGTGTATAGAGTCTCCCTAGGGTATCAATGAGTAGTATGGTTGACTTTAAGGGGCATTGGCGTTGGTAGCATTGTGCTTCGTTTCTCTCATGTCGGATTCTTCATTGTTTAGCGGCGTCTTGACCCTACAGCATATCAATATGGCCGATGGGGTGGGTTGGAAATAGACTGTGTCACGCGCTTTCACGGTCAAGTCAGCATATGAGTTGTGTGTAGGTGCGGAGGAGGCACAAGGTGATAATTTGTGGAAGAGTATTGCTTCCTTTCAGGGACTTCCGAGGATTCGTCTATTTTTCTGGCTTGTTCCAAACAATCATGTGCTGACGAATGTAGAGCGAGTTCGACGCCATATGGCAGATAGCATGGTTTGTGGTGTATATGGTGGTGCGGTGGAATCAATTGACCATATTGTGCGTCATTGCCCAATCACAACTGGAATTTGGGTAAGTTCGGTGCATGCAGACAGAATTTCAGAGTTTTATCTATGAATTTCTTCGATTGGCTTCGGGTTAATTTGACAAAACCAACACATTTTGGTCTAAATATGCCTCATTGGGATATGTTCTTTAGTTCAGTTTCATGGGTTCTTTGAAAGCATTGGAATCCGTGTATTTTTTATTCGGCTGGTTGTGCTGAGTTTACTGTTTGGGAGGAATGCCACCGTGTGTATAAGCAGTGTTGTTTGGCACTATCAAGCAAGGGGCAACAGATCTAGGCTAGGCGTTCGGGCGACGTCCGAGGGCAATGTTGGCAGCCGCCTCTGACCGATTGGGTTAAGATCAATACGGATGGATCTAGGACGGCCCTTACAGGGGTTGCTTCGTGTGGTGGGGTGTTGCGTAATGGTGATGGGGAATGGTTGTTTTGGTTTTGTAAGTTTGTGGGGATTTGCTCGATTCTTGAGGCTGAATTATGGGGGGTTATTGAGGGTCTACGGTTGGCTTGGGCGAAAGGCTATTGGCGTATTCTGCTTGAGGTGTATAGTTTAGATGTCGTTCGGATCTTAGAAAAAATGAGTGGTTGCGGTGGTTTGGCTTCAGCGACTCTTGTGATTGGTGATTTGGTTGATAGGCCTTGGGAGATCCAAATTTGCCATGTAAGGCAAACGACGAATTGGATTGCGAATGGATTAGCCAAGCTGGCTCGGGACCATGATACTAATTCCTTTGCCGAGAGGGCTTTCTCGTCTAGTGTTTTCCAGACTCCACCGGCCGAGGTTCTTGTCCTGTTGCATGATGATTTGTCGCCCGTTGTGGGCAGGGTTTGATTTTGGTTTGGTTGTTCTAACATTTATGGTTTTGTAAGTACTATCAAGTGTACTATTTTTCCCTCATTTAGGTTTAGGAGGTTTTTTAACGAGGCACTTGATAGTACGAGTTTTCTTTACCCTCCTTTTATTTATAAAAAAAAAATCAAACGTTAGGAATTTTTTTTGACTTTATGTCCTCTTTTAATGGATCCATTATTTCATGGATAAATATTGGCAAGCCTTTGTCAACTTAAGTAAAAAATCTTCTAATACACGTGACATTAAAGCATTAGCAATGCATATAAAAGGACACAAAAGAGATAGATGAATTTTATTCATCAATTGCATATTTGTTTTCATTTTACTGTAATAAAAGCACAATATTTTTTATCAACAACCATATGATTTTATTCAAGAGGGAATCATACAACATTATATCACCGTGCGCCTCGTTAAAAATTTCCCTAAACCTAATTGGAAGAAAAGAGTACGACATGGCAACGTCACATAGAACTCGATAGAACAAACACCAAAAAAAATACACGTAAAAGCACAATATTGTATTGGAAAATTTAATCATTGCTTCAGTTTAACTTGTATGGACATTTTACATTCTGTCAAGTGGCATACAAGATATTAAAATTAGTAAAAAGGAAGCAAACATTTTTATTGGTTGCATGGAATGTGCAGGAGTATTTTAAAACGAAAGGTCGGGCTATAGAAAATTTGGGTGGTTCAAAGAATTCATCATCGTTCTTAAAGGCCTCCACAACCACAATCACTATTCTCCACACAATCGACGACTTGAATCTGACAAAAAACCACTCATGTAACACTCATAAATATTTATCTTGCATACCATCAATTTTATAACAGTTCCTTTCGCTTGATCCAGCAATAAAAGAACTTTTTTGGTTAACTATCGATATTCGTAGGGTCGGCTAATAGCATAAGCACCCTGAACGCCTGTTCACTTTCATTGGACCTTATAAAATGTGCAAAAATTCCATGATCCAAACACAAATGCCTAAGATATATCAAACCGCCTAAAACAAATTTGTCATCAAACCAAACGGGGAATAAGTATTTGTTTTAGACATTTTTCCATAATATGGGCCTACCTTTTCATTAGCTGACGCCATCATTCATAACTTTTAAAACTTTATAATTCAAATGGGAAAGATTAAATTTAAAAGAACATAATATGAGACTTTTTTTTCTTGAAAACAAATGGAAACAATTGATTAGAAGCAAATGGTATTATATTGAAAAAGAAAAGATTTAATTCAAATTGCCTTTAAAAAGTAAATAAACGATAATAAAATTTAAGATTGGCCTTTAAAATATTTTAATTTCAAAACATTCCATTTCTATTTAATAACTATTAATTGAATATTCAAAAAAATATTAGAATAATTGTCTTAAAAATAGTATATCCGCACTAAATTATTAAAGAAAATGGGGAAATATTTTCTTTTCAAACTTGAGCTATCATTTCCTCTGATGCACTTGTTGCGGACCAGACCTCACTCTCTAAATTCTCCGAAGAACCATATCAGTCTCCTTTAATTTTTGAAATTATTTAGCTCAAAAATCAGGTTGTGTTGCTCCTACTCTTGCCTTTTTAATTATATTTTTAGTTTTCTTCATGCATTTTTAGTTTTTACCTATGAGTTTTAATTATCTAACTATATTACGTAAAAGAAAATACGACTTTGGATGTGAAAAACGTTTAAAGAAAAAAAAGAATAAATGAATTAACTCAATCTTAAAGAGAATCACTTGATAATTTTTTTATCAAAGAATCACATGTGTCAGAAAATGAAAATGTTGGTGATTCTAATACTGATAACGGCAATGATAATGATGTTAATGAAGATGTGCTTGTAAATGAGAAAAATGCCTTTGATGATGATGTTGGTCCTTGTAATGTTGAGCATGTTAATGATGTTGATAATGCAACTAATGTTGATGTTTTTGATGATATTACATATCATAAGTTTAATATATTTGATTCAAGAAATTAAGATGTTTTTAATTCTCAAATAATTGATACTTGAGCGGTAAAAGGACCTAAAAGAGATTTATCTGCTGTGAAAGGTGTTAAAAATAGAATTGAAAGACAATTTCCTACCTCATTCTATATTAGAATACTTTCAAATAAAGAAAAAATATGATAGAGATTAACTTGTATATTTGAAAGAATTTGATAGAATTAGAGAGCATGAAACAGGTATGGAACATGTCCAAAATATGGTCATTTGGTATGATCTGCTAAGACTTCAAAAGAACATAACTATTGACAAAATAGCTCAAAGTAACTTGAGAAAGAGAAAGACCATTTGGAAAATGTCTTGTTGAAAATTATTTGAATTGTAAAGTTTCTTGGAAAGTATAATCTAACATTTCATTGTAATAATGAGGAAATGCATCAAAATAGCATGTTTGTTGTATTGCTAGTGATGACATCATGTTCATTATCTTGATCACAACATCTAAAAATGAATTGATTCTTTAGCTTGTATGTACAATTAAATCTGAAGTTGTTAAGAAAATAAAAGAGGCTGAGAAATTTTCTATCATACTTGATCGTAATCCCAATATAAGTCATCAAGAACAAATGTCTTTAATTTTAAAATATGTAGATACTTCTTCTGATTGTGTTAGCATAAAGGAATCATATTTAGGATTTTTTGAATGTGAATGACACAACCGGGCAAGGACTTTTTGATATTTTCTTACGTGAATTGAAAGTTCTTGAACTTGATTTAGATGATGAACGTGAACAAAGTTATGATAACGAGTCAAATATCAAAGGAAAAAATCAAGTGATGTAAAGAAAATTTTTAGAACTGAATCCTAAATTTTTTTACAGTCCCTGTGGTGATCATAACCTTAATTTAATGTTATATGACACTGCCAACAATTCTAGAAAAATCCTGAATAAAATTGGTCATGTCATGCCGGGAGAATTCAGGCCGCCGTGTTTGGACACTATTTGTGTCGAATTTGTGGGCGAACATTCAATGAAAGAGACTCTAGCAGGTTTTCGATCAACATGGTGAAGTTGTGGGTGTGTTCATTCCAAGGAAGAGATTGAGGGAGGGTTTAAGATTTGGGTTTGTGAGAATGCATTTGGAAAGTGATGCAATTCGGGTAAGAGATAGACTGAATGGTCATTGGATATACAGATCGAAATTGAGAGTGTCGACGATACAAAAGGAAATCCGCGATCAATTCTGGAGACGAAAGCGGATGGATACAAAGAGTTCCACTGAGCCAAAGGAGGAAAGGATTGCGGTATTAGGTAAACGAGATCCTATTAGGAATTGAAGATCGATGGTGGGGTAAATGACAACTCGAATGTTGATATCCTAAATTGATGTGCAGTTGGATGGTGCTGTCACCTTATATTAATTTCAAATCTGGCTACGGAATTGAATTATGCAAACATCAAAGAATCCTTGCTTATGAGGATATCTGGATCATGTTTCCTATTTATTTTTGCGGATTTGCACACTGGACAAAAGGTTTTGGAGGATAAGGGACTGGAGAAATGGTTCGAGAAGGTTTTGATATGGGAACTAAATATGGAATGGGAAAAGAGACGTGTTTGGATATCGATTATTAGTGTACTGATTGTAGTATAGACGAGAGGGACCTTTATGAATGTGGCCTCGCTTTGGGGGGCGGTGGTGAGAGTGGAGAACGAGATGCTTAAACCTTCTAATTTTGAGAGGAAGAGGGTTCTAATTAAGACTGGTCACTTAGAGAGAATAGAAGAAACGATAGATTTATGTGTTTAGGGGCAACGTTTTGAGATTCGAGTGTCGAAAGTAGAGGTCTATTTCTGTGTAAGTTAAGAATGTTCATGGATTGAGTGAGATGAAGATGCATTGGCAATTGTGAATTGTCAAGCGATGATTCGAAGGAGACGTATTTGAGGAAGGGTGAGGAAAGAGTGACAACGGATCTAAATATAGGGAAGTGGAATATGAGTTTAGTTACTCGAGAGGATGTGGTTGTGTGGTTTCAGGGGGCAGTGTCAAGAATGACACAGTAAATATTCAATCACAATAGAATATGCCGAGGGAGGAATCGGATCGGTTGAATGGAGAGGACATGAACATTAGAGAGGCAAGTAAAGATAGGGTGAAAGATGAGGATATGGCATATGTGTCGAGAATAGAGGATAATGGGAATGATAGGGAGAAGGTATGTGGGGATTTGTCCCAATTCAATGAGGTTGTTGTGAGAGAGCTTTGGGCCTAGTTAGCGTTCTTTATTATTGATGGGTCTGGGGGATAACTTCGGAGACGTTCAGGCCTCATGTGAGACAAAGAGTTTGCTGACTATACAAAAACCTATTCCAGACACGACAGAGAAAAAACGAGGTAGGGGAAGGCCGCACAAAAATCTATCTTTTCCTAAGCCCCCGGTGCGCAAATCGTTGGGTGGATTTATTAGCGAGTTTGCTTTAAGGGAAGCACAAGAAACGATAGACTTTAGGAAATTAATCGGTGCGAAGACAATTGGCAACAAAGAAATTATTGTTAGGGACATCGCAAGGATCATTTCACGACAATGGAACGTAAGGGGCCTGGGATCGATGTCAAAACGAAAGGCAATTCAAATTCTTTTACGACAGCAGCGTATCAAAATGGTGTTTATTCTTAAAACTAAATTGGAGAAAGTAACGACACAGATAGTGAGACAGGTATGGCATACTGATTCGATCAATTTCTTGGTTGCGGCATCTATTGGGAGATCAGGGAGAATCTTGGTAATTTGGGAAGCTACAAAATTCTTATTATTCTCCTCAATTATTGAACAAAATTTTATTGTATTGCGATGTGTATGGGTGGAGGATTCTTGCGACTGTAAAATGATTGTAGTGTATACACCATGTGTTGTTGAGGAACAAAAGTTACTTTGGACACAATTGCAATCATTTTTAGACATTTTGGGTGTTCCGATTTGCATTGGATAAGACTTTAATGCGGTGAAATCAATGGATGAACGCAGAGTCTGTAGGGGGATTTACGCGGGATGGCAATTGTTAATCTTTTTGTGATTGAGTTGGGATTAATAGATTTGCTGATGACTGGGAAGCATTTTACGTGGTTTAGGAGTGAAAATAAAGGGAGTCGTCTGGATCATTTTTTTAGTGGCGCCTGATTGGATTGATAAATTTGATGGTTTGTCACAACATAATTTACCTTGCGGTGTTTCAAACCATTCGCCTCTTAGGCTCTCAGATGGGAAAGTTGATTGAGGTTTGAGGATATTTCGGTTCCTCAATTGTTGGATGGAATGCAAGGCACATGTACGAACAATGGAACTGAAATGGCGATGGATATCAGCGGAGAATACGAATTAGGGAATCATGGAGAAGCTGACCGCTATGAAGGTGTTTCTCTGTATTTGGAAAAAAAATTCCTTTGGGAGCACCGACTTACAGATTGAAGCGACAACCAATCTACTTGAATTTTTGGATGAAAAAGGGGTAACATTGGCGACTGCCGAGAGTGCCTGTGATGCGAAAAAAAAAAATTGCAATCTAAATTATGGCGTCTAATGCAACATAGAAAATCTCTGTGGCGATAAAAGTCTTGCGCTTTATGGGCTAAGATTAGGGAAGGCAACAAGATTAGTGATTTATAGATTAATGGAAGGTGGTGTACCAGCCCTTTGAGGATTAAAAAACATCTACGGTAAGAATTTTGTGCTCATTTTTTCCCAATGTATGGGCTCGGATATATTGGAGACTGAACTACAATTTAAATGTTTGATAAAGGTGAATTGTATGGCAATTGAGGAGCCATTCTCAGCCTAGAAGTGTGGCAGGCAGTGAGCAAGTGTGATGGGACGAAGGCTTTGGGACCTGATGGCTTCAGTTTTGAATTCTATAAGAAAGGATGAGCGTTTTTAAAGGATGATGTTATGGCGATGTTAGCTCAATTTAATGTATCCGGTCGCTTACCAAAGGGCTTGAATTCTTTTTTTTTTAGTGTTGATCCCAAAGAACAAAAATCCTCTAATTGTGAGTGACTTTCAATCAATTTGTCTTCTTAATTTTACGTATAAAATATTGGCAAAGATATTGGTTGTTAGATTGCAATCGGTGATTAGTAACCTTGTAAGTGATTCCCAAACAGCTTTTATACGGGGAAGACAAATTGTGGATGAAATTCTTTTAACCAACCAAGTCATTTATTCGCTCAAGTTGCGACCAATAGGCGAAGGGGTGTGATCATCAAATTAGACTTTGCCAAGGCGTATGATTGTATCCGATGGAGTTTTTTAGATCATATTCTTGAGAAAATAGGGTTTGGAGCGAAATGGAAGGGATGGATGAAGACTTGTGTATGCACGGCACGTTTGACAATTTTGGTGAATGGATGCGCAACATCAGAGTTTGGGATGGAGTGAGGCATGAGACAAGGTGACCCATTATCACCTCTTTTGTTTGTTCTTTTTGCCGATGTGTTTTATTTATTTATGCGAAATGCTGATCAATTGGGACTCATTCATGATGTGAGGATGGCTGCAAATTTTGATTTGTCACATCTCTAATTTGCCGATGACACTATATTGTTTCTTCATGAAGATGTAGAAGGCGCAAGAAATCTTAAAAAACTACTTTTATACTTCCAAAATTGTGCGGGATTAACAGTGAATTTTGGGAAATCGAGTATTTACAATATTGGCGTGAAAAGTGAGGTGGTGCAAAAATGGCCTTTGGTTTTTAGGTGTGAGATTGGTGAGCTGCCATTTATCTACTTGGGATTGTTGTTGGGGGTAAATCTGCGTGGAAAGGAGATGTGGGAACTGTTGGTGCAATGCTTTCAGACTTGCTTAGCAGGCTGAAAGAAGAGCTCATTGTTATTTGCGGCAAGATTCACTCTTATAAATTCAGTGTTGTCGACTCTTTCGATTTATTACATGGGTGTCTTCTTAGAAGAGCTTTTCTTTGGGGGGATACAGATTTGAAGAAGAGGATGAGTAGTATGGGTTGGGGGACTGTTTGTACGTCAAAGGTTTTGGGGGACTAGACATTGTGAATCTGGCTATCGGAACCTCGCCCTTCTTGCAAAATGGGTATGGTGATATACTTGTGAACCTGACTCAATGTAGAGGACATTGATTAGTACAAAATATGGTACGCATGTACTTTCTTGGAGGTTTAATATGGCTCGGCCAGCTCGTATGTTTGTCATGTGGAGACAGATTATTCAGGTGAAAGAAGAGTGTGTGGTGCGTTTTATAGATTTCTCTCGGTTCTCTTGGCATGTAGGGGATGGTAGTCGGGTGCTTTTTTGGCGTGATCGCTGGTGCTCAAGTGATCCATTGTATATGGTGTATCCCAGGTTATTTCGTGTGGAAAGGGACAAGATGGCATTGGTACGAGACTATACAGTGGCCGATTCTTTTTTACATAATTCGTGGGATCAATTCGTCACTAAAGAGCTGCGTATGGGGGAACTGTCTTAGCTAGAGTCATTAAGGACGAGTTTTGGGGTAGTTTGTTTGGTTCAAAGACTGTCCGATAAGCTTTTGTGGGAGTCAAACATGCAAGGCGATTTCTCGGTGAGGGAGTTATCTAATTTGATGCATTCTTTTGGGGTCTCAAAAAAGGGATTTGAGGAATTTGGGTATGGAAAATTGGTGTCCCGCCCAAGATACAATGTTTTTTTGATTCTTGACTTTGGATAGGTTACCGACCTTAAGTATGCTTAGCGCGATAGGAGCCTCGTAAGGCGTGTAATACCCGAATTTTGACCAGGCTATATAAATAAATAAATAAATAAATAAATCCCAAATAAAATAATCCATAAACATAGTCCAAATGTCCAATTACATATACAAGTCCAATTTTAAAGTCCAAATTACAATTCAAAAGCCCTAAATACATCAAAGCCCAAAACCCATTACAATTTATTTCTCATGCCCATTTTTTATAACCCATTTCGGTTAAAAACATCTCAACAAGCACATTTGTGCTTCTTTCTCCCGCCTAAATAGCCACATCGCATTTGGTCATTGGTCCATTCAAGGTTCACTTGGATTGAAACCCTCTCTCTACCAATTGTCAACAGCCCATTAGTTTCTGACGTCAACATTGACCCCTGCTATAAATAGAGAGAGAGAAAACAATTAATGATAATAATAATGAACAATAATGATGCCATAATTGGAGAGAGAAAAAAACTGAAGAGTCTACCTGAAGCTGGAGAGTCGTCTGGAAGCTGAAAACTCGCCAGAGAAGACAACTGAACTGACTCCGAAATTTGCCAAGGTAGTTTTTTTGTTCTTTCTTTTATTTCCTGCAAATAAAAAGATAAAAGAATTAGTTACAGTTTTTTTTAAAAAGATAATAATAATAATAATAATAATAATAGAAATATAAAAAATTAATAAAAATAAAGACGGCTGGAGTTCGTTTTTGGTCACAGATAAGGTTTGAAAAGGTTGTCGGAGTTGAAAACGAGTGAATATGGTTTGGTTTGGGTAGATCTAGGTTATAGGTTGGGGAAGAATTGGTGGTTCTATCGAACCGGGCTTAGATATAGGTTTAGGGTTCAAAATAGGGATTTTAAGAGTTTTTAAGGTTTTGACGGCGGTAAGTGGCGGCCGAAAATCGCCCTGTGGTGGCCAGAAATCTCACCATGGTGGCCGGCGAATAGGTTAGGGTAGTTGAAGGTTGGTGGTTTTGGATCAAAGGCGAAGTGTACGACAGAGAGTGGCTGGAGTTCATCGTGTTCATCCATTTTCGGATGAACACAGATGAGCTGTCGCGACCATTTTTTTGGAATCGGGACGTGTAAACAAATAGTCTGATGATCGGTCTTTTAGAAAACTAGGTTTTTTGGCCATTTTTAATTTAATCTTGAAAATTTAGGATTTTCATATTAAAACGGATTTTCCTTTATCATCTTAAAAAAAATATTTGGAGTCGCCACCGATCACTTCGAGGTAGACCGGACACTGGAAAAACAAACTAGAGATTCTTTACTTTAAAATTGGGTTCGGGAGTCGGTTACGTGTAGGGAAGGATTAGCACCCCTACGAACGCCCGTTATCGGTACCTTTGATTTTACGTGGCATTTTGGCATTTTGAATTTAATTTATCCCATAATTATTAGCTGAATTTAAATTCTGAATGCAGATATCTTTTTATAAGAAAATTCATTTTGTTTGAATACGAGATTAAAAGCACCCCGTTAGGTGGCACCCCTATTCGTATTTAAAAATGAACTTTCAACATAAAAGGTTTTTAATGAATGATATTTTATTGTCTTGTCAATTTTAAGTATTAATCCTAAAAAGGCTCTAATTAATTAGTTATTTATAACTATGAATATTAATTAATTTAATGGCTTTTATGAGAAAATGTCAATTACTTGAACACCTTCCATATATGTAAAGCCCTTAAATTAATCATATTTATAATTAATTAATCCTTCTAATTAATTAAAGTTCTAGTCCTAATTAAGGCTCTAACAATTTATTATTTAATTATAAGTGAAAATGTATATCGAATATACATCTTTATGACCAAGGCTGAGATAACACCTCATTGTAAACAATGGAACAACATCCAGATTTGAACCTCAAAGATTCTATTCAATATGCATTTAATTAACTACAATGTATCCTAATTAATTATTTAATTTTAATTAAAGAATTAAATTAATTTCCAACTATACGTGGAATATATATTAAATATAATTTGTTAAAATTCACTTTGAGATAACATCCCATTGTAAACAATGAAACATCATCCAAATTAGAATTTTAAAATTATATTTAATATGCATTTAATTAATACAATTATCTATCCTATTTAATTATTGAAATCCTAATTAGAGAACCTAAACTAAAGGCTCTATTAATTAATCTCTAAGTATATTTAATTATCTAACATACAAAACTATATGCTCAATTTAAAACTGCATCATACATATAAATTAATTACATTTAAATAATAAAATTAAAATGATGACTAAATTAAAAACAATTCAAAACTAAAACTGATCTTATTACTATAGGGGCTAAAATTAGAATATTACAAAGTTTTAATATCCAATCATAAATCTCAAAGAACCCAGTTGAAACAATTCGAACTTAAGGGATACAAATATAGGGTATGAGGATTAAATTGAAAGAATTACAATATCTCAGGGCAAATTATGAGGAAATATGGCTAAAATGGAAGAAGGGCAAAGCTTGAGGGTGAAAACCATGAAAAAACCTAAGTTGGGCGCGGATCCTGGAACCCGACCCGACTCACTCTCCCGGACCCTCTATACCCGTCCCCAAAACGACAGCATTTTGGTTAGGGCATTTAAACCCTCTTTTTAACCCAAAAACGGCTCTCCCCTTCATTATTCAAAGTTCACTCTCTCTAATTCTCCCCTCTCTCACTAAATCCTCTCCCCACAAACAGATTTAAAACTCAGAAATTAATCTCTCACGGATCAAACACCCCGTTCTTCATTAAATTCAACCTTGTTCTTCAAATTTTCCCCGTTTAATCCAAAATAACATCAAATTCCCCTCACTTTCCTGTTTACAAAGATCAAACACATGAATTTTCCTTGGTGTTCATCATGAACAAGATGAAACCAAGGAAGCCGACCACACTCCGCCACCTTTTCTGCCGTTTAATCCACCGCCGCCCTACCAAGTTAACTCTGACCAGTTCGCCGACCACCGCCCCACTTCTGATCACCTTCTTATGTTATCCAGCCACCACACACGACATAGGCTACCATCCGGTTTCGGCCGGCCACCGTGAGACGATTGTCGGCCACCGCGCTGAAACCCTAAAATACCAAAAAAAACCTTTATTTTTTATTTTAAACCTAAATCCAAACCCGAATTCGACCGAATCCTCCCTAACTTTACCCAATCTAGACCTAAGCTACCCAACCCAAGCCTCTTCAAATCTAGCCACTCTTAACCAACTCCGACAACCGCTCTTTTTTCATGCTCCTATTTTTCTCCTCATTTCGGTTGTAATCACTCATTTTCACTTGTAAATATATTGCATGTATATTTATTATATGAATGTTACTAATATAAGGTGGTGTGTGCATGTATAAGCTATGTATACGTATTAGGGGTGTATGTATGTCGCGTATGTATCTAGAGTATGAGCGTATTTGATTAATATATAGATGTTATGTTAATTATATGTATGATTATACGTACGTATACTAGAATATTATATTAATTAATGATTGTATAATATAAGTATACATTTTCGTATGTATATGTATTGCTGTTATAATTATATTATTATTATTATTAGGCTGACAAAGTGAAAAGAATTAAATATATTAAACCCAAATAAATTTACAGTCCAATTACAAATTCAATTACAAGGCCCGGTTGGCCCAAATCAATCTTATCTAATTACAATGTGCAGGGTAGCGTGGGCCGTTGGATCAAGATCGATCCAACGCCACGATGCAACCAGAAGTCAAAAATATTCGCGCGCGCGCGTGTTCCACACGTATGGACCGTTCGTGCCACACGCGCGCGTGTGGTCCACGCGGGACGCTTTAATATCCCACGCGCGCGTAAGATCCACGCGCGTTCGACTCTCGATTGCGGAGCTCCACGTGGCGAAAATCGAAGCCGTCTCATCAAATCGAGGCTTCATCGGGCCGATCGTTCTTCAAGCCATCTCGACCGTTAGATCAGATCCGATCTAACGACCGAGAACACGCCGCCATTGGCGAGATCGTCCATATCGCCACCGCGCCGATATTCAGTCCCCGTGTTCAGAATATGCCCAAGACAACAAGCAAAAATGTCAGTTCAGATCTGAAAAAGAAGATGCAACTTGCAACAAACAGAGACAATAATATATATGAAACGGAACTTTTGTAAAAAAAGGGGAACGAGAGTAATAACAAAAAAAGGGAGAAAGGAGATCTTGTAGAAACAAAAAATTTGTAACCAGACAAGTGATAATCAAAAGACAGTCCAGTGGTAAATTTTTGTCTCTTTTTCTTACTTGTTTTCTTTACATGCATATACGAAATAGAACAAAAAACAGAAACAAAAATAGAGTAGTCTTACCGGCGTTGTTTGTGGGTCTTCCCTTCCTCAGTGATAAGCCTATCGGCTTCTACAAGCCAGATCTGGTGAACTAAAGAGAAGAGAAGACCCTTTGTAGTTTTGTTTTGGTCTAAAAAAATATTTTTTTTGGTTCGTATTTCCTAGATCTAGGGCGAATAGAGGTATATCCTTTGAACCCAACCTAGGATTCGTATTGAGGACGAAAAGGGGGTTGTTTTGGTGTATTTTGGAGGCTCGCTGGCGCTGGTTAGCGGCGGCCGGCGGCGGAGAATACGACGGGCGGCCGCCGGATTCTGGGTTTTATAAGAACAAACGAGAGAAAAAGATGAACATAGGCTATATGAAAACTGAAGAAATGAAACGAATGGCCAAAAATTTGGTTTCGGCCTAAAAAGAAGGTTTATATAGGTGTTTTTATTTTGCTAAATGGGTAAATTACACACTTAATCCCACCGCGTTTTCAATATTTTTATTTTTGTCTTGCCGCATGGTATAATCACAATCCCAGTCCCCCTGATATTTCAAAAGGTTACAATCTAGTCCCTAAATTACACCGAATCAGTTTCTGAATGGTAAAATTACGCCCTTAACCATCCCGCGTTTTTGAATTTTTCACTTTGGGTCTGCCCCTTGGTCTAATTACAATTATGGTCCTTTTAGGTTTTGTTTGTTTCGCAATTTCGTCCCTAAATTACATATTATTGCTCTTTAATTTCTGCCACTGACTTTTGTTTTTCTTTCATTTCAGTCCTGTATTCTTTGTAAATATTCATGTTCGTGTTATAATCGTATATATATATTGATAATCTATTATTTTATTTTATGTCCCTCATATATGACTCATAGTTTATGTTTATATGTATATATGTGTTAAAAATGGTAGTCATGTTTTTTATCCGGTTACTCGTATTAAAGTATGCTATGTTCTATCTGACTCGTAAAACAGCATGTTCTTGTATTTTTATACACATTGTATGTTTCCTTGGCTTTTAGGTTACGTGTTAGCATGTCTTCTTTATTGTATAATATATTGTTCATATGTGTTGAAATATGTTTTATTAATAGCATGTATGTCTTTTTAAATATTTGATCGTCTACATATAACGTAATTATTCCTGCATTGTTGTTCTAACTTGTTAAAGTTGTTTTTATTTATCATTTAGAATTATATGTATGTACGCATGTTTTAATCTAGTATATCATTTATTAGATTAGTATCTTATTATGTGAATATCTACTGTCTTTAAATTATCTGTCATGTTTTATATTTTTGCCACTAAGATTGCATATGATTTATAACTCGTTAATGCGGAGTTCTTTTATCCGAGCGTAAACGGGGCCAGTATCAAGCGTAGTGATAGTGGTTGGGCGTTTATTCTCGGGTAACGGGACCCTTAAAATATATTCGCAGTTATGACCGAATTTTAAAATAATCGTCACTCTAATCCGGAAAATCCAATATTAATAAAGCGGTAATTATTAAAGTACCAATTTTGGGCAGTGTGGGGGTGCTAATCCTTCCCCATCCGTAACCGACTCCCGAACCCTGTCTTTTTGAATCTCTGGTTTTATGGTGTCCGGCCTACCTAAGTGGTCGGTGGCGACTCCATTTTTTTTAAAAAATGCGGTTTTTTAAAAACCCCACGGAATAAATATTTTATATCCGAAAAAATCACAAACACCTTTCAAAAATACCTTCGAAAAACCGCCACGTTTTTTTTAGCGATAAAAAATGTTTAAAAAAAACAAATGAGAGTCAAGCTTTTAAAATAATTACCGCTTTACTAATATTGGAAGTTCCGGATTAAAGTGACTTTTAAATTAACATTCGGTCATAATTGCGCGTTTATTTTAACGCATTTAAAATATGGCATATAAACCCGTCTTTTAAGTGGGGGGAAAATGCTAATGCTTTCGTGGAGATATCGTTCTCCCATATGGGCCTAGCAAGTACCTTCGGGGCTCGAGTACCTTATGCTTTCGTAAGGATATCGTTCCTTCGTACGGGCATAAGCGAATGGGTCCCCCTGAATTGAACCCGGTTGAAAGGAGCCTATAATGAGTGATGATCGGGGGCCTTGCTACTCTTAGTAGAGGACAGCAAGGACAATTCGGGTACCTCCTAGAACCAAGACTGCCTGTAGAGAATACATAGAAACCTACCCATTTAGAGCCATGCGGATAACCTTAGGTTTTAGACGGGATAAATAGGGTTGTTTTGTGTGTTTATTCTGTTTAATTTTGTCATTTTATTTATATATTTATCAATTTTATCTGGTACTAACTTGTTTTCTTTTCGCTTTTTGTTCTTTTTCTCATACATCATTGCATTTGCATCGCATAAAGGTACTGGATCAAGTGGTTTGCCTGATCAGAAAATCTTTCACCATAGAAAAAAGGTGTCTTAGGAAAGAAGAGCTTAATTTGTCAGTCAGACATTGGTCAGAGATCAACCAGAAAATCCAAGGGGACAGTCTGCCTAACGAACGCGTAATAGCTGGATACACCTATGTGAGTCTTCAACAGAACGACTTGTGGGATCTTCAAAGCATTTGGGAAAGATGGGACCGAAGATTACAAGACTTATTCTGCGATAGTTATGGCGACATCGCACAGCTGTTATATATTCGGATTAATCAGCCCCTACTCTGAGCTATAGTCTAGTTCTGGAATCCGGCTTTTTGCTGCTTCACCTTTAATGGGCAGGACATGATGCCTACGGTAGAAGAATACACTGCTTTACTTAACCAGAAAAATATTCAGGAAGATTGGATCTACGCGAAGCCTCCACGGAATCAGAATTACACTGCGTAACTTAAAACCTTTGCGGGAATGAGTGACGATTGGGTTAGTGGCCTCCTTCAAATCCGAGGAGATAATACAGTCTTTGCATGGGAAAGTATTCGGGACATCATATCGACACATCCAGACGAGGCAAAGAAAATGGACCTATTCGCTTTAGGAATATATGGCTTGGTGATCTTTCCCATAGTACTCGGGAACATTGACATAGCCATTCTGGATTTGTTTGAGCGGGTGAAACGGAAAGCAAACCCAGTACCAGCAATCTTGGTCGAGACTTTCATTTCCTTAAACGCTAGCCGAAAACATGAAGAAAGACGTTTTCGAGGCTGCGCACAGCTATTACAAGTATGGATTCAGAGTCACATGTGGAAGACGCCGACAAGAGTCCTGCCGGGGATATCCTTCCAAGGTTTTTCGCCTTTACGAGAATACTTAGCAAAGGAATGGCGAGAGGATTTGAAAACAAAAATGTGGACCAGTTTCTTCAGGAACATTCAAGATGAAGACATAGCATGGAGGGTCCCCTGGCTCGGTAAAGTTAATTATTTTCTATACAGTTGTGGTGACCTCAACTGGCTGATGATGTTGGGATTGCATGGAGGGATCGCTTGTGCCCCGCTTTTAGTGTCTCGGCAGTTTGGATCGCGACAGTTCATTCCCAATACCGCCGGATTAAGCCAAACTGAATTTCTTTTCAAAGGAGAGTTCAAAGGAAAAATTTAGACCATCATGAGGGCCTGGGATCATTGTTATCGGATCAGGGTGGAAGGAGATACCGAGCACATGACTACCCCAGATTACGATCTTTGGAGACGTTTGAGGGTTAATAATGTGATTCCTGAATCTAATCAAGGACCAGCAGTGTCACTCGAAGAGCTTACAAGGGTGGTACCGTCCGAAGCCGACATCTTAAGGAGTGAACTCGAAGAAGTTAAAAGGAAAATGGATATTCAACAGACCCAACATGCGAGCGAACTCTATAAAGCAAGCTTAGAAGTTGACGAGCGGGACGGGATCATTAGGCAATTGAAGAAATTAAATGCAGATTTAAGCGACAAAAATACTCTTTATCAAAAAGATGCCCTCCTATTACAAGCAAAAATACAAAAGGCCGGCCGGAGTCAGTTCGTAGCTGTGGAAAGAGAAAGAATGAACGACATCCGTTTGGTGGAAGAAGAACGAGAAATTAACAAAAGAGCAATCGAGAAAGAGATTGAAAGCTGCCGTTTGGCTATGGAGGAAGAAAAACGGTCCGCCAGGAAGGCCATTGATCAAGAGAAAGAGAGATTCAGACAAGAAATCAGCAAGGGAAAACAAGCTGTCCATCATGAGAGAGAAAGTGTCGCAGTATGGAAAAAAAAGTCCATGAGTAGTCGAAATAGACTGTTAGAGATGCAGAAACTGTACGATGACACTGTTCAAAGGTTGGAGCAAAGCCAAAGTCAAAATGATGAATTAAAAGGAAAGGTGGCGGAAGTCGAACACTCACTTCGAATGTACTACCGCAGGAATAACTTCGCTAAGCTGCAGGAAAGAGAACGAGAGGTGGGTGTGTTACAAGCACGAATTGGGTCCCTCGAAGCAATTGTGGAGGATTACAAGGAAAGAATTAATGTGTTCGAGGAAGCTGCAGCCGGAGGGGACACCTATTGGCAGAAGAGATTACGCGACGCCGCTCGAATGGTACAGGATAGAGACCAGTACTACGCAAACCTAATGGTGGACATACAGCGAGTCGCCAGACATGTAAATGATTTAGCTGTCGAGGCTGAGACACTCCGACCTTTTATAGCCTCGGGAATGGAAGAAGCTCCTAGGTTCCTCAAGCTGCTCAGGGCAATTGGAAAATTAGGAGATAGAGCTAGAGTCTATCTATAGGACTCTGTGTTATAATTAGATCTTTTGTACTAGGGGTCTTTACTTTGTAACACGAATTTTGTTGTAATCAAGACCCTTTAATTCCCGTGGAAGTAGTTCAAAAGGGTGATTACCAGCGGAATCAGTACCTTGTCTACATACATTCTTGCATTTGCATCATAACATTCGCATCATTGTACATGCATTTATTTTTTGCAACCATATTAACAATATGAATATTATGGCGTTGTGTGTAGTTAACCCGCAATCATTCATCAGCTATATTTTACCCGGCTACAAAGAAAGCTCATGGAAGAAAGGATAATTAGTCTAGAAAGAGGGCAAATAGAGCTTGAGACAAGGCTCGAAGAGGCCCAGAGAAGTCTTAGTGATCAGACTGTGCAGTCACAAACATCTATAGTATCTGACATAACTGCATTGCTGGCAAAAAGTCTTGGAAAAAGAGTAGAAGGAGAAAATGTTCAAGAACCAGAGGGTACCCCGGCTCACTACAATGTTCAACCAACTGCACCAAACCAAGCTAGGAAGGTGTATATTGACCCTGCAGGAATGTCTTCTAGCTTTCAAGTAGGGGCACCTGAGACTCAACCCCTCGATACTGAAGCACTTTATGAAGAAGAAGTGCCGGACCTAAACATGGTCGAAAGGATCAGGAATGAGGTAGAAAAAAAGTGGGAAGAAAGATTTCGCCTCATGGAAGAAAAATTTAAAGCGTTACAATCAAATGAAGAATCAGGAAATGACGCTAGTGACCTAAGTCTGGTGTCTGATCTTGTCTTGCCGCCAAAATTCAAAACGCCAGAGTTCGATAAATATGATGGAACCACATGTCCTTCTGCACACATAACGATGTATTGTAGAAAAATGGCGGCTTACCATAAAGACAAAAAGCTGCTGACCCATTGTTTCCAGGATAGTCAACTGGAGCGGCGTTAAATTGGTACACTCAGCTGAGCAAGGCAAATGTCAAGACATGGAAAGATTTGTCTAAAGCATTTTCCGAGCAATACAAACATGTAACAAACATGATCCCTAGCAGAATTATGTTAGAAAATATGGGGCAGAAGTCCAATGAAAGCCTGCGACAATATGCCCAAAGGTGGAGAGAAGTGGCCGCCCAAATCCAGCCACCTATCCCGGAGCATGAAATCACGCCATTATTTGTCAATACTCTGAAAGGGGCACTCTTTGATCGCCTCATTAATAACACAACACAGTGTTTTGCCGACTTGATCAGGACTGGGGAGTCTCTCGAACTGGCAATTAAGAGCGGCAGAATTGATGGTGGGGAAGGGTCTCGAAAGTACAACAAGAGAAATGAAGTAAACACCACCAGCACCTATACCGCCCCGAAGAACTTCACAGTCTCGCAGCCACAAGCACCTGTGGGAAAAACACAAAATTCAAATCAAAGAGATGAGAGAGTCACCAGAAAAGAGAAAGAGAGGAGAACTTTCACTCCCTACCTGTTTCATACTCGAGCTTTATTCCCGGTTGTATGAAGCGGACTGGTCCGACCATATATCGTTACTCCGTCAATCCGCCTTCCCGTCTTGGTACAATCCAAGCCCATATTGCGACTATCACGGCGGTACCCTGGACATCCCATCGAGAACGCGCCTTGCCTTCAAAAAAGCTTGTGCAGAATTTAATCGATTACGGATATTGAAGTTTGAAGAGCCAAGCGTAGCCAACAACCCGCTGCCCAATCATGGGAGCAGAGGGGTTAATGTCATAGAAGAATGCTTTACCAGGAGGATAAAGGATGACGTGTCAGAAATCAAGTCTCCTTTACGGTGGGTATTTCAACAATTATGCATGGCTCGTGTGATCAACAAAGGCATGATAATAAGGCAGAAGGAATGTGGAAAGTATTGCGAATTCCATCAGACTGAAGGGCATGATATCCAAGAATGTGACGAGTTCAAGAAATTGGTGCAGAAGTTGATGAATGAAAAACAAATTGAATTCTTTGAGAGCCCATGGGGAAGGGATTAGACGTACACATGACGAGATAGCCCCAAAACTAGATACGGGAAGGATAGACCTTTTATCATCTCTCCCGATCAGGGGAATGCAGGTGTCTCCCAAGGAGAAACCAGCAAAATAAATCCCAAGATCATCATTTCAGCACCATCTCCATTCCCATTCAAAGATATGCGACAAATTCCCTGGAATTATGTTGTGAATGTGACCATGCCAGAAAAATCAGAACACGAACAGGTAAAAGAGCCTCTGTTTGGAAGACCAACAAAAGCGAACGATGTGAGCGTTGGTGAGGCAGGCCATTTCACAAGGAGCGGCCGATGTTATTCCTCCGAGGCTTTGAAAGCGGCTGAAAAAGATAAGGGGAGAATACAAAGATTAGCCCTACGCAGATATTTGGAGAAGAACCTCCCAAAAGATAAATGAACTGCAATGGCGAGGCCCGGGCCAAAGAATTTCTAAAGTTCTTGAGACATAGTGAGTACAGCGTAGTGGAACAACTACGAAAACAACCGGCCAGGATCACAAAGTCTTTGGAATTACTCTTGAGTTCGAGAGAAGCATCGGGAGACGCTATTGAAAGTCTTTGAATCAAACTTTTGTGCCCCAGGACATTTTCGTATCAAACTGGACATGATAGTGGGGCATATTATCGCCTATAATCATATCACATTCGGTGATGATGAGATCCCGGAGGGAGGAATGGGGTCTACCAAAGCCCTTAACATCACTACCCACCGCAAAAGGTATGTATTACAGGCGTATTGATCGACAACGGGTCAGCATTGAATGTCTTGCCTATGGTAACCCTGCAAAAATTACCAATAGATGGTTCGCACCTAAAGCCCTGCCACAACTCGGTAAGAGCCTTTGATGGTACGCAAAAAGGAATAATGGGGAAAATTGAGGTGCCCCTATTGATCGGACCAACTGAATATGTGATCGATTTTGTGGTGATGGACATAAAACCATCTTACAGTTGCTTGTTGGGAAGACCGTGGATCCACTCCGCAGGAGTTGTCCCATCATCATTGCATCAAAAATTAAAATTTGTAGTTGAAGGCAAATTGGTCACAGTAGAGGCAGAACATGAATTTGTTGCTTCCGTGACATCAGACACCCCTTACATTCAAAATGATGAAGATACTGCAGAATGCTCGTTCCGAGCATTAGAACTAGTAAATGCCACATTCGTTTCAAAGGGAAGCCGGATCCCCCTACCCCAGGTTATCTAATTGTACCAAGATGACCGTCGCAGAAACTCTGGGCCGAGGAGCCAAAATAGGAAAAGGGCTGGGGAAGAAATTACAAGGAAACCTGAGACCCAAGAATATGACAAACAAGAAGGATCGTTTCAGACTGGGTTACCAACCAAATGTCCAACAGAAGTAAGAGGAATATAAGAGGAAGGAGGAGCAAAGAAAAGCCAGATCTAAAGGAGATGACATTCCGTGGAGGTCGATGTCCTTTCCTAGTTTGAAAGCCACTTTCATCTTCGGAGGTTTCTACCAGCCAGGTCAAGATATTGGAGAGGCAATGAAGAAAAATGATGAACTTAACCAGGAGGAAATACTCAGTAAATCATTTGAAGGGATGTACATCAACATGATAGCTGAAAAGGACCGAGGCAGTAAAATGTTGACCAACATCCGCCCTTGCCATCCCGGGGAAACACTCGATAACTGGAGCTGCATTGATCTACCTGTAGTTTTTAGGAATAGATCAGAGTAATGCTCCGAATCAACCTTTTGTTTTTGCCCATAGACAATGAGGATCTCTTGTATGGGGCACCTATGTTAACTTTTTGATTGAAATGAAAATATCCCCACTTTCTTAAAAATGACCAAAGTCTCATTTATTCCATTCATGCATTCTTCATAATCATTCCCTTCATGTAAAGCCGTCTCTTTCCCAATACAATTCATTCTCATTTAATGCAGGTCGCTCATGATTGACGATATGAATGATACCGGATCCAATCCTGGAGTAAATTTCGAATGCCCGGAGGTCTCAGAGGAAATTGAGGAAGGATATGATGAAATAGAAATTGAGGTCCCGGAAGAGTTAAAGAGAATGGTGGACGACGAAGAAAGGCAGATTATGCCCCACCGAGAAGAAACAGAAATTGTCAACTTAGGGACTGAAGAAGAGAGAAAAGAAATAAAAATAGGAACGACTATTTCCTCAAAAACTAAGCATGAACTGATAGCCCTACTTCAGGAATTCAAGGATGTCTTCGCCTGGACTTATCAAGATATGCCGGGGTTGAATACCGACATAGTGGTGCACAAATTGCCAACAAAATCGGAGTGCAAACCAGTACAGCAAAAACTTCGGAGAATGAGGCCAGATATGTTGTTAAAAATACGAGAAGAAGTGAAAAAGCAATTTGATGCTGGATTCTTGGAGGTAGCCAAATACCCCGAGTGGATTGCAAACATTGTACCAGTACCAAAGAAAGACGGGAAAGTTCGTATGTGTGTAGATTGTAGGGATCTGAATCGAGCTAGCCCTAAAGACAACTTCTCTTTGCCACATATTGACACGCTGGTTGACAACACCGCAGGACATTCATGGTTTTCCTTCATGGACGGCTTCTCAGGGTACAACTAGATAAAGATGGATCCTAAGGACATGGAGAAAACCACATTCATAACCATGTGGGGTATTTTTTTGTTATCAAGTAATGCCGTTTGGACTAAAGAACGCAGGGGCAACATACCAAAGAGCAATGGTGACTCTTTTCCATGACATGATGCACAAAGAAATAGAAGTATACGTGGACGATATGATTGCCAAGTCTCGGACAGAGGAAGAGCACCTACAAAACTTGAGAAAACTATTCCAAAGACTACGGAAGTACCAACTGAGGCTCAATCCTGCCAAGTGTACCTTCGCAGTTACTTCTGGAAAACTCTTAGGGTTCGTAGTAAGCAGAAGAGGGATTGAGATTGATCCGGATAAAGTGAAATCCATCCAGGACCTTTCACCACCCCGCACGCAGAAGGAAGTCCGCGGTTTCCTGGGAAGGCTGAATTATATCTCTCGTTTCATTTCCCAATTAACCAACCAATGTGACCCGGTCTTCAGACTTCTTAGAAAAAATAATCCTGGCGTGTAGGATGAAGAATGTCAAAAAGCTCTAGAAAAGATCAAAAAGTACCTGACAAATGCTCCAATTTTAGTCGCACCAGTACCTGGTCGACCACTAATTCTCTACTTAACAGTCTTCGAGAATTCAATGGGATGTGTACTGGGGCAACACGATGAGTCAAGAAAAAAGGAGCAAGCCATCTATTACCTAAGCAGGAAATTCAATGATTGCGAAACACGGTACCCGCCAGTGCAGAAGCTGTGTTGTGCTCTAGTTTGGGCTACCAAGCGGCTCAGACAGTACATGTTATACCATACTACCTGGTTGATATCCAAGCTAGACCCATTAAAGTTCTTAATGGAAGCGCCAGCGCTAACGGGAAGGATGGCCCGATGGCAGATGCTCTTATCCGAATTCGACATCGTATATGTTAATCAGAAAGCTGTAAAGGGGAGTGTCGTAGCAGATTTCCTAGCTAATCGTGCTTCGGATGACTATGAGGCATTGAACTTTAGTTTCACAGACGAAGATTTGATGTGCATTACCACTGAAGAAGAGGTTTCAGATGATAAGTCATGGAAACTTTACTTCGATGGAGCCTCCAACGCCCTCGGACATGGGATAGGGGCAGTGCTAATTTCACCTGAGGACGTCTATTATCCTTTCACCAGCAGATTGGAATTCTTCTGCACAAACAATATAGCTGAATACGAAGCTTGCATCATGGGACTGAACTCAGCCATCGATAGAAAGGTTAAGGAACTTCGAGTGTTCGGAGATTTGTCCTTAGTCATTTACCAATTGCGCGGGGAGTGGGAAACTAGAGACCCGAAGTTGGTCAAATATCACGAATTGATCCAAGAACTCGTCAAAGAGTTCGAAAAGGTCAGCTTCAATTACCTGCCCCGAGAAGAAAATCAGATGGCAGATGCATTGGCAACCTTGGCATCCATGTTTAAAACAAACACCGTGGCAGAAATGAAGCCCATTGAGATGCAGACGTTTGAAAAGCCTGCTCATTGTTGTAATATACAGGAAGAGATTGACGGAAATCCATGGTACTATGACATCCTGCAATATGTCAAGCTTCGAAAGTATCCAGAAGGGGCAAACGACAATGACAGAAAAACGCTCAGGAAAATGGCAACAAAATATGTCCTAGATGGGGAAATCCTATATAGGAGAAGTCATGATCAAACATTACTGAGATGTGTGGATGCCCGGGAGGCGAAGGAAATCTTAGCCGAAGTACATGGTGAGATCTGTGGAACGCACGCCAACGGGCTGTCTATAGCCCAGAAAATTATGAGATACGGTTATTTCTGGTTGACCATGGAGGGAGATTGCATCGATTACGCCAGGAAATGCCACAAATGCCAAATTTACACTGACAAAATTCGTGCACCCCTATCGCCTCTACACACCATGAATTCTCCGTGGCCTTTCGCAGCGTGGGGCATGGACGTCATCGGGCAGATCCATCCGAAAGCCTCCAATGGGCATCGTTTCATTTTGGTCGCCATAGACTACTTCACTAAATGGGTAGAGGCAGCGTCTTACGCCAATATCACCAGGACTATAGTTTGTAAGTTCTTAAAGAAAGAAATTATTTGTCGATACGAATTGCCAGAAAGGATCATCACCGACAACGCTTTCAATCTGAATAACAAAATGATGAAGGGCGTGTGCACTCAATTCAAGATTACACACCATAATTCCACAGTCTATCGTCCTAAAATGAATGGAGCAGTGGAAGCAGCAAACAAGAATATAAAGAAGATCATAGCGAAGACTACGGATACCTACAGAGATTGGCATGAGAAGTTGCCTTTTGCCCTTTTCGCCTATAGGACGTCCATTCGCACATCAACAGGGGCAACACCCTACTCCTTGGTGTATGGTACCGAAGCAGTACTCCCAATTGAGGTAGAAATTCCGTCTCTCCGGGTCTTAAACGAAATAAAACTGGAAGAAGCTGAATGGGTGCAGGCCAGAATCGACCAGCTAAATCTCATTGACGAAAAAAGACTAAAGGCCATTTGTCATGGTCAGATGTACCAAAAGCGGATGGTGCAGGCTTACAACAAAAAGGTGCGCCCAAGAGAATTCAAAGAAGGGGATCTGGTACTCAAGAGAATCCTCCCTATCCAGAAAGATTCTCGAGGAAAATGGATGCCCAACTGGGAAGGACCGTACGTCGTAAAAAAGGCCTTCTCAGGAGGAGCCCTGATCCTAACAGAAATAGACGGGGACGAGCTGAAAAATCCCGTAAACTCTGATGCCGTCAAGAAATACTATCTCTAAAAAAAATTTGGAGAGCTCAGGACGAAAACCCGAAACCGGGCGTCTTGAAGCAAAGGAAGGACTCGAGTTGAAAACCCGCAAAGGGCGGCTCGGGTAAGTTGAAAAGTTGAATATCCGAAGAGAAGGGTATCTTCATGAACATTGTGAAGAGAAGGCTTCAGGCAAAAAAATTCTACACCGGTTGACAGGGTCATGTATCATTCATATCGAAGATAATGAGGGATCTTGTATTTTCATACTTAACTCATGTGTGTCATACCTTTCTTTTTAAGATATCTCGAAGCCCTTAATCGTAATAAAATCGTGTTTTTGAGCATCCATTCCTGGCCTTCTTGTCAATTTCAGTCAAATAAGATAACATAGGCTTATAATGAAACAAGAGATTTCGGAGCACTACTATGATTTAACATTGAAAATGCAGGTGATCAAAGAAAACGATGTTAACTCCGTCCTCTAAATCCCTACATAATGGCTAGGGAATGTGAGAAGCTTTAAACAACCAGGTAGGATGACCAATGGCACATGACCTATCTATTCAAGGAAGGCACACGAGATAACAAAAGAGATCTCTTGGGTGAAAACCAGAAGGGCACCCCTAAAAAAAACTCTCTTTAAAGTGAAAACCCGAAAGGGCGCTTTAAAATTCCAAATCATAATTGGGAAAAAAGAAAGGTCGAGATGGTTGAACTTGGCAGTGAAGCAGGGTATCGATGCCCGTAAGAAAGGAGAAAGCGAACATCAAGATCAAATAAGGACCAAAACAAGCCCACCAAGATATTGACTCTCATGCATCATGAATAGTCAGGCATCACTAGGATTAGGAGCATGTCAATTCATTCATTTGTCATAGCATTTTTGTTTTCATCTCAGACAGGTATCTGCAGATCCAAAGAGACATCGAAGGCCATCACGGTGTTAATCCCGAACGAGAAGACAATGTTTTTACATAAAAAAGGCACATGTTTTCAAGCTCCAGAGAGAGGTTCTATATAGGAAGAATCCTTCTCCGAGGTTTGAAAGCTGAAAGTTCTATATAGGAAGACCGATGACTCGAGGTGAAGAGACATGATTCTATATAGGAAGGACTCCCAGTCAAAGCAATTCACCCATGACACGCAAGATTATATAGGAAATCCTGCTGTGTCGAAAGCGAAGAGTTCTATATAGGAAGGGCTCCGAGCTTTATTGTCTTAGAGTAAAAGGTTCTATATAGGAAGAACATGTAGCTCTGAGATTCCAGACGCCAAAAAGTTCTATATAGGAAGGTGATGGCTCCAAGGTGAAGACTCATGATTCTATATAGGAAGAACTCCCGGTCAAAGCAATTCACCTATGACATGGGGTTATATAGGAAACCTATTGTGTCGAAAGCGAAGAGTCTTATATAGGAAAGGCTCCGAGCTTCATTGTCTTAGAGTGAAAGGTTCTATATAGGAAGAACCTGTAGCTCTAAGATTTCAGACGCCAAAAGTTCTATATAGGAAGGGTGACGGCTCCGGATTTGAAGACTAGCAGTTTATATATGAGAGCTCCCGGTCGGAAGAATCCATCGGTGGCGCAAAAGGTTTTATATAGGAGAAACCAGCGTTGAAAGCAAAGAGTTCTATATAGGAAGGACTCCAAGCTTTATTGTCTCAAAGTGAAAGGAATGACTCATAATTTGGGATCTCAGAGCGAAGGGTTCTATATAGGAAGAGCCTGTAGCTCCAAGATCGGAAGGTGACGAAGCTCTATATAGGAAGAACTTACGAGCCTGAAGATTCAGCCAAGGAAGAGCGGAGATGTCCAAAAGAATTCGTTTTTCCAAGGCTACAAACAGGGAAGTCTGATAAAAATGAGTGCTTATGAATCTTTGCTTTGTTTCCCATTCCATGAGAACAAGCAAAGAGGGGCAACTGTAATCACTCATTTTCACTTGTAAATATATTGCATGTATATTTATTATATGAATGTTACTAATATAAGGTGGTGTGTGCATGTATAAGCTATGTATACGTATTAGGGGTGTATGTATGTCCCGTATGTATCTAGAGTATGAGCGTATTTGATTAATATATAGATGTTATGTTAATTATATGTATGATTATACGTATGTATACTAGAATATTATATTAATTAATGATTGTATAATATAAGTATACATTTTCGTATGTATATGTATTGCTGTTATAATTATATTATTATTATTATTGGGCTGACAAAGTGAAAAGAATTAAATATATTAAACCCAAATAAATTTACAGTCCAATTACAAATTCAATTACAAGGCTCGGTTGGCCCAAATCTGAATCTTATCTAATTACAATGTGCAGGTAACTGTGGGTCGTTGGATCAAGATCTGATCCAACGGCCACGATGCAACCAGGAAGTCAAAAATATCTGCCAGGCGCGTGTTCCACACGTATGGACCGTTCGAGTGCCACGCGCGCGTGTGGTCCACGCGCGGACGCTTTAATATCCCACGCGCGCGTAAGATCCACGCGTTCTGACTCTTCTACTGCGGAGCTCCACGTGGCGAAATCTGAAGCCGTCTCATCAAATCGAGGCTTCATCTAGGCCGATCGTTCTTCAAGCCATCTCGACCGTTAGATCAGATCTGATCTAACGGCCGAGAACACGTCTGGCCGCTGGCAGAATGTCCATACCGCCACCGCGCCGATATTTAGTCCCCGTGTTCAGAATATGCCCAAGACAACAAGCAAAAATGTCAGTTCAGATCTGAAAAAGAAGATGCAACTTGCAACAAACAGAGACAATAATATATATGAAATGAAACTTTTGTAAAAAAAGGGGAACGAGAGTAATAACAAAAAAAAGGGGAGAACGGAGATCTTGTAGAAACAAAAAATTTGTAACCAGTCAAGTGATAATCAAAAGACAGTCCAGTGGTAAATTTTTGTCTCTTTTTCTTACTTGTTTTCTTTACATGCATATACAAAATAGAACAAAAAACAGAAACAAAAATAGAGTAGTCTTACCGACGTTGTTTGTGGGTCTTCCCTTCCTCAGTGATAAGCCTATCGGCTTCTACAAGCCAGATCTGGTGAACTAAAGAGAAGAGAAGACCCTTTGTAGTTTTGTTTTGGTCTAAAAAAAATATTTTTTTTGGTTCGTATTTCCTAGATCTAGGGAGAATAGAGGTATATCCTCTGAACCCAACCTAGGATTCGTATTGAGGATGAAAAGGGGGTTGTTTTGGTGTATTTTGGAGGCTCGCCGGCGCCGGTTAGCGGCGGCCGGCGGCGGAGAATACGGCGGCCGGCCGCCGGATTCTGGGTTTTATAAGAACAAACAAGAGAAAAAGATGAACATAGGCTATATGAAAACTGAAGAAATGAAACGAATGGCCAAAAATTTGGTTTCGGCCTAAAAAGAGGGTTTATATAGGTGTTTTTATTTTGTTAAATGGGTAAATTACACACTTAATCCCGCCGCGTTTTCAATATTTTCATTTTTGTCTTGCCGCATGGTATAATCACAATCCCAGCCCCCCTGATATTTCAAAAGGTTACAATCTAGTCCCTAAATTACACCGAATCAGTTTCTGAATGGTAAAATTACGCCCTTAACCATCCCGCGTTTTTGAATTTTTCACTTTGGGTCTGCCCCTTGGTCTAATTACAATTATGGTCCTTTTAGGTTTTGTTTGTTTCGCAATTTCGTCCCTAAATTACATATTATTGCTCTTTAATTTCTGCCACTGACTTTTGTTTTTCTTTCATTTCAGTCCTGTATTCTTTGTAAATATTCATGTTCGTGTTATAATCGTATATATATATTGATAATCTATTATTTTATTTTATGTCCCTCATATATGACTCGTAGTTTATGTTTATATGTATATATGTGTTAAAAATGGTAGTCATGTTTTTTATCCGGTTACTCGTATTAAAGTATGCTATGTTCTATCTGACTCGTAAAACAGCATGTTCTTGTATTTTTGTACACATTGTATGTTTCCTTGGCTTTTAGGTTACGTGTTAGCATGTCTTCTTTATTGTATAATATATTGTTCATATGTGTTGAAATATGTTTTATTAATAGCATGTATGTCTTTTTAAATATTTGATCGTCTACATATAACGTAATTATTCCTGCATTGTTGTTGTAACTTGTTAAAGTTGTTTTTATTTATCATTTAGAATAATATGTATGTACGCATGTTTTAATCTAGTATATCATTTATTAGATTAGTATCTTATTATGTGAATATCTACTGTCTTTAAATTATCTGTCATGTTTTATATTTTTGCCACTAAGATTGCATATGATTTATAACTCGTTAATGCGGAGTCCTTCTATCCGAGCGTAAACGGGGCCAGTATCAAGCGTAGTGATAGTCGTTTATAACTCGTTTATTCTCGGGTAACGGGACCCTTAAAATATATTCGCAATTATGACCGAATTTTAAAATAATCGTCACTCTAATCCGGAAAATCCAATATTAATAAAGCGGTAATTATTAAAGTACCAATTTTGGGCGGTGTGGGGGTGCTAATCCTTCTCCATCCGTAACCGACTCCCGAACCCTGTCTTTTTGAATCTCTGGTTTTATGGTGTCCGGCCTACCTAAGTGGCCGGTGGCGACTCCATTTTTTTTTTAAAATGCGGTTTTTTAAAAACCCCACGGAATAAATATTTTATATCCGAAAAAATCACAAACACCTTTCAAAAATACCTTCGAAAAACCGCCACGTTTTTTTTAGCGATAAAAAAAAGACATCGCTACATCGGTTTTATAAAAACTAACAAATTTATTTCTCTTTTTACAGGAAAACAAATTGAAAAAGTATGTACCTTCTTGTCAATCGGCGGCGATCGCGCTTCCACGATGACGGATTGTTTTCTGGTGGCGATTCGAACTCCCGGTGATGGTTCGAGTAGCTAACGTCTTTCGGTTGTAGACGGTTCAACTCTCGGTTGTAGACGGTTTTATATTTATTATTTATTTATTTTATTAATGACTCATTATTACTGACAATTTCTCTCTCTTGCAGGGTATTTATAGCCTGGCAAGTGGATGACGTAAGCGGATGGCCAACTGTGTTTAAAGAAACACAAATCCGAGTGAAGTGATTCTGACGAATAGAAGTATGACACGTGTCCCCTCAGATTAAAAATTGGGCGGGAAAAAGGATATTTGTGTTTGTTGGGCTGGTAATGGGTTGTGAATAAGCTGTAATTGGGCGGGAAAAATAAACACCAGATTGGGTTTTGTATTTTCAACTAGGCTTTTAATTTGTATTCGAGCTTTAGGATTTTTAGAATGTAACTTGGACATTAATTGGACATTTTGGACTATTTTGGGTTTTATTTATTTAGTGTTTAGTATTTATTATTCATTTATTATTATTAAGCCCGGTCAAAATTCGGGTATAACAGCTACCCCTCTTTGCCTATTGCTGTGGAACAGGGATAGAGCAAAGAATGAAAATACACGAATTTTGTTCAGACCTCTTGGTCATCCTCTGAAAGGTAGGTCTTTCATTATGAACAATGCTGAAGTTTGAATGTGTTCTTCTTATTATGAAATTCTTCAAACTTCTGCCAAACTCTAGAATCTGAAACTGTTCTTCTTATTATGAAATTCTTCATCTTCCAAGGCTCAGAATTACTCTTGACATTATTCATCTCTTGAGGTCTGAAGCTGTTCTTCTTATTATGAAATTCTTTATCCCTCTCAAGGGCGAACTCTTCTCATTAAGAGCTCTTCCTTCTTCATCCGGCGAGTTATTCTCATTAGGAACTCTATGGCGAATTCTTCTCATTAGGAATTTTGGAGCGAACTCTTCTCATTAGGAGTTCTGGAGCGAACTCTTCTCATTAGGAGTTCTTCATTCTTTGCTGGTGAATTCTTCTCATTAGGAATTCTAGAGCGAACTCTTCTCATTAGGAGTTCTTCATTCTTTCCTGGGCGAATTCTTCTCATTAGGAATTCTGGAACGAACTCTTCTCCTTAAGAGCTTTTCATTCTTTGCTAGGTGAGTTCTTCTAATTATGAACTCTAGAGCGAACTCTTCTCATTAGGAGCTCTTCATTCTTTGCTGGGAAAATTCTTCTCATTAGGAATTCTGGAACGAACTTTTCTCATTAGGAGCTCTTCATTATTTGCTAGGCGAGTTCTTCTCATTAGGAACTCTGGAACGAACTCTTCTCATTAAGAGCTCTTCAATCTTTCTTGGCGAGTTCTTCTTATTATGAACTCTGAATTCTTTGCTGGTTGAGCTCTTGAATTTTAGAAATGTTGATTCTCCTCTCCTCTGAGGAACGATCCTGCAAAAAGAAACATCATCAATTAATCCAAATTTAATCTGAAATATCATGAAATATTTTCAATTTCTCGCTTGAACCACTGAGTTCTTTGGTGTCATTGTTTTCATGTCTAAAATATCTTGATCTTTCTATCTAAAGCTCATATGGATCTCATCTCCTGTTTCTCTTTCTCTGTTGATCAATTTCTTCTGTACTTGTAAAAGTCAAATTTATCATTAATCTTCCAACATTGATTGTATACAATTTGAGTATATCATTAAGAAACTTCAAGTGCTTCAAAAACACTGAAACTATGAATCTTCCTCATTTGAGCCTGAAGTTGGTCTATCTTGATTTTCAATCTAGCAACTTGAATCGTTTTTCTTCTTCTTCTTCCTTTTGTTTCTTTTCTCTTTCTTTTTCTTTTTCTTTTTCTTTTTCTTTTCTTCTTATTTTCTTCCTTTTTCTTTCTTCTCTTTTCCTTTTTTTTTCTTTTTTCTTCTTTTTCCTTTTCTTTTTTTCTCTTTTTCTCTTTTTGTTTTTGTTTTTTTTCTTTTTCTTTTTGAAACCGAGGGCCCAAAAGATTAATATTTCTACTGATATCATGCCCTACCGTCTTATTACAATAACATTCGAATAGTTCTCATCATTTTCGAAGGTACCGGCCCGAAGGACTTAACATCATGCCCGAAGGACTTATTGATGACCCGAAGGATTTAGAACTGTAATAAACTTCCTTTCATGTGCACACAATCACTTTACTCCCGAAGGTGTTGGCCCGAAGGACTTAACATCATGCCCGAAGGACTTACTGATGACCCAAAGAATTTAGAATTGTAATGCACATCCTTTCCTGTGCACACAATCACATCACTCCCGAAGGTGATGGCCCGAAGGACTTACTGATGGCCCGAAGGATTTAGAATTGTAATAAACTTCCTTTCCTGTGTAAACAATTAGAAAATCTTTACTGAAATCCGCCTTTGCAAACGGATTGAAATCTTTGCTGAGATCCGCCTCTTCAAACGGATTGAAATCTTTGCTAAAATCTGCATCTGTAAACGGATTGGAATCTTTGCTGAAATTTTCCTCTGTAACGAATTGGAATCTTTGTTTAGGTCTGCCTCTATAAATGGATTGAAATCTTTGCTATGATCCGCCTCTTCAAACGGAACATCTGACTGAATATGCCTCTGTAAGCGAAATACTTGTCGGAATGTGATTTTGCAAATGGAGTCTCTTGTTGAAATCTTTTGTAAATGGGATATTTGTTAAAATTTGTCTCTGCAAACGGAATATCTTGAGATCCACCTCTGCAAACGGGATATTTTAGAGAAATCTACCTCTATAGGCACAATATCTTGAGGTCCATATTCATTGTCAGATTTTTCTCCGAGATTTCTATTTGTTCCTTGCTGAATCTTCCTCTTCGAGATCTTTATTCACTCTCAATTGGATCTTTCCTTCCAGATCTTTGCTCATTCTTGTTTGGGTCTACCTTTTCAAGATCTTTATTCTTTCTTAACTTGATCTTTTCTGAAATCTCCGCTCATTCTTGCTTAGATCTTCTCTTTCATAACTCGAAGCTATAAATTGATCTTCACCTTTCCTTGATTGATCCTGTAAATCGCTGTCAAAGTATGCAAAAATGCTTCGAATATATGAATTAGCATGCTCCTTCTTATGGATGCCTAACTATATGATGCATGAAAGTTGTCAATTGAGGATCACTTGGACAAACTTTCATCTGCTGGGGAGTTCCAAATTTCTTCGCTTCTTCTCTCATTAAAACATCTTCTACCAACATAACATATCTCACACTCAGGTTCAATCTTTGGGATCTCTACATATTTTGCTCTAAAGCGCCTTTTCAGGCTTTCACTTTAGATTTTTTTCTTTTCTTTTTTTTTCTCAATGCGCTCTTTCGGGTTTTCACCTCGATTTTTTCTTTCCTTTCTTTTTCTTTTTTCTTAAGGCGCCCTTTCGGGTTTTTACCTCGGTTTTTCTTTTTTTTGTAACAAAAGTTTTCTTCTGTTCATTCTGATGGAAATTTTCTTGCTTTTTATGGATAGCAAATAGACCTTTTTTTTCCGCATCTCACCATGCATTTCTTACAATTTGAATACCCGGGATCATTCTTTTCTTAGAAAGCCACTCTCACTACATATTTATTCATCTTCTTTGACAAAATTCCTTCTCATGGCTTGAAAGATATCATGATTCACTGTTTTCTTAACTTGCAGATCTTGCTTACCGGCATGTGATTGTTCTGTAAGGTTCTTTTTTGCAACATTGCCCCACTCTGGCTCGTGTTCAGTTATCATTTTCGGTCACATTCACCTTGTTTTCTTGCTTTTGAATAGCAAAAACCTTCAACGAATTAATCTAGCTGCATCTTTGCTCCCAAAAGATAACTTATGCTCTCTCTTTTTTCCCCATAATTACTTGTGTCATTTTCTTGCAGCTTTTGTTTGAACATTACTTACACTCGGAGCTGTATCTTTTCCTCGTCATACTTCCCATCATTAAACTAGTATTGAGACCACCTCATGTTCTGTCTGTACTTAAATGATTAGTACATCATAGTAAAACCCACGAAATTGTTTGCTTTTCTTGTATCTAATCAATTTATCTGCAAGATGCTTGTTGAAAAGATAAGTGAATGGCTTAAAATATTATTTACTAGACTTGAGAGACTGGAATAGTTTGATAAGTCATGGCAAACATGAGAACAAAAATCAAGATTAGACCCCCTAAATATCAAGTGTAACAGAGCCTTTGAATCAAACTGCAAAGATCAACTCCAATGTGACCCGTTCTAAATTATTAGGCTTCTGGGAGAAACATTTCTCGTATATTTAATTCTATCCCATTTAAGGTAGCACTCTTCACCTCACTAACTCACCATGCCCAATCCTTCCCTCTTTTCTGATCTCTATTCAAGCATTAGAAGTCTGGAAGCCCTTGAAGAAAGGTTAACCCTAATAAGCGGGATGTATTCTGAAGACAAACTCATCTTGCTCCAACACCCATATATGGTCAAAATGGTCTTTTTTGGCTTGTAATGTAGGCTATGGTTCACAGCTGCCAAAGAAAGGATATATAGGCTCAAATAAATACTTAAGGGTGATGGAACCAAGGATCATTTTTTCCAAGTGAAATATCATTTTTGCACTGATCTAAATATGATCGGATGAAATAATCATTTTGTAATACCCCTTTCCGGAATTCATAGCTGAATACGAGTCAGAGATATCACAAAACATTTGTAAAACCCTCTACATTTGTAACTCGGTAAAAATTTTGATTCTTCTAAAAATATTACAATATATTTAGTTTCTATTTACAAATGTAGTTAATCGCATATAGTATAAATATAATATTTTAATCTTCAAATCGAGTTTAATTTCAGGCAGCAACTTATTAATTTAATTTAACTTTATATAATTAATAAAACTACCTAAAAACTTCCTGATTTAAAATTCATCTAGATTCCAAATAAAATACAAATTCTATCAGAGCAGACATATCCTTTTAATATACATGCCAACTAGTAAATATCAAACAGTATCAAAAGATATCTTACTGATACTGATGTACCTGTTATTAATTGATGATGTCCGTATATGCTCCTTACTCCAACCATTTCTTCTTTCTTATGTGTAAAACAGTTACACGCTAAGTATTTACTTAGTAAGGCAATAATTCAAATTCAAGTGCAATAGTCATAATATCAATATTAATGATTAACAATGCATATGATCACTTTACCATTACATGCTTGTTAACATAAATAAAATATGTATATCAAAGTGATAAGATTAGATCTTACCAATACCGTTGCCATTTCCATCTGTAAGCTTTCAATGCTTACCAATACCTTTTTCCATTTCTATCTGCAAGCTTTCAAGCTTATCTTCCTATTTCTTTTTAATTCATTTCAATTTATTTAGCCCAAGGTATCGAATTAAGAGATTCTATGTACACAAGCCATCCCCCCATACCCAACCTTTCTTGAGTATGTATATTATTTGCACTCTACCGAGAGTGCTTAGCACCGAAGTGCTTATGTATACTTACCGGAGTATACGATATATCTGTCATTGAGTTTTTATGAAATTACACCGAAGTGTTTAGCACCCGTAGTAAGTTCGTATACTCAAACCATGCATGAGTATAATCCTCAATGAGTATTTATAATATTTGCACTTTACCTGAAGTGCTTAGAATATTTATACAGCTGTTTATGACCCTATGGATATCCAACTATACCATCAAACCTCTATATCATACATTGGGCTTTATTTCATCATTTAAGTCATTAATGGCAACATATATCAATATATATCAGCATTTAACGGTTCATAGCCGAAATAACATTCATATTATACCATCATCAATAGCTAGTGATCAATGCATTTATTTTCAACCTTTGACATATTTAAAATATGTCAAATATATGATCAATGACATAAATATCATAACAATATATAAACCAGGTAGACTCATCGCAAGTCCTACCGGTGATGTATGAAACATCCATGTATAATGTTATGTATGCATTGTACTCACTTGGGCCATGTATTAGTATGCCTCACTAAGTCCTCTTTGATCATTTCCTTCATTATACCTCGACCTCCCTTGATTCGAACTTAACTTCATAATTCAAATAAGTAAAATATTTGTTAGATCCCAATCTAACAATATTTTAGACATATTGTCCAATATAATCATTTAAGCACAAAATCTCCAAACATTTTCTTTTCTTCCTTGTATTGTTCAAAAACTCATTATGGTCATTAGTGACCAATTTGAACTTCCATTAACCCTTTTCAAGCCTACTAATCAACCTTAGATACAAAGTGTATCAATTCTCATTTTCTGGCAGTTTGCAGAACCTCCAAAGAAATATATCTATAAAATAATCTAAAACTCGAAATTCGATTCCGTTTGTTCTAATAGAAACTAGATTCAATAAGATTTTCAAACATATAAATTAGTAGCCCAAATTCAACTTGTACGATTTATGGAGAATTTTCAAAGTCAATTTCCAGTAATAAATTTTGGAACAGCCTGCTATATTGTTTTCTGACCTTTCACCATTTAAAATTCATATATTTTTACTCGGAACTCGAAATCAAATTTCGTTTGTTGGACATGAAACTAGACGAAAAAATCTTTACATCAGTATAAAATTAACCATCTAAACATTTTTGTAGAATTTATGATGAATTTTCAAAGTTACTGCCATAAACCAGTTTTCCTACACAGCTTCCATAAACAACTTCAACTTTTATACTAACTTCTCCTTATTTCTCTACTTTTCAATTTAGTCCAATAACTATATTTAAACCACAATCTCATCACATTCTTCACCAAATAATTATTCACAATAATTCTCCCTATTTTTTCTTATTTACCGAAATAGTCACTAAATGCAAAGATAAGGATTCAAGCTTCTTAACTTTGCAATTTATTCCTCAATTCAACATTACTACCTTAATTCCATCATTAAAACTAAAAATCAGATTTAACCCCCATACAAAACTTCAATTTCGATTTGGTCACTTAACTTTAACAAATTGTCAAAATGGTCACTAATTCAAATCAACATCAATTTGGCATTCTAACTTCATTTCCTTATCTCTAACATCATTAATAACACAAATACACTCCAAATTCTAAAAATTCATATTTGTTCCTTCAACTTTTCAAGTTGCCGAAATGGTCCCTACACAATTTAACTTAGGGTTTTGCTTCTAAACAACAATTCAAGCTTCTAGATCATTATTTCAACATCACAAACTTGAATCCATAAAACCTAATCATCTTCATAATAATAAAAACATGTAAAACTTAAATCCCAACTCAATATCATGATTTTAACATCATACTAGCTTGATTTCAACTTAAATTCAATCATGGAATCATAAAATCTCAAAAGCCCCAATTTGATCCATAAACCCTAATTTCTTTCTCATGAAAATTCTCATCAATCAAGCATGGATTCCATGAATTATTGATATCAAAAGATAGAGCTTGAAGAGCATAATAACTTTCTAGTTGAAGAGATTACCTGAAAACCGAGTTTCGGGGCTTGAATCAAGCTTGGAAAAATTGTTCTCTTTCTTTCCCTAGACCTCACGTTTGTTGCTGGAAAAGATGAACATATTGTTCATCTTTTTACCATTACTTTACACATATATCTATTAAATGAATATTAAATTCATTTAATAGTGAAATTACAATTTTGCCCTTTTATCCAATGGTTGAGATTGATTTTATAATCAATCAACGGCCAAGATTTAATCTTCCATTTTCTCTTTCCAAAATTTCCCTTATAACTTTTTAAATATTTCAAAATTGACATTGGGGCCAAATGACCAATTTGCCCTCCAACTAGTCTTTATTTACTAGTTTGTTCCATTCCATTACAATCTAACTAAATCTAGTTAGAATTCAACCAACCATAATAAAATATTCATAAAATAACATTTTATGACTTTTCCATAGCTTTTGGATCAGTCTCCAAAATTTCTATTCGATCCAATATACCGATAAATAATCCTTTACTCAAAAATAAACTGTAGGATTCATCTTGAATCAAAATAAAAATATGGAAAAATTTCTCTATCATATGGCAAAATTTCAAAATTTTCCAGTTCAATCCGGGTATACAAATTCCACTTAAACTTTAACTGCGATTTTCCCAAATATCGAAGTATCAGATAGAACCAATAATTCTGCATTTGATTCACACCTTTAGGTGATCTGTTTATTTATGAAATAAAAACCCTCAACTTTTGGGAAATTACAACTTTAGTCCCCAAACTTTTCCAAAGTTTATACTTTAGCCATAAAATTTTCAAAATTTACATTTTGGTCACTACCTTTTTAAACTTCAATTCCCATTCCGATTTTCCTTGGAAATCAACCAAACTTTAAGAATACCTTATTCAATTTACTATCTATCACATGCAACCTTTAAACCTTAGAAATTTCCTTTCCAAAACCCATAATTAAAGAAATCCCAACTTTCGCATTTTTGTCATTTTAGTCACTAAGTTAGATTTTAAGCTGTTATCTTAGTGCTAAATGACCCTTAATAAACTTAGTAAATTTTTGGGTATTACAATTCTCTCCCCCTTAAGAAAATTCATCCTCGAATTTTCAACACGCACCTGATTCAAAAGGTGAGGAAACTATTTTCTTATATTTTCTTCTTATTTCTCTTAAATCGTTTCTTTAATCTTATTATTTTTGTGTCAAAGAACTTTGACAAACGGGATTGTATTGTTTTCTTAGTTATTTGACTCCATGTGCTATGATCTTTACCAATTCTTTTTCATAGCTTAAATCCGGTTGAATCTCTATTTTCTCCGGAGTAACAACAAGTGAGAGGTCTAATCAATATTTCCATAGCATCGATACATTATGTATCTTGTTTATTTCCAAAGATAAAGCTAACTATTAAGCTTAACTAGCAGACTAACTCCTTTCACAAATTCTTATAGCCCAATAAATTTTGAACTTAACTTTCTTTTTGTCTAAACCATAACACGTTCTTCCAAGGTGAAAATTTTAAGGAATACTTTATCCTTAACTTCATATTAAATATCTTTCCTTTCAAGGTCAACATATAGTTTCCATCATTGAGATAGAAATTCTTCCTTGATAATACAAATATCTATCAAACCTAACTTCCAAGATTTCAGTTTCACTCTTTTCCACTTGTTAAACCTTGACAACATTTCTCATCCTTTCTTTAAAGATATCTTATTTAATACAATATGGTAAATTTTATTCTTAACTTGACAATTAAAAACCATCTTCTTTTAATGCAAATCTTGCATTCATAGCTCTTAAGACAACAATTGTCTTTCGACTGAGAGCGTCAGCTGCCACATTAGCTTTTTCTGGATGATAGTCAATGACCATATCATAATTCTTAAGAAACTCGATCCAACTTCTTTGCGTCAAGTTCAACTTTTATTTAGTAAGCATATACTTTAAACTTTTATAACCTATATAAATATAGCATCGTTCACTGTATAAATAATGATGCTATATCTTTTAAAGCAAATACAACCACTACCAGCTCCAAATCCCAAGTAAGGTAATTGCTCTCATAAATCTTAAGTTGTCTTAAGCATAGACCATTACTTTTTCTTTTTGTATAAGTATGCATCCCAAACCGTTATGAGAAGCATCTCTATATACTACATAATCTTTACCCGATTCTGGTTGTACTAGTACCGTGGCTTCTATTAAGATCTCATTTAATGTCTCAAAGTTTTCTTGGCATTTATCTATTCAACTGAATGGAATTTCTTTCCTCAATAGCTTGGTCAATGAGGAGGCAATCATCAAGAAATTCTGAACCTTTAAAACATTCTTCAAAGGTTTCCATTCAACTATAATTTGTACTTTATCGAGGTCTACTCTTATTCCCACTGCCAAATCCACTGATCTAATAAAACAGCCTTTGACAACCAAATTCATACTTTAACAATTTAGCATATAACTTCTTTTCTCGACAGGTATGAAAAACAATGCAAAAAATGGGCATCTTATTCTTCCTTTTTCCTTCGAATAGACCAAAATATATTCAGTGAACTCTACCAAAAATTGGTCCAAGAAAAATTAAAATACCTGGTTCAATAGACCTATAAATGATGTAGGCATCATCACGAACTCATAGTATTCATACCAGGTTGGAGAAGCTGTCTTTAGAATTTCATCTTCCTTGATATTTTTATTTATTTTTTTAACTGATCAAAAGATCATCAGTCTTCGGAAGAAGATATTTATTCTTTACTATTACCTTCTCGAGCCGATGAAAATTAGCCTTTCTCTTTCACAATTAACACTGGTGTGCCCCTAAGATGACACACTTGGCTTTATAAAACATCGACCTAACATTCCTTGCAATTATACCTTTAAATCTTGAAGTTCAGTCGAAGCCATTTTATACGAGTAAATTGTTTTAGGCGCAATACCTGGTATCATCTTTATTTTGAATTTCACTTCTCAATCTAAAGGTAATTCCGAGTAACCCATCTGGGCATACATCCAGATATTTTTGGACAGTCGAGTTATTTTCCAATTTAACTTCAATAGCCCGAGTATCCACTATATTTGCTAAGAAAACTTAACAACCTTATAACAACAATTTCCTTAATAAAATAACTGAAATTACATTGGAAAATGAATCTACCCTTTTATCAACTACTACTATTTTTGTACCTTCCGTGTTTTTTTTTCAATACTAATCGCTTTATGTGACAATTCATCATGACTTGATATGAAGGTAACCAATTCATGCCAACAATCATCTTAGACTACTCAAAAGATAATTCCATTAAGTTTATCGGGAACTCTATTTCTTATGTTTTTATCGAGCAATTCCACATGTTCAGCTCGCCCTTTCATTACAACCCAACAAATTCGTGACCGCTATATTAATTGAAATGGGTTCTAAAAGGATATATCGTTCACCACTCAACTTCGTACTTATATACGTATGTGCAAAGCTAGGACCCATCAACATCAATACAAGTTTATCTAAAAAAATGAGATATACCTTCTATGATTTTTGAATCATCCCAACCTTTATCACTCCTGATGTTATAAACTCGGACTGATATGTGCAATCCTGGCTACGAAGCAAATTTAGATGGTTTTCTAATCTAGCTTAAATCTCGGAGCAACAAAACAAGCTCCATCCAATTTCTCAGCATCCAAGCAGTGGAATCCGTCCAGTGTAATCCTTAGATTATTCAGTTACAAATCAACAATCACTGGACCTTAATCTGCTTTTCCTTTCAATTCAGGTGTTTCTAAACTTTTCAGTTCCTTAATCCGGCACAGGCACTTCTTGTTGTACCAGTGCCCCTTTCTTGTTCCAACTTATCCGAAGGGTTATAATTAACCTTATTGTTACTACTCTTGATTCCATCTAAAGCTTCCAATTTACCAGTTCATCACGCTTTCTTGACTCAAATATTTCTTATAATTCGTCCCAATTTACATTAGTACATCAATCGGATCATACAAACATCAGTCAGTAATATTGATATCCTAGTGGCATGTATACTCTTTTTAACATAAACTATTTTCATTTAGGCCGAGAATCGGCTAAACCTGTAGCTCTGATACCAATAAATGTAATACCTCTTTCCCGTATTCATAGCTGAATACGAGTCAGAGATGTCACAAAACATTTGTAAAACCCTCTACATTTGTAACTCGGTAAAAATTTTGATTCTTCTAAAAATATTACAATATATTTAGTTTCTATTTACAAATGTAGTTAATCGCGTATAGTATAAATATAATATTTTAATCTTCAAATCGAGTTTAATTTCAGGCAACAACTTATTAATTTAATTTAACTTTATATAATTAATAAAACTGCCTAAAAACTTCCTGATTTAAAATTCATCCAGATACCAAATAAAATACAAATTCTATCAGAGCAGACATATCCTTTTAATATACATGCCAACTAGTAAATATCAAATAGTATCAAAAGATATCTTACTGATACTGATGTACCTGTTATTAATTCATGATGTCTGTATATGCTCCTTACTCTAACCATTTCTTATTTCCTACGTGTAAAATAGTTACACGCTAAGTATTTACTTAGGCAATAATTCAAATTCAAGTGCAATAGTCATAATATCAATATTAATGATTAACAATGCATATGATCACTTTACCATTATATGCTTATTAACATAAATAAAATATGTATATCAAAGTGATAAGATTAGATCTTACCAATACCGTTTCCATTTCCATCCGTAAGCTTTCAATGCTTACCAATACCTTTTTTCATTTCAATCTGCAAGCTTATCTTCCTGTTTCTTTTTAATTCATTTCAATTTATTTAGCCCAAGGTATCGAATTAAGAGATTCTATGTACAGGAGTCATCCCCCCATACCCAACCTTTCTTGAGTATGTATATTATTTGCACTCTACCGGGAGTGCTTAGCATCGAAGTGCTTTTGTATACTTACTGAAGTATACAATATATCCCTCATTGAGTTTTTATGAAATTACACCGAAGTGTTTAGCACTCGTAGTAAGTCCGTATACTCAAACCATGCATGAGTATACTCCTCAATGAGTATTTATAATATTTGCTCTTTACCTGAAGTGCTTAGAATATTTATACAGCTGTTTATGACCCTATGGATATCCAACTATACCATCGAACCTCTATATCATACATTGGGCTTTATTTCATCATTTAAGTCATCAATGGCAACATATATCAATATATATCAACACTTAACAGTTCATAGCTGAAATAACATTCATATTATACCATCATCAATAACTAGTGATCAATGCATTTATTTTCAACCTTTGACATATTTTAAAATATGTCAAATATATGATCAATGACATAAATATCATGACAATATATAAACCTGGTAGACTCATCGCAAGTCCTATCGGTGATGTATGAAACATCCATGTATAATGTTATGTATACATTGCACTCACCTGGGCCATGTATTAGTATGCCTCACTAAGTCCTCTTTGATCCTTTCCTTCATTGTACCTCGAACCTCCCTTGATTCGAACTTAACTTCATAACTCAAATAAGTAAAATATTTGTTAGATCCCAATATAACAATATTTTAGACATATTATCCAATATAATCATTTGAGCACAAAATCTCCAAACATTTTCTTTTCTTCCTTGTATTGTTCAAAAACTCATTATGGTCCTTAGTGACCAATTTGAACTTCCATTAACCCTTTTCAAGCCTGTTAATCAACCTTAGATACAAAGTGTATCAATTCTCATTTTCTAGCAGTTTGATTCAATAAGATTTTCAACCATATAAATTAATAGCCCAAATTCAACTTGTACGATTTATGGAGAATTTTCAAAGTCAATTTCCAGCATTGAATTTTGGAACAGCCTGCTATACTATTTTCTGACCTTTCACCACTTAAAATTTCATATCTTTTTACTCGGAACTCAAAATCAGATTACGTTTGTTGGAAACGAAACTAGACGAACAAATATTTACATCGGTATAAAATTAACCATCTAACCATTTTTGTAGAATTTATGGTGAATTTTCAAAGTTACTGCCATAAACCAGTTTTCCTACACAGCTTCCACAAACAACTTCAACTTTTATAATAACTTCTCCTTATTTCTCTACTTTTCAATTTAGTCCAATCACTAGCTTTAAACCACCAACTCTTCACATTCTTCACCAAATAATTATTCACAATAATTCTCCCTAATTTTCCTTATTTACCGAAATAGTCACTAAATGCAAAGATAAGGATTCAAGCTTCTTAACTTTGCAATTTAGTCCTCAATTCAACATTACTACCTTAATTACATCACTACAACTAAAAATCAGATTTAACCCCCATACAAAACTTTAATTTTGATTTGGTCACTTAACTTTAACAAATTGTCAAAATGGTCATTAATTCAATACAACATCAATTTGGCATTCTAACTTCATTTTCTTATCTCTAACATCATTAATAACACAAATACACTCCAAATTCTAAAAATTCAGGTTTTGTTCTTCAACTTTTCAAGTTGCCAAAAAGGTCCCTACATAATTTGACTTAGGGTTTTGCTTCTAAACAACATATCAAGCTTACTAGATCATTATTTCAATATCACAAACCCTAAATTACACTTGAATCCATAAAACCTAATCATCTTCATAATAATCAAAACATGTAAAACTTAAATCCCAACTCAATATCATGATTTTAACATCATACTAGCTTGATTTCAACTTAAATTCAATCATGGAATCATAAAATCTCAAAAGCCCCAATTTGATCCATAAACGCTAATTTCTTTCTCATGTAAATTCTCATCAATCAAGCATGGATTCCATGAATTATTGATATCAAAAGATAGAGATTGTAGAGTAGAACAACTTTCTAGTTGAAGAGATTACCTGAAAACGGAGTTTTGGGGCTTGAATCGAGCTTGGAAAAATTGTTCTCTTTCTTTCCCTAGAGCTCACGTTTGTTGCTGGAAAAGATGAACATCTTGTTCATCTTTTTACCATTACTTTACACATATATCTATTAAATGAATATTAAATTCATTTAATAGTGAAATTACAATTATGTCCTTTTATCCTATGGTTGAGATTGATTTTATAATCAATCAAGGGCCAAGATTTAATCTTCCATTTTCTCTTTCCAAAATTGCCCTTATAACTTTTTAAATATTTCAAAATTACCATTTGGCTATTTACTAGTTTGTTCCATTCCATTACAATCTAACTAAATCTAGTTAGAATTCAACCAACCATAATAAAATATTCATAAAATAGCATTTTATGACTTTTCCATACCTTTTGGATCAGTCTCCAAAATTTCCATTCGATCCAATATACTGATAAATAATCTTTTACTCAAAAATAAACTGTAGGATTCATCTTGAATCAAACTAAAAATATTTCCAACACTTGGAAATGACTTTTATAACCTTTCTCTATCATATGGCAAAATTTCAAAATTTTCCAATTCGATCCGGGAATACGAATTCCACTTAAACTTTAACTGCGATTTTCCCAATAATTGAAGTATTAGATCGAACCAATAATTCCGCATTCGATTCACACATTTAGGTGATCTGTTTATTTATGAAATAAAAACCCTCAACTTTTGGGAAATTACAACTTTAGTCCCTAAACTTTTCCAAAGTTTATACTTTAGCCATAAAATTTTCAAAATTTACATTTTGGTCACTACCTTTTTAAACTTCAATTCTCATTCCAATTTTCCTTGGAATTCAACCAAAATTTAAGAATACCTTATTCAATTCACTATCTATCACATGAGACCTTTAAACCGTAGAAATTTCCTTTCCAAAACCCATAATTAAAGAAATCCCAACTTTCACATTTTTGTCATTTTAGTCACAAAGTTAGCTTTTAAGCTATTATCTTAGTGCTAAATGACCCTTAATCAACTTAGTAAATTTTGGGGCATTACACTTTTTTTTCTTCTTTTTTTTTCTTTTTTTTTTTGCAGATCGCTCTAGACTGCCCATTTTTGGGTTTTCACCCTAGAGTTCATTTCTTTTCCTTGAAATCAATCTTCCACTTCTCCTTTAGATAGACTTGTTTGAATGGAAGATCTCACATATGTATTGCTTTTTTTCACTTTTTCAACTTTAGTGCTTTCTTCGCTTCATCTTGATTCATTTGACTTTTTGAACACAAACTTCCACTGTTTTCTTTTTCTTCTACTTCTTCTTTTTTACTGAATTCAGTGCATTCTTTTTCATTCATCCTTCCTTTCTGACTTTTGTTCTTGATATGTTCACTTTTGTTTCTTTTGCCCCTGATTCACAAGGCATTACTATCATAAGATGATCAAAACCAAACATTTTCACTTGCAAACAAACTTTCATCCTCTTTGATCCTAGTGTAGGGGTGATCCTTGGTTTGGGTTGAATCGAAAGAAAATCCTCAAGTTCAAAGGGGACAACAAATGATATTTTTCTTATTTTCTTTATTTGTGAAGTGAAATGAAGGAATGCCAAATATCCTCTCATACTTGGATATCTTCAAAGAAAAGCCATCTTCAGGTGGAAGATGTTTTGGGTTATCACTTCATTCAAAGACCTTAGCCAACAATGCTTGAGAGGCAATTCACTCAAAATTTGTATTTGGGATTTTCTTGTGATTCCTTAACACTCATTAATGCCTTCCCATTGGCCTAAATAAACTAGAAGAGAGCCACATTTTGAAATTGATCTATGAGTTTGATTCAAGGTCACTCTTACAATTAATATCCAGGGACCTAAGAGAAAAATGTTATTGAAGATGTATACATATATGTATGGAAGAACAAAAACTAACCCATAACAAAGAACGAATGAAATATTAAAAGAATCAAATAGTGCAAAATGTTTGCCATTTGAGAAAAATATATAGGAAACAAGAATCATAAATAAATAAATTAAAATAGCCTCCCTTACAAAGGAGCCCCAATGCTCACGGGCAAAAGCGATCGGGATGATTCAGGTATTACTCCGTAATGATCCTAAAATTGCAGACAGATCTCCCGTGGTTCACTATTGACCATTAATCAAGGAAAAACTGAGTTAACTTTGGTCACTCTGCTTCTATCGTCAATTCTTTATTTTCATTCACCATTACAAAGACATGTCCATTCTTGTTCATGCTCTAATGCTCTCATTCTTTCTGAACAGATTTTTAAATCTTCAGCGATCAAATTCCTCAATGTTGCTTCTCTGGTCTCTTGCCATAGTTTGCCCCACCTTTGTCATTTAGGGCGAACAAATGCATCAAGTCCCTAAACTTTTATCAAGTCCATCTTTAATTTTACAAAACCACTAGAACTTCGTGGGAAAACTTGTTAAGCCCCTGAATTGGCTGCTATATGTATTTCATCATAACCACATTCTCTGATAATCGATTTTCTAATACCAACTGAAGATGATTGCCCCATACTCAAACACATCCTCCCATGAGCGGTCAAACATTTGCAACCATGGCCTTATATCTCTAAAGTGATACAAAAGAATCTTTGGGCTTGAAGTAACAGAGTTGATTTCATATATTGTTTCAGAAATAATTCTTGCAAGTTGTACCACTTAATACATAGACATGAACGAGACAGACTTCTCAAAGCTCTAGACAATCTTGGAAGTATTCATTTTGGGTCTCTGACTAACCAACTTCTTGATTTTCTCCATTAAGAGCCTGCATTTCGTGGCAGCTCATCCTGGCTCCTCATGTGAAACTTGAAAATATTATCGGGATCATAACTATAGGCAAATGAGCTTAACATTTTCTTCATCGGTCCAGGGATAAGAGATTGACCTTTGATAAGGTAAGGAAATAAATCTGAAATGGGCATTCCAAATATGTATTTTTCCAAGGGATCTTCCGTGATAAACCTAGTGAGTCAATTGACCATTTCCTCTTACGACCTCAGGAGTTCGATCACTGCATTCATTCACTCTTTTCTTTCTTCTCACTTGACATTTCATCATTTGTTTTCTGAGCAATCCAATTGCGTTTTCTCCAATCAGGGAACTACGTTTTAAGATTACATATCTTAATAGCTGATATTCAGTGTCTACTTCCAAAATCTTTCATTTCAACGTGTTTTGAATTTGCAGCTTGAAAATGTAGCAATCTTCAATGTCTCAATCATAACTCAAAATAGTCTTGATATTGTAACAACTGAATTAATGGGGCTCTGATAATTTCCCATGATACTGTGAAGCTTCAAGAAATTTGAAATGCATCTCACAATGGAAAACATGAATGAGATCCAGTCTAGATTTTGACTTTCCACTGACATGAGCATCTTGAGCATCTGATCTTGGAGCATTCTTTGGTGAAGAAAATATTGCAGAAAAATGCCAAAACATTACTCTAACTCTGATAAACCCCAGACTGCAACGAGTTATTCACAAAAATTTATCATAGCTTCTGTCATCCCCCCTTTAATCTTAACTGCTTTAGCAAATGATAGTCCCTGGTTAAACCTGACTCCTTACTTTCGAAACAATAAATATTCAAGATCCACAAATCGGAATATTACATTGGACATGAATAATTGACTTCTTTTTCTGACTGAACTATTCAACTTCTTTGTCTCGCATATGTATTCTGCTCTTTTTGCAAACAATTCCCTTGTGAGTAAGCTTCAATTTCCAACTGACCCTAGCATTCATCATTTTAGGAAAGACTATTATGCCCCTCACCTCTCTTGGGATCATTATGTCTTCTGACTATTACTGAACCATCGATTGGCAAGACTTTTGGTTAAACTCCAGAATTTGAATTCGTTTAGTCTTTCTATGCTTGTCCACTAGGCTTCCTTCATTTTAGTATTTTCGAGATCCACTGGTAACTCTAAGTCAAGCATTTCACTGTTCTCATCATGGTCCAAACTCAGATCTTCAGGATTCTTTACAGATGCTCCCGGCTATATTGATATTGACTTGCTCATCCTTTTTTCTAGCTTTTATTTCCATCTCTCGCTTTTTTTTCTTTTTTTGACTTCTTTTTTTGCTCTTTTTTTGACTTTTTTTTTCTCTCTCTTTTTTTGCATGAAGAGTCCTTTCAGACTAAACCCTTATGTGAGATGAATTTATATCTTGATCACTCTTGTTGGTGCTTCGTCTGGCATATTTCCTTCTTTATCTAATCTGACTCCAAGCAACGTGGTAGCTCATATTTCCATCTAGTTCATAAACTGGTCAGCCTTTTCCTTCATTCGATCCAAGTGGTCCTCATCAGCCTTTGTAACTGTTCAACCTTAATAAATTTGTTGCCCATGCTTCTCAAAATGCAATGTTACTTTTAAAAAACTATAGTATTTTAAACAAATGTGCAATAATTTTATTTTACATAATATTTTAAATGTTGTAATGCATGAATGCACAAGGTATCGGTTTTAAGAACTAGTCATTAGAACAACACCCATCTAACTGAAAGGTCGAATACAGAGCAAAGGTAATATGTTCACTAGCTCTAGCTCCTTTGGTTGATCACTTCTTCAGCCTCTGAGTCAACGTCTGCCCTAGCTCGATGTCAATATTAGAGTGTTGTTATAGGTCCACGACTTTATCGAACAAAATCTGCACATGCCAGATGACTCTCTGCACTTAACTCCCTAAGTTAATCATTTCACCACTCTATTTCTGGATAGCATGGATTACTGCCTCAACTTGATTTTTAGTGTTTTACCCTTCATTGTCTCTTTGAAACTCACGAGCTGATTTTTCAAATACTGTACTGTATTTTCTGATCTTGTCACTTTCCTCGGCTCTTCATTTTGTTAACTTCTTTATTATAGTATCCTTTGGTATATTTTATCATTTGTGAATCCTGAATATCGCCTCTGAGTTTAAAGCTTTCTATTCTTTCTCGAGTGATTTTTTGTCAATAATAACCATTGAATGCCCCTACATTTTGTTCGTTTTGAATGCCCCTTCAATTTATCTGTTATCTATCTTATTTCTAGTTATCACAATTCTTCGGATATCGTGCCCTGTTTACCTCTGTAACTGTCACTGGATCTATCTTAAAACTTGAACTGTTGTTAGAAATTGTATAAACCTTATCCTTTTGACCACTGGAGCAGTGTAGCAAAGCCTCGTATTTCTCTATTGTTGGTGTTACATGTATCATTCTGAAAAGTGAACAATTATATTGGGCTTCATACACAGGTCACAGCCCTAAACAACTATTGATCCATTTGATTGTCTGACAGCAACGCTATAATTCGAACATTTTATTGGAAATGACTCTTCGTATTCTCGTCTTATAGTTCTCAAGTTAAACTTGGTTCTGGCAAAACTTCATCATGTTCAGAAATTTTGTACAACCTTGCATGAATGACATCTGGACTCCACGGATATTGTCTTCGCTCTTATATTGAATCTTCTTGAATCCAGTCCTTAGTGACATATTATCCCCCACTTGTCTATTGGACCTTTTAGTTCTTATGACCGCTGCCTACTCGACTAATTCTCGAACTGATACCTCTCATGAATGCAATGTAACAAAACAAAAAAAAAACAAAAAAACTGTTTCAGTATGGTGAAGTAATATCGTAAGCAAAAATAATTGTTACAGAAAAAAAATTATATTGCGTAAAATTAACTAGAGAACAGTTTATTTTGCACACAAGAATAACTAGAAAAATGAATTTAAATCAGCAGCACCCTGTCCTAGGTCCTTGTCTGGCTCTAGCGGGGTAGGCTTCTATTACAGCATATGGGTTTTGATCTAGACTCTGGGTACCCGAACTGTCATTACCGGACTGGTAAGACATCGATTGAAGAGTATACAGCCCCTTATAGCAGAGGCGTAACCTCACGGTGTATAAGGTTGGTATACCGGAATGAGGACAAAACCCAATCACGAAGGTGAATAACTCTCGTAAGATCATGCCACACTCCCACTTAAGGGTGAAAAGCCCGGGTAGAAGGCTTATGCATGAATGACAATTTATATCACACAAGAAAAAAGCTACCTGCATTTTTCTAGAAAATTCATCCAATAATTATAGAAAAAATTAAATTCAAATTACTGTCCAAAATGCCACGTAAAATTAATTAGGCCTGACACTTGGTTTTTAAAATCCCCATAGGAGTCGCCAAGTTGTCGCGACCATTTTTTTGGAATCGAGACGTGTAAAAAAATAGCCTGACGATCGGTCTTTTAGAAAACTATGGTTTTTTGGCCATTTTTAATTTAATCTTGAAAATTTAGGATTTTCATATTAAAACGGATTTTCCTTTATCATCTTAAAAAACATTTGGAGTCGCCACTGATCACTTCGAGGTAGACCGAACACCGGAAAAACAAACCAGAGATTCTTTACTTTAAAATTGGGTTCGGGAGTCGGTTACGTGTAGGGAAGGATTAGCACACCTACGAGCGCTCGTTATCAGTACCTTTAATTTTACGTGGGATTTTGACATTTTGAATAATAATTTGAATTTAATTTCCTATAATTATTAACTGAATTTAAATTCCGAATGCAGATATCATTTTATAAGAATATTCATTTTGTTTGAACACGAGATTAAAAGCACCCCGTTAGGTGGCACCTCTATTCGTATTTAAAAATAAATTTCCAACATAAAAGGTTTTTAATGAATGATATTTTATTGTCTTGTCAATTTTAAGTATTAATCCTAAAAAGGCTCTAATTAATTAGTTATTTAGAACTATGAATATTAATTAATTTAATGGCTTTTATGAGAAAATGTCAACTACTTGAACATATTCCATATATGTAAAGCCCTTAAATTAATCATATTCCTAATTAATTAATTCTTCTAATTAATTAAAGTTCTAGTCCTAATTAAGGCTCTAACAATTTATTATTTAATTATAAGTGAAAATGTATATCGAATATACACTTTTATGACCAAGGCTGAGATAACACTCCATTGTAAACAATGGAACACCATCCAGATCTGAACCTCAAAGATTCTATTCGATATGCATTTAATTAACTACAATGTATCCTAATTAATTATTTAATTTTAATTAAAGAATTAAATTAATTTCCAATTATACTTGGAATGCATATTAAATATAATTTGTTAAAATTCACTTTGAGATAACACCCTATTGTAAACATTGGAACATCATCCAAATTGGAATTTTAAAATTATATTTAATATGCATTTAATTACTACAATTATCTATCCTATTTAATTATTGATATCCTAATTAGAGAACCTAAACTAAAGGCTCTATTAATTAATCTCTAAGTACATTTAATTATCTAACATACAAAACTATATGCTCAATTTAAAACACGCATCATACATATAAATTAATTATATTTAAATAATAAAATTAAAATGATGACTAAATTAAAAACAATTTAAAACTAAAACTGATCTTATTACTATAGGGGCTAAAATGAGAATATTACAAAGTTCTACTATCCAATCATAAAGCTCAAAGAACCCAGTTGAAACAATTCGAACTTAAGGGATACAAATATAGGGTATGAGGATTAAATTGAAAGAATTACAATATCTCGGGGCAAATTATGAGGAAATAGGGCTAAAATGGAAGAGGGGCAAAGCTTGAGGGTGAAAACCATGAAAAAACCAAGTTGGGCGCGGATCTTTGAGCCCAACCCACTCTTCCGGACCCTCTATACCCGTCCTCAAAACGACAGCGTTTTGGTTAAGGCATTTAAACCCTCTTTTTAACCCAAAACTGGCTCTCCCCTTCATTATTCAAAGTTCACTCTCTCTCTAATTCTCCCCTCTCTTACTAAATCCTCTCCCCACAAACAGATTTAAAACCCATAAATTAATCTCCCACAGATCAAACACATCGTTCTTCCTTAAATTCAACCTTGTTCTTCACATTTTCCCCGTTTAATCCAAAATAACATCAAATTCCTCTCACTTTCCTATTTACAAAGATCAAACACATGAATTTTCCTTGGTGTTCATCATTGTTCATCATTAACAAGATGAAACCAAGGAAGCCGGCCACACTTCGCCACCCTTTCCGCCGTTTAATCTATCCCCGCCCTACCAGGTTAACTTCGACCAGTTTGTCAGCCACCGCCCCACTTCCGATCACCTTCTTCTGTTATCCGACCACCACACACGACACCGGCCACCGTCCGGTTTCGGCTGGTCGCCGTGAGATGATTTCCGGCCGTCGCGCCAGAACCCTAAAATACCAAAAAAAACTCTATTTTTTTATTCTAAACTCGGATTCGACCGAATCCTCCCTAACTTCACCCAATCTAGACCTAAGCTACCCAACCCGAGCCTCTTCAACTCCAGCCACTCTTAATCAACTTCGACAACTGCTCTTTTTTCATGCTTCTATTTTGCTCCTCATTTCGGTTTTATAAAAACTAACAAATTCACTTCTCTTTTTGTAAGAAAACAAATCAGAAAAGTATGTACCATCTTGTCAACCGGCGACAGTCACTCTTCTACGGTGACAGGTTATTTTTCGGCGACGATTCAAACTATCAGTGACGGTTCAAGTAGCTAACATCTTTCGGTTGCAGACGGATCAACTCCCGGTCAACCCTCTCTCTCTCTCATTATTACTATAGTAATTATTATTATATTTATTATTTATTTAGTTTATTAATGACTCATTATTACTGACAATTTCTCTCTCTTGTAGGTATTTATAGCCTGGCAGGTGGATGACGTAAGCGGATGGCCAGCTATGTTTAAAGAAACACAAATCCGAGTGAAGTGATTCGGGCGAATAGAAGCGTGACACGTGTCCCCTCAGATTAAAAATTGGGCGGGAAAAGGATATTTGTGTTTGTTGGGCTGGTAATGGGTTGTGAATGAGCTGTAATTGGGCGGGGAAAATAAACACCAGATTGGGTTTTGTATTTTCAACTGGGCTTTTAATTTGTATTCGGGCTTTGGGATTTTTAGGATGTAACTTGGACATTAACTGGACATTTTGGACTATCTTGGGTTTTTATTTATTTAGTATTTAGCATTTAATATTTATTTATTATTTATTTATTATTATTAATCCCGGTCAAAATTCGGGTATAACATGAACATTTATCCGAAAAGAGGTGTTTTGATCCTTTTTGGGAGGGTTTCTGAGTTTAAGTGTGTTTGAGTTCAGAGAGAATTGAGAGAGGGAAAATGAGGAGAGAGAAGAGAATTGTTCAAATGGCCGAGTTGGCCCGGCTTAGGAGAATATATGGACTGAGTTAAATGGTGTCATTTTGGTACCGGATCAGCCCAGAATCTGCGTCTTTCTATCCGGGTTGACTCAAGATTCGCACTTTTTTTAAATAATTAGGGTTTTAGTCCTTGAAATTTGATATGTAATTCATTTTAGTCCTAAATTTCAATAAAATTCAAAGTTGAAGTTTGTTTTAATTCAATTTGGTCCTAATTTATTTATTTAGTTTAATTTAGTTATTTTAAATTATTTATATGATGCATATTTTTAAATTGAGCATATAATTTTAGTATTTAGACAATTTAATCACTTAGTTTAAATCAATTGTTAGAGCCTTAGATTTAAGTTCTTTAATTAAATAATAAATTAGGAAGAACATTGTAGACAATTAAATGTATATTAAATAGAAACTTTGGGGCACAAATTTGGATGATGTTCCATTGCTTGCAATGGGGTGTTACCTCAACATTGGACTTAAAGAGGTATATTTAATATACATTTTCACCCATAATTAAATGATAACTTAGTTAGTTTTAATTAGAGCCCTAATTAGGTTAGCACTTTAATTAATTAGAATGATTAATTAATTATGAATATTATTAATTTAAAGGCTTTAATATATGGACGGTGTTCAAGCAATTGGCATTTTCTCATTAAAGCCTTTAAATTAATTAATATTCATAGTTTAAATAATTAATTAATTAGAGCCATTTTAGGTTAGTACTTACAATAAATGAGATAATAATAAATCATACATCTTAAACCTTTTATGTTGGAAATTCATTTTTAAGTATGAATAGGGGTGCCACTTAACGGGGTGCTTTAAATCTCATATTCGAATAAAATGAATTTCCTTATAAAAGGATTCTACATTTGGAATTTAAATTTATTTAATAACTATGGAATAAATTATTCAAAATGCCAAAATGTCACGTAAGATTAAGGTACCGATAACGAGCGTTTGTGGGGGTGCTAATTCTTCCCCGCACGTAACTGACTCTCGAACTTAACTTTTAAGAAATGAATCTCTGGTTTGTTTTACGGTGTCTGGTCTACCCCAAAGTGATCGGTGGTGGCTTCAATTATTTTTTTAAAAAGGAAATAAAAAGTAAGTTTAATTAAAATGAAGATGGTTTAATAAGATTATTTTACATCTAATTTTCATGATTAATTAATGGAAATTCAATTTAACAAGAAACCCTAAGTTTTTTTAAATCAAATGAATTAAAAGGGTCAAAACCCTAATTTTACAAAAATCAATCGTTGGGCTATTTTTACACACGATTTCAAAAATGATCGCGACAAGGCGATACAACTCTTCATTGTTGGATGTGTTTATTCTTTGATTTTTTACATGCTCGAAGCCTATGGTTTTGGTTTCTTGGGTGGTGGCGGCTTCATATTGTTCTCCCGAGGACATTAGGAGAGTTTATATTGCAAGGCTTGTATAGAGGCTTTGGGGGGAAGTTGTGACATTAGGAGAGTTTATATTGCAATGGCGGTTTCAGAATGGATATGTTGTTTTTTGTTTTTCAACTGTGTTCATTTTATTGGGCGAAAGCGGGACCAACGGGGGAGTTTGTTGAGGAGGCGCAGTGGTGGACGTGTCCATGGAAAGTTACGCGATCGGGATATGGGAGGCCAATGCGATATGGAGTTGTTTGGTGTCCTTCGCCTTCGGGTGCTTTGAAATTTAATGTGGATGGTTCGACGAGGGGGAAGCCGATACTAGAGGGTTGTGGAAGGGTCTTGCGTGATGCCGATGGTTCTATTCTGGCACTTTTTCAGGACCTTTAGGGGTGGTGACTCGAATGTGGCAGAACTTAGGGCGATTGAATACGCGTTAGACATGATACGTGCTTCACATTGGGAGAGTATTGAATCCGTGATCATCAAGTCGGATTCATGTTTTGCTATATCTTGGGTCTTGCATCAGGAGAAACGATTGTGGCGTTTGGGATATTGATTCCACAAGATTGATGATGCATGTCGTAGCCTATTGTGTGTTTGTTTTTCTCATATTGTGATGGAGGCAAATAGTATTGCTGATGTTCTTGCTAAAAGGGGTATGGATAGGGAGGATTGGATGCGTGTCTATTCTTAATTTGCGAGTGATTCCATGTACTTATTTGTTTTCGAATTTTTGGTTCTCTTTTATCACACTACCATGTAGTACTCTTTTCCCCCATTTAGGCTACAGGGTTTTTAATGAGGCACTTGGTAGTGTCTGTATGATTTTCTCATTGAATAAAATCATACGCTTTGATAAAAAAAATTCTGGAAAAGCTATACTTTTTTTGGTATTTTCAACGTATTTACATTATATTTGTAATTTCACAAAGAGATAGAAAATTAAAAAACGTGAAAGAATTAACTCCTAAATCATTATCTTCTACTTGATAGAAGAGTCGTGTTGATATTGTAAAAACAATAAAATTTCAAATTTCGAATATAATAAGTTTTGGTTGAAGTTACTGAAAGTGATAAAGATTCTAAAATAAGAAGCGAAGCTAAATCTTTAGCCAATAATGACTCGGGAGATTTTGAGTTTATAGTAACTATTTTCATTTGGTATAATTTATTATATGTTGTCAATTCGGTTAGAAAAAAATTAAAATCGAAAGATATGTTGTTTTTAAATATTAGTTTTATTTTAAGGAGTATAGAGAGAATGATTTTTCTAATGTTGTTGAAGGTTCTAAGAAACTTACAATTGATATGGGAATTGATCTAATTTTTCTTGAAAGACATCAAATCAAAAGAAAATGATAGTTTGATGAGAATTTAGATGATGATAGTTTATAATGTGCATATGAATTTTTTAGAATTAATTATTTTAATTAGATTATTGATTAAGTAATTGTCTCACTTGATAGGAGGTTTGAACAATATGATAATATGTTTGGTTTTTTATTTTGTTTTGATAAATTGCATTCACTAGATATTTCGCCTTTAAAGTCTTGTTGTAACCGTTTGGAAGATGCACTTAAGAATTGTGATAAATGTGATATTCATGATTGTGACTTGTATGGCGAGTTGAAGTTGCTCTAAGAATTTTTGCCCAAAGAAAAGTTGGGGACTCTTGATATTTTAAAGTTTTTAAAGCGTTTTAATTGTTTTTCCAATGCAATTTATGTCATATGGGATATTATTAACTATTCCTATGACGGTTGCATCAGCCGAAATAAATTTTTCGAAGTTAAAGTTACTCAAATCTTACTTGTGTAGTATGTCATAGGGAAGGCTTAATGGACTAGCTTTGGTGGCAATCGAGAATGATGTTTTGGATGAAGTTGTTTATGAGAATTTGATTGATGAATTTGCACCAAAGAATGTCCGGAGGACGAGTTTTTCCAATTGACAATCTTGTAAGTTGGGGGTTGCCGTCTATTATTATAATTGTATTTAACGTGATTTCTTGACAAATTAATGAAAATGATGCGTTAAAAGAGTTTAATCATGTTTCTATTATTAATTAATGAATTTTAAATTAATATTTCAAATAGATAGAATATATTTTCATTATATATGAGCCTATTTTTAAATTTTCGTTCAGGGCCCCAAAAGTATCAGAGATGACTCTGGATATCTGACTCATTGGTTGACTGATCCGAATCAAATTTTACAGAAGTCCAATATAGGAGTGATTCTCTTAACATAATTTTCTCCATTCACAAGTGATATTTTTAATCTCGAAGAAGATGGAGTACTCTATTATGCATGTGTCATATTTGTTTCTCAATAAAAGCTTGTACAAAGTGGTGTTTTCGATTCGACCGTATCTTTTATTTATGCAGCACGCTTATAAATGTTGTTGTGTTCGGGACAATAGATGAAAGAGCTATCATAACAAAATGGGTACTTAACCCGTAGGAGAGGAATGAGAACCATACCCTTTGTAAACTTTAAACAAGTTGTTTTCTGTTACTCTCTTTTCCATCTTTACTGTCTTTGAAAATCGGAGATTCAACTGTTAGCATATTTAGGGCGTAAACGAAAACAATCGAATGTCCATGAATTTTTCGTATAACGTTCGTTTATGATCGTTTATTAAGATAAATAAACTAGTATGAATAAATTTTTTTATGCTCGTTGAATAATCGAACGAACACAATCAAATATGTGTTCGGTTCGTTTATGTTCACGAAAAAGCTCATTTATTGGCTTGTTTATAGGGTCTGTTTATTTATTAATGATATTTTCTTATAAAAATATTAAAATAATATATCCCTCTACGTTTATATTTGAATTTCAACTCATTAATCTATCAAATATATATTTTCAAACTATGAGATGTGATGTGGTGGTTGCTCACCTCATCCCTTAACCATGAATTCAGGAGTTTGATTCCTATCAATGAGAATGGAGTATATTTTAGGGTCAGTTGTTTACCTCTTAGTGAGAGCACCCGCGGCGAGATGATTAGTCACTGTTATCGGCGGTGGATACCTCGGCTCAAACCAAAATATATATTTGCAATCACTTTTTTGCACCGTTGTAAATTAGTATTGTCCACTTATGCTTGCAAACGTTGAACGAACACAAACCGAGCAAGAATACACTAAATAATAAGCGAATCGAGATTGAACATAATATTAAAATTTTGAATGAACACGAATTAAACACAAACAACTTTAAAAATAAACAAACGAAATTAAATAAACTCGTATTCATTTAAACCCGATTCGTTTACGGCCCTAAACGTATCTCAACCTAAAGAAGACACCTCGGCTTGTGGAATGGTGGGGGATGACAACGCGGTAATATATCTTCTCATCATGTGATTGATGTTTAATTAAGAATAAAACATGAAATAAGAATGATTAAAATAAATTGACTGATTGTTTCCCTTATAATTACCGTTACTTGCAGCCTGCAGGATGTCGAGGAACTTATGGGGTTAGCTCCCGAGAAGGTTATTCCAAAATGGATGAATTTCCTTTTAAATAAAGTTGGCTATGAAATTGCATTTATATATTAAAAATTTGTAAAAAAATCACAAAATTATAATTTTAAAAATAAGTTATGAATTTCATGTATTTTTACATTTTTTTGAATTTTTTAGAACTATTAACTAAAATATTAGAAAAGTAGCAAAATAAAATTTTAGTTACAGTTGAGAGGCTAAATGAGATATTTTTGAGTTATCCCCGTTAATTTTATATGTTGTGTTATCCCCGTTAACGACAGCTATGTCGTGGCATCCATTTGATAACAAAATTAAATAATGTCTATTATGTAATTTTTAAAAGTTCAGCGACCAAAAATTATATTTTTGAGTTATTTTAGTGTAAATTTTAACTTTACCCTTAAAAAAACGTTGTTCTCAAAGTTGTTAGAACCATGAATGGTGTTAAGAGATTGCCTTCAACGACTTCAAAACTTGAGAGACTTGAGAGTAGGGTAGGCGCCTCCTAAATAGTAAAATTATGAGTTTAGTCTACGTAAAACTTAAAGTTTTAACATAAAGTTTAACTTTGGCTCTCTTAATGATAAAATTTTAGTTTAATCATTTTAAAACTTCTAAAATAGTTAAAATAACAAAAAATTTATATTTTAACCCTTTAAAATTTTATAATCTCTTTATATTGCGTGTGCGCACATGTGCGTGTGTGTGCTTTCGTGTGCGTGAGCGCGGGGGCGTGCATGTGTAAAATCATGCGTTAATGAGAACCAAAATTACATAATTGAACCACGGCCTTATGAGAAAATTAAATTTAGATAATCAAATATATAATTTAGGTTGCATCTGAAATTTTAAGTTTTAAAAAAAAATAATGTGAAACCGTGTTGTAAAACACTATGTATAAGTTTAATATTCAAGATTATTTTTGCATTGTTTAATAAATAAAAAGTTAAACAGCAAATTATGTACATATTCAAAGGTGAAGTTCTGAACTGTGATTTATGAATTTAGAACTACATTGATCTAACTCAAATTTATATTTAAAAATAAAATTATTTGTGTAATGTTATTTTGAATAATAAATAATCTAAATAAAAATAAAATTGTCGGCAGACTCCACATGATTAATTACAAGGTAGGGGGTAAATTCTGTGCTGGACCTACTTGAGCTGCAATTTTGACGAAAGGTTCAACAACTAAGGAATGGCACAATTATTTTGAGATTGACTCCATATTTTTCAACCCCCAAAATAGACCCCTACTTTGAAATTTGGACACCAAATTCAATATCTGAAAACCTTATTGATGCATTTTGATCAATTAGATTTTTTTACAGGGTTTTTCACCCACTAGGTCTAGTTCCTACTCAACTAAAATTTCAATACATTTCTTAGTAATTGAATCTTACTTAATTGTAAGTTTATACAATTTTTTTTATTTTCTTGCAAAGTGAAAACATAAAAATAATATGTAAAAATATATTTCAATATTTCGACATTCTTATGCATCTAGAAACTTATAGGTAAACTTAGAAAGTAGAGGTGGGGAAACTGAGCTCAAACTCGGATTTTCGATCTAAAAGAGTTTGAGTCTGAATCTGGAAAATTCAGAAAAGTTTGAATAGAAAAAATCCAAATCCGAAGAGGTTTGAACCCAAAAAGGCTCGAACTCAACCTCGAAAAGGTTTAAACTTGAAAAAAAAAATCCAAAGACTGACCCGAACCCGGATTTAATGTTAAAAATAAAATAATCATAATTACATATTGGGTAAACTACTCCAAGAGATTCGTTAACTGATCGAGTGGTCAAGGATGTTCATGTTGCTCTATTTTATATAGGTTCGAATTTCGATGTTTGCTTCTTTTTTACAAAATTTCGATGTTTGCTTTGAGAATGTAAATATATTTCTATTTAATAAAAAAAAAAACTACTCCAACGCCACTAAATTATTGGACCTGATTCTACTTTGACGAATGAACTATAAATTTTGTCAATTAGACCACAAAACTGTTAAAATTGTTTTAGTCAAGCCACTAACCATTAACTTTTTGATGAAATCTATGACATGTTAATTAATCAAATTCGTATAATTATAAATTTTGTTCTTGTTATTTGTATATTTTACAATTTGATTTTAATTTTAATTTTAATTTAATTAATAATTCCAACCTCAAAAGATTAAAAAAAAACTCAACTCGAACATGCAAGACTCCACCTCTACTAGATTGGGTTAAAACTTGAGTTTTATTTGAGTTCAATCTACAAGTAAAATATTATAGATCTATTCTTAGATTCTTTATTATCTATTTATATTCTCAAACAAAATCATTATTGTCAAGTGAAAAAAATCCACTGTCTTCTTGAGTGGAAGTGTAAATTAACATTAATAATTGTGTTTTTTCTTCTACTAACTATACAAACAAATAAATTTATTACACGAAATCTCATCATGTAAGTTATCCTCGTAATTAATTTACCCAAAAAAATAGAATACAAATAATTATTTTAACAATTCAGTGCTAAGTGCTAAAAATTCATTAAGTGATTTTGTTAGTGTACGTGAATTTATTTAAATTTAAAATCGAATTAAGATATTTTCTAAATCTAATAACAAAATAATTTTTAAAGAGACTTGAATTCTTTAAAAAAGATAAATTAAAAATATTATACTATAACTGAATTAGAATATTAAAAAATGTACGATTATATCTAGCAAAACCTAATTGACTTCTTAACTGAACTTATAACTTAGATGCTCAAAAAATGTATTTTATTATTTTATTTATAGTAGATTTAATATCACTATTCACACAGCTATGAAAGATACAATTGGGCCATACCTATTCAGATAGCTAAACATACTGGACGAATTTCTTTTTTAAAAAGGGCCAATCTAAATTTGTACAGCTTTTTGCATGTGCCACGATCATATGCGTAAATACGACGCAAAGTTTTATCTTTTTATCTCAACTAATCAATATATACAATTTTAAATTAAAATAAAGTATTTAATACAATTTTCTTTTTCAAGAAAATAAACTCAAATTATTGTACGAATGGAAGGAGAAAAATAAAAACATGGTCCAAAAATTGTCCGGACATGAAATAGGGTCAAAAATCGCTATTACATTGGTAAATAATTTATTGGATAAGTTATTCTACTAAATACTAAATTATTGGTTATATTTTATTTTGGCTATTAACTTAATTTTTTTTACTAGTCTTGCATCGATGTGGACTAATAAGATAATTTACCCTTTACTGATGCAATGTCCTAATTATTTGTAATATCAAACCTTAAATAAAAATAAATTACATCCTTGAACGGGCTTAATCTCAAAGTTTTTAGATCTTTACAATAACATGTGTCAATTAAATTAAAATTTTGGTATTTATTATCTTGATTTTAAATGAAAGAAAATACCAAAAAATATTTATTTTTTTAGAAATGTTCTGATAAGTAACCCTTTTTGCAACAAATTTAAATTGATAATAGTGTATATTCTTTCACATACATAATATATAATTAAAATATTAAAAATTAATATGACAAAAAATTATTCATTTCTCAAACCATTTGTAAAATTTAAGATATCAATTAATTACAGGAAATTATCTACTTGCATTAATAAATTTAAAGTAGATTTACACATTTCAATCATTTTTGTATGATTAAATTTGACTGTTAAATTATTAAAATATCGTTTATATAAAAATTATATAGATGTACAAAGTTACTTTAACTAATAAAAACCTTTAAGAGGTGATATCCATGAATTTGAGAAAAAAAATCATGAAAATTAATTAACAAAAGAATGTATAGTTTTTCAATTGAATTAAAAGACAGTTGATCAACAATATAATATAAATAATAAAAACCTCAGAGTGATGGGCAATGAGCCATATCTAGTTATGGGCAAATGTGATATGAAACAATAAACCCACCAAATTTCAAACTTCAAATTTCTAATCACAATATATAATATAAATTGCAATGTCACATTCAATCAATAGTTGCATAGTTTGCATTAATGTGGGGACACATGCAATTACCCCATCACCACCACAAATAGATATATTAAACAAAAACAAACAAGTTAAATTATTTAAAAAAGAAACCTGTATTTACTTGAAGTTAACTCCACTAAGCAGTTTCTTAATTATTACTAGTTTTGGTGAATTTCAAACAGCCTTTTCCAACATAAAGTAGGCTTTAAATTGAGGTAGAAAATGGCAAAGGCTAGGGTTGATGTAATGTCAGTTTATTACACCTAACATTTTCTTAGGACCAACTTAACCTTTTAATGAGTTTATTAATGTATCATTCTCTCTTTGAAGATTATAATTAAAGCTAACCCCAAAACCTCTAAACACACTGAACATCTAATAACAATTAAGAATTATTAAAAAAAAACTATTAATCTGTTACATCTCACCATTTTTTTTTTCTTTTCCAACTAGAATAATAATGATGGAACATCTTCTACACTCAAAATTTAAAATCAATAAATAAATGAGAAAATAAACCAAGAAAAAGAAGAAATTTTGTAAAGACAAAGTGAAAATAAATGCTCAATTCTTGTTTTAGTCCTTTTGAATTTGCTAGAAAACATCATCAAAATATGGTACTTCCATTCATAGAAATGGCATTAGGTTAAAACTGAATTAGACCGAACTCAGCCGTGAACACTCTCAATATATCATGGTAATCCGGTTGAATATCATATTCGAATATATTTAACTTTAAAAAGTTTTAAATGCATATATATAATTCCATTACAACTATTACAATACTGGAGGAGGGGAGAAACTCAGGTTCAAGCTAAATCCCTAACCTTGAAGAAGAACAAAAGCAGCGACTTTGAGGCATCACTGTTAGAAAAAGAACGCAAGAAACAGTTGTGGCATTAAATTAGATTTAAATGAAAAGTTACTGTTGGGAACAGAAATTCAATTAAAACAGGAGAATCTCCCTGGTCTTAAGGGTGGACTATTAAGGGGAAACCGACCCATGTTTATTTAGACCTCACTTCATCAAATCTCCTAATCAAACCCACAAAAATAAACACTTGTTCTAGATAAGACACCCCCAAACATTTATGCCACCATCTCACATTCCAATTACTTCGGTAAACACTTTTACTAATTCTATACTTCAAACCCGAATTTAATTTAATTTAATTAATTTATTCTCATACATAATTTGAGTTCGAATAATAGCGTATATATGTATCTTCTCATACATTAACTATTATTTCTTAAAATATTATATATATATATATATATGATATAATGTTAAAATATGCCCCTAACGTTTGACTGAATAATCATTTTGACCTCTATTTTTTTGAAATAATTTAGCCTTCAACGTTTCATTTTAGGTCAAAATGACCCATTTACAGATGAAAATTATTAGTCAACTGACGATAAACAACTTGAAATCACTTAATAGAATGGCACGTCAGAATAAAAAATATTTTATATTTTATACAATTTTATAAAATTATTTTTTTAATGATGTGTCATTATGTAAAGTCAACATATTTACCTATATGACATTGCTATCGCGGCGTGCATTGCCATGTAATTTTTTACGTCATTTTAAGCCATTTACTGTTAGTTGACTAACAATTTTCATCCGCAGAGGGACTATTTTGACCTAAAATAAAACATTAGGGCTAAATTATTTCAAAAAAAATAAAAATTAAAATAACTATTTAATTAAACGTTAGGGGCATATTTTGACATTATGTATATATATATCTTCTCAAGAAAATAGTGCATATATAGTGAGGGTAATAATAGTATCAATAATGGATTCATTTAGTTGTTATTTCCCTTGAAAGGGAAGTGAAATGAAAACTGAATAAAGCAAAGATTAGAAAAATTGTCAATAAATCACAAATTCCAAGGGAGACTAACTAATATTTTATATATGTATAATATAGCCCATCAAAGCTAATCTCATCCTCCTGCATTATATTTTAAAAAATAGTTTAAAAATAACTAAAGCAAAGAAGCTATTGAGAAATGAAAACTAATGAAGCATTCCTTTTTGTACTTGAAGAAGAATAAATTAGAACTTTTAGATAATATTTTTATACAAATATTAGTCTTATTAGTTTATCTTAACCATTATAATACTGTAAATATGCATGCACAAACAAACATAAAGAGTTGATTATTCTGCAAAACCATCTTAAAAGGAAAACTAAAGACCTCGGATAAGCTAATAAACAAACATTGAAGCTCTGGTTTTGTACATAAATCCGAACCTAAGATACTATTATAAAATTAATGGGGGTTTACAACACTTTCTGCTTCTTTTTCTCAGACAGAAGAAAATGGTAACGGAAGCTATTCTCTTGGTTTCTCCCCCTCTTAAGGAAATATCATAGATTTTTTAAGATGTTTTTCACTGTTTGGAAACACAGAAACATGGATGTTTATGATCCCAAAAAGGAAAGAAGTGAATTTGAAAGAAAGAAGATAAATTCGCTATTGGATTCGTACCAGCTCTGCAGGTTATATCAGTAGCAAAGTGATGATGGTTTAATTAAACTAATTAGGAACCAAAATGAAAGAAACAAAATTTAAAACTAATAAACAAGTCCCTTACTCTAATCTAACAGCTTATTATCTCCCCCATGAGGAAAAAGAAAATTAAAATGAAAAGAAATAAAGATGAAGCTGATCATCATCGCCGTCAACCACACCAAGAGGAAGAAGAAAAGCAGCCATTAGTTCCAACATGTGCAACACTATCAGTTTCCAAGTGATGGTTCAGATTCTAACCATTTCTGTTGTCACTGTGGTTGCTGTTGTTGTTCTTCATGGTTGAGTTCAACAGCTCCAATTCCATCTCTTGATCCTCCATTGGCTTGATCTTTCTTCCCAAAAGTGTTCTTATTGTTATGCATCCAGACCTTTAAAACCCCTCTATCAACCCCAACTTCATGGCAGAATTCTTGAATGTCTTCTTCATCGCTCTTCTGGATTCTCCACCCAATTTTCTCAGCAAACTCCAGCATCTTCTCCTTTTGGTACTGACTGAACTTTGTTCTGAACCTTTTCTTCGAGTTCGAACCAAGACTTGCAGTGGTCGGTGTAAGCCCACCGGCTGCTAAATGAGGGCTTGGTAGACCTCCTGAGAGAGCTAAAAGCATGTGGGGTGTTGAAGGGTAGTAAGATGATGAGATCGGTGGAGGCGAAGCTGAGTTAGGACTACGATTCGGTTGGGTTGCCCTTGCTGGCGGTGGCGGATGGTGGCGGTGGTGGGGCTGGTATTCTATCGTAGCGGTGGCTGTTGTGGGCGGTGGGTCATCGGGTTCACGGCGGTGGAAGTTGCGGTGGCAGCCACAAGCAGCGCATTTGAGGGAAGTGGGGTCAGTTGGGGTGGCTGTTGGGGAGGGCATGAATTCACCGCAACCGTCTAAAGCATGGCCTCCCAAGGAGGCTGCATGGTTCTTCAGACATTCTTTGTAGGTTATGACGATGGGTGGCGCGTGGTGGCGGTGGTGGTGGGGCTTGTGACGCTTGAGAATGCCGTTGGTGAAAGATATGGGCTTGCCGGGTTGGATCCCAGTTGGTGTTTCACTCACAGGCTCGGCCTCTGGCTCAGCCTCCGGCGACTTTGGTGTGGTGCTTGCAAGGGCTATATCCATGGCTCTAACATCTATAGTTAACACCAAAAAAAAGGGGGGAAAGCTAAAAATTAAAGAAAACCATACAATAAAGAGCTACAAAATGGGTTTTGATTAGATTTGATGATATGGAAGAAATTAAGCAGCTTGGAAGTGAAAATGAAAAATAAAAATGGGTTCTTTTTTTTTTCTTAGTTTGGTGATTTGGAATTGAAGGGAGGGTTTTGTTGCTTGGGAGATGAAACAAAACAAAAGGTGGAAGAGGAAGAAAGGAGTGATGATTGTGGATTATTGAAAAATCTGTGTTTTTGTGGTCGTCCTTCTTAACCCCCTTTTTAACCATAGTTATAATCCATGGTTAAGTATTTGACCCCCCATCTGGAGGGTTAGATATCATATGTGTAGTTGTAGTAAATATTTAGCATTATATTTGGTTAAACACATTTAATATTTTGGGTAAAATTTAAAAATATATTTTTATAAAATGAAAATATATTTTATTACTTTAAAATTTAATTTAATATAGTAATAATAACTTATTATTTTTATTATTTTATTTTAAAAAATAAAATAATTATAACTAAAATAATAAAGTACAACTACTAATTTATAAAATTACTACTTAAAAAATTATTAAGTGGTAAAAAATATAAAGTGAGGCCCTGAATTAGCTCTCTCATCGGAGACCACCCTGACTATACATGTATTTATATTGGTTTCAATCAGCAAATAAAATTATACTTGAAATTATTTGATATTAAATCATTTGTAATTTATTATTAAGTCTAGCCATAGTAATAAATGGTAATGAGCAAGTATTTTAGTCCCTTTGGCTATTTATCCTTTTGTAATTTTCTTCACACCCTCTTTCTTACCTTATTATCATTTAAATATACTAATAAATAATTACTTGGTATAGTGTTAATGAAAAAAATATATTTCACAAACACATTTACAATAATAATAAGTGTTTTATTTGTTCATTATTTAAATTTTTAAATATATTTTTAAAAATATTTATCACTGTCTTAAGATGTGAAATTGTTTTTTACTAGTAGTGCACCAAATAATAATTTGTTTCATATAAAATTTATTTTTTCTTTTATGATGTTTTTTGTATTTAGATGAAATTTTTTAAATTTAATATATTTTTGAAGAAAAACTGCTACATTCATTTTTAGTACAGTTTTAAAAACCTTCATAAAAAGTTAGTGCTTAACATTTAAAGTTTAAAATTTAAGATTTAAGGTATATACGATTTTTAAGCAATGTCAGCTTATCAAATACTAACCATGTTTATAATGTTAATATATCAATATACTAGTAGTATGATTATTTTGTTTATATATATATATATATATATATATATTGAGAAAAATTAAGTTATAGGAATTTCATGGGTTAATAATAATAATACTAATATATCGTTAATTTATAAAAATATAAAAAAATGAATTATTCAAACTTACACAAATAATAAAACATCTTTAACCATTCAGTCAATCGTTAAATCTTAAAATTAAACAATTTTATCTCTTCATTATCTAATTTTGACTTCATTTGTATTTAGGTGCCACTTGAATGTAATCAAAGGCCTTAAAATCATTTTTCTCCGTTCTTCGTTTTATTGATCTTTGTTCAGTGGCGGATCCATAAATATTTTTAAGGATGTGCACTTATAAAATCTCAAAATTTAGAGTGTACACAACACATAAAGATTAAAAAAACAGTCCCTAATTTATAAAATTAAAAAAAAATAAAATTAAATGTATGAATTTTATAAAGTGCATGTAGGCACGTGTCCACCTTAAAATATATTTGGATCCCACTGTCTTTGTTTATTATTACCTTACAAATAAGTAAGTGTCCATTTCTCCTTTTATACTTAATTCATCAATAAATGAAATTATAAAAGATGAAGATAATATATATATTTTTATTTCCCCCGCTTCTCAACCAATTTTAGTTTCTTTGCAAGGGTTAAGAATATAAAATTAAAATTAAAATTAAAATATTATAATATATCTCCAAATTTATATCATCTAAAGCGTATAAATAATTGCAACATAACAATAAATTAGAAACAATATTATTGGAAAGAAAAATCGTGAATCCATGAACAATAAATTAAACATGATTCATAAACATAATATAAGGGTTAAGAATAATTAAAAAGCATACAGTATATGATAAATAATGAGAGTAAACTATAAAACATAACACAAGTAATAAACATGATAACAGTAAGCATATTTGGCCGGTTGATCAAGCTGCTCGCCTTTGCTTTCTTTTTTTGAGTCATGAGTTTTAAACATGATTCATAAACATAACATAAGGGTTAAGAATAATTAAAAAGCATACAGTATATGATAAATAATGAGAGTAAACTATAAAACATAACACAAGTAATAAACATGATAAGAGTAAGCATATTTGGTCGGTTGATCAAGCTGCTCATCTTTGCTATTTTTTTTTGGGTCATGAGTTCTAAACTTATTAAAAACACTCATTTTTTTTCTAGAGTCTTTTTTTCTCCTCTCTAAATAAAATTAAAATTGAATAAGATTTATAAAAAATAGTAATGAACATGATAAAATTTATAAAACTTGTATAAATATAAAGACAAAGTTTTGAAATACGAGTATTGTTGAATAATAAAGAATGAAGACAAAACCGTGTTGTGAGTGAGTTGACACGGAGAAGAGTTGGTGAGACTGAGTAAAGGTCATTGGGAGGGGAGAAGAGAAACGAGGCCTGCAATTTCTGATTTCTCAAGTGGACCAATGGACCCCCCGACTTTTTTTATCTTTTTAATATTCCTTCCCTTTTTACATTTTCTTCGTATTTTTTATGTAACAGGACCTTGAATTACATAACTACCCTTCATTTCAATGGTTAATTCACTCATAAAATAGTGGCCAAGTTGAGATCCATGCAACGCCTGCTGTTTCATTCCATAGAACAAAGTTTTAGGATTAGATAAGCCAAAGCTGGGTACAAAGAACGAGACCAAGACAAGGTTCGTTTGAGCCTGTAAAATTCAATAACCGGAGTCGGGTAACGTGGTGGGAGTATCCGTTAATAATATATAAAAGGTGGAGTGAGCCGGTGAGGGTGGGCATTGGTGGTGGCTGGGGAGGGACCAGAAGAACCGTTGATGGTGGGGCGTTGACTGATATGGGAGGTCGGCGGTGACAGATCTGACCAACGTAAATGGGACAGAAGGATGAGTTAGAGGAGCAACACTTAATTAGACTAAAAAATTGAATTTCGAATTATCGTTTTTCAAGTTATTTGGCTTTTTCAAGTTTATATTGGGTTTAATTTTAGACTCGAATAATTTAAACAAACTGAATAAAAATTAGTGTAAATATTATTTTTAGTCCTTATAAGTTCCAAAAAATATACAAATCAATCATTCATTAACAAAAATGTATAAAATTCTAAAAAGTATTTAAAAGATCCATACAGAATGTTAAATGATAGGAGTAAAAAATTTAATCTTTTTCCAAATGCTAAATTCATAGTAGAAATTCTCGGCCTTTTGTTGTGTTCCTAACATTAAAAAATTAGGTTTAGGGTTAATATTTATGATCAAGGTTAAGAGTATAAGGTGTAAGGTGTATTTTTTAGGGTTTATGATTTAAAATTTAGGGTTAGACTTAAAATTTAATTTTTAGTGTTGAGTCATGAAAAAACACCAGAGATGATCCCCCTAAATTCAAGGTATTAAATAATCAAATTTTCAAATCAAGTTTCTCGTATTGATATATTGTGTTTTACTCCTTTAAAAGAGTTCGAGATGATATACGACCTTGATTTTTTGTGTTCTAATTTGAGAGTTAGTCATATTGTTAATAAGTTTTTTTTGTGTGTAAGTCAAGGTATTCACTGTCGATAGAAGCGAAGTGAATAATTCTTTCGTTGCAGATGCTCGATAGAAGTGAAGTGAATAATTCTTTCGTTGCAGATGCTCTTACTAATAGATAAACGGTTGGCCATAAAATGTACTACATTCACATGCAGGAACGGAACTAGGATCGAATATTGGCAGGAGCCAAAATATTAAATTTAAAAAATACAAGGGCTTATTACGTATTTAAACTCAAAATTCATGGGGCAAGGCCTAATTTGTCTAATATTCAAATTTATAAAGACCTAAATTGTTATTGGACCATAAAATTTGAGGATACATGCTCATTCTTCTTTAGTTCAACCTAGAGGTGTAAACGAACAGAGCGTTCGACAAATTGTTAGTGAATCGTTCGTATATTAAGCTAAATAAACGAGTATGAACAAATTTTTATGTCCGCTTAATAAACGAACGAACAAGAACAAATGTGTATTCCTTTTATTTATGTTCACTAGCAAGCTCGTTTAAAAGCTCATTTACTTGGTTTCCCTTTCCCTTTTATTTATTTTACATTTTAAATATTGGTGAATGAATGGACTAAATTGAACATGTGGTGGACTTTTGAGTTCAAACTGTGAAGCCTGATGAGCTTAAATACTAGTGGTGTAATTCTACCATTTTGGCGAATATATAAATGAACATGTTAGCGGTCATATAAATGAACATGTTCGCGAACATTACACGGATTTGTTCACGAACATTAAACGAACATGTTTGTGAACATTAAACAAACGAACACGAATACCATCAAAAATAAATTAACGAGTACATGATAATAAAAATTTAAACGAACCGAACGTGAACACCTTCAAATATAAATAAACGAACACGAACAAAACCTTATTAGTTCAAGCTCGGTTCATTTATACCCATAGTTAAACCCCTAATTGATTATATATAAATAATTATTTTTTACAGGGGCCAAATTATTATTAAACTAAAATTATCGAATAATTAAGCTTATAACAGGGGTCGAAGCCCCCTTGGATCCCAAGGAGCTCCGCCCCTGCTCACATGGGTAGGTATTGAATCCCTAACCTTATGGTTAAGGTTTTAATTGATCTATTTTTTAAAATTTAACTTGAAAAAATTATTCATTTTTCTTGAATCGACTCAAATTTTGTTTCACTCGACTAAATTCTAAATAATCTCGAATTGAATTGAGATGATAAATAATACTCATTAACTCATCTAACTTAAAAATTTTCATTCGAACCAATCTAACACTTACCCCTAAATGTGGCCGGGAGAAAGGGAAATGGCTTAACGGCTAGGGTTTTTTCAAATAACATCTTTTTCCTTACGAGCAATACCTCTCCGATGTGCGCATGTTTGGGGGGGGGGGGGGGGGTTCGCTTAGTATATTCCTATTTTATTTTCTAATTTATCTAAGCACTATATAAAATTTCATTTGTAATTATAAGTTTCGTCCTTATATTTTACTACAATTAAGAAGCTAGTCTCTCTATTTTAATTTGTAAGATTTTGGTCTTTATACTTTGTAAAATATGAGAAATTGGTCCAATTGTTGATAAATTCAAACTTGAACTGCTAAATTTACTAATGTGTTTCATATAAATTGTTGAAATGTTAAATTTTTGTACATATAAATTGTTGAACGGTTGAGCATTATGCCATGAGTTAAATGGTAATATTTAATGATGTTAATTGAACTAACTTCTCAATTTTCATAAAATATAACTTCCAAGTTCTATTAAATTAAAACAAAGATCATAAGTTCTTAAATTTTACAAAGTAAAGCAATAAAATTCATAAAACTAGACCAAAATGTTTTCGTGAATCAGTTAACTAAAATTTTCTTAAAAAATCATAAAAGTGTGTTTGGACGAGAAATTTTAAAATTTTAGCATTTTAAAAATAATTTTGAAATGCGTCATTTCAAATTCAAAATGTTAAATTTTTGAATTATATTGTTTGGATAAATAATTATTTTAGATTCGAAAAGTAACCTATTCTAAAATTTTAAATTCCATTTATTCAAGTGTGTTAAATGCTTATTTTGATAACATTAGTGTAAATAATTTTTTAAAGAAAAGAATTGAAACTTTGGGTTAACAAATATGTGTATAGAATACAATATTATTATTATTTAGTGCCCTAAAATGAAAGGCATCTGTGTCGGGTTGGCAGAAATTTGAGGAGCTTTGTCTGATAACCGCTCTCCATTCTTGTGTTGAAAAACAGTACACGGCACCCTTATTACACTCCCTTGACCTGACCCCCCACGTTCTGAAACCGTCCCTTAATTTAAGGGTCATACGTCCTCATTTCCTGAATAAAATACCCTTAGTTTCTGTTATTGCATGCAGAACTCTCTCCCTAAAATAATTACTAATAAAAAGTGACCTCCTTCACTGACTGACACGTGTTTCTCAGTATGACACATGTTGACACCTGTCCTTCACCACTTCTATATTTCAGGTGCCACGTGGAACAGTAAAAAACAATAAGTACCCCTACTGGTACTGCCAGCCTTAAATTAACCAACGGATGAAACTTGAATGAAAGGGGAAAATTATAGCATAAATCTATTACAGTTATGAGTTTTATTTTAATATACAGTCCGTGTAAAATAATTTTATATAACCCTTCGATAAAATTTAAAACTTTAACTCTAACACCATAGATTCTAAACTTTAAACCTTAAACTCTAATCTTGAACCTTAAATTCTAAATCTTACAACATAAATCCCTAAACTTTAAACCCTAAATTAAACTTCTAACCCTTAAATTTAAAAAGTACGTATAAACTTCAATTTACACAGACTGTGTATCAAACTTTTTCTCTTTAATTATCGTGGTTAAATTCAACAAGTCTACATGTTCAACTAACCAAACTACTTATTTTTGTTTTCTTACATTTTTTAAAATTTTAAATTTTAAACTTACTAAAAACACTTCTTCCTTCCCCTATAATTTTCTCTTCTCTTTTCCTTTCCTTTAAGTAAAATTATAATTATAATTTGTCGAAAAATATATCATGGTTAAATTATCACTTTAAAATTATCTTTTAATTATTTGTTCGCCTAATTTAAGTGCCATTGTTTTAATATTTTCCTTTTCAATTTAATAATGTTTAAATTCCAACCATAATTTTTAAATTATTAAGATTTAAGGGTGTACAAAACCCTTAAACTTTTGAAAAATATCATGTTCATGATTTTTTCATGCAAGTAAGTCTTTGAACCAAGAAATTTAATCAATTAAGGGTCACACGATTGATCATGATGGCGCTCTTTTGATTATCCTATTGATCTCTATGTTTTGGACCATCGAACTAGATTAAATTTAAATACAAAACTTAATTCTCAATACATGAATGTTGGCAAGTTGTTTCTTGTTGTTACATGGCTGTTTGAAGAGGTCTTTTAATCCCTCTAAGGAGTTTATGGTTGTTACTAGCTGTTGGATTGGTTTGGAGCCATTGAGTTTTTTTAATTCCAGCCATAAATACAGTTCTAGGCATCTCGATATCGATACACAACTTTGGGTACCGATACTTGACTCAAAATACAAAGAGTTATTGGGCATTTAATACACTAGGTAGCGCTACGCGATACTCGGTATTAGTACGGTTCTCTTCGTATCGGTACGACTAAAGTAGTACTAATACAGAAGTTGGCTATTGGAATTTTTGAAATCTTGGGACAAAAGGGCGTATCGGTACACGAGTGACTGTACCGGTACGAGCTATTCTAGGTATCGGTACGCGTAAGTCTGTATTGGTACTCAAAGCATGTTTTTGACTTTTGGGCTATTTTGAAAGTATTTAAATAAGTCAAAAACCTTTAAAAACCTTTCCAACATATTTTTTCAATTTAATTGACTTTTGAAATATTTTTGTAAATTTGTTTGAGTACAAAAACATCTATTCATTTTAAGTTATATCAGAATCAATATATCAACATCACGTTCTATAATGCTTTTCAAAAGTGATTTTGGTACTAAAAACAATGCAAAACAAGTACATTTCCAAGTCAAAAGTGCTTTTCAACTTGGTTTGAAAAGTTCTTTTCAACAGTTGAAATTTATATTTTTTTAACTTTTCTAAAATTATTTTTGAGCAAAATTCCTCATTTATTCCCTTTTATATAACCAATTCTTTTATGTTTTTAAGTCTAAAATAAATATTCTCTATACTTAAAAACACCTTTTGAAAACAATATCAAACACTCTCATTTTAAACCAAACAATCTAAAAGTACTTTTTAAAAGAATTTCTCAAAAACACTTTTCCATCAAACTTCTCAAAAGCAACGCCAAACTGACATTCATATCATGCTGAAATGCATAGTCCCACGGTAAAAACCAACTTCTTGTCGTGAGAGGAGTGACAGAACATGTTGAAGAGTCGATGGTAATTTAAAGGGTAAACTACATAAACCATATTTATACATTCAATCAATTTAGTCCTAATTAAAAAAATTAGCAGGGTTAGGGGTGTGAGGCACATTGGAGGGGTCGAACACGTGCGAGATTAGCTGGGCCAAAGTGTATGGCAATGATGAGATGGCTCAGGGTGTCACACCCTAAACCTGGATGTTACATTTGGGCCTCAAGCCCAACTCATAACCATAAAAGTTTAACCTAGTTTAGCCCAAGAAGAATTATTTTCCAAAATAACATGAAGTCCAAATTTAAATTATAAATAACTTTTTGAAATGTTTACAAATGGAGATCCAATAATTAAAACACTAACATTCGAATTAATCAATACAAATAAAAATATGAGTTACAAGCATAACAATAAGGTCATACGAATACATAGCCCAAAGATCTAAGTATTGTACTATGACGAGATGATACGCTAAAATCCTACTCCGATGGTGCTCCTCCAAGCAACGTGCCAACTTACTAGCCTACGAATAGAAAAAACGATTCTGAACATTGAGCTTATAAAAGCTTAGTGGTACAGTCCATCATGCTTCATGCAAATCATAAACATAATCATATAACTATAAGTAGTGAGATGACAAAAGTAAAATAACATATGGCACTACCTTTAGTCGCCATAAAGCATGCTTAACAAGTAAGGTACAACATGATATCATCAAGCAAATCACATAAGAATGTAACCAAAATTTAGAGTGAGGCCTAGTGTCACACAACCTCGGGAACGTACACTCATACTCAGAATCCCCTATCGAGTATCTTCGAATGAGGTTCGGGGTCACACGACATCAGGAACGTACATTCCGTGTCTATTACCATGGTGTTGCAACATGCTCTCTAGATATCTGGATCCCAAAAATCAAAGACTCAACCAAGATTATGCCTACTCGGCATATCACAACGTGATCCCAAGGATCCCTACGCTGTAGTTAAACATTAACCTAAATTTTTATTTATCAAGTTGCTTACACATTATGAAAGTATACTTAGTTGTTTTCGTTTTTAGCTTAAATAGATCACCCACATCATAAATAAGGTATTAGCCTAAATTTGAACTTGACCTTCATCCATTTACAGCTTAAAAATCAACATCAAAGGGCAATATGCCTAATGGGTAACGGTACTCACCCACTAGTATCAATAAAAGTCCCTTTGTTACTTGTACTCACCTGAGTATTGGCACATGAATTGCATTATGTTTTTCATGGAAACCTTACGGTACTTGTACTAACCAACCAATATCGATACCCGATGAATTGATTACCGATATTGGTTGAAGCCATTATTGATAATCCTCACACGGTTCTTCCCAGTTCTTCACCTTAGTAGGGCATACCGGTACGGATTTCCCGAGTACTGGTATTGGAGCCTAAAATTTGCCTTTTAAAACGAGGGAATCAAACGCAAATCACCATTATTACAAGGTACTATAACACCAAAACCAAACATGGTTTCTACACTAAAACACCAAAATTAAGCACACAGGGCAACACATTTATGATGTCCATGAAAATAAAGTGAGTTGGAGGTGTACTAACCTTAAACAAAAGCTCCAAAGGGAATTATCGATCATTCTTCTACAAGCATTTCTCTTTCCCCTTAGTGTTAGAAGCTTCTCCAAACCCTTTCACTAAGCAAACAAGTAATTCACATGTAGTACATATTCATCATTAGTCTTTATCACCAAAAACAAATTATTCTGTTCATTTCATGGAAATAGGAATTTTTTACCAATATATTTGAAACCTTTTTTTTAAGTTCACAATCACACTTTTTTGAAGAAAAAAAGCTAACATTTGTAGTGGATTTTATATGGGATTTGGGATATTGAAGTTGGGGCTTCTTTACTTTTTAGCCACTACAAAGATGTCATTATATAATATAGATTCTTCTACAAATTTAGTCCTTTTTTATTCCTATTCAAAATTCCATTGGCTTGGCAACCCTCTTCTTTATATATTTTTAGTATAATCACTTATATTTGACTTTAGTAGTTGATTATTTTAAATTTAAATATCACAAAGATTTATTACAAGACAATCTTTTTAATCAAATTTATTTTATTTACAACACTATAAAAATAAATAAGGTGAAAATTATATAAAATATCTACTTGATTATTAAAATTAAATGGAGAGAATTGAAGTTTTCTGCTTTTCATTCTATTTATGAGGAAAATATTATATCTCCCAACAACTGATGGATGATTAAAATAAATTCAACCTAATCTAACTCAGATATTAATTGATATCGTATTTCTCAAAGTACACTTTTTCTTAATAATTCGATGGTTTTATTATTTATGGATAGGCTATTATTTAATTGATTCCACCATATGAATTCAAGGTAGACTTATTTAAAATCAAATTGTTAGGCAAAATTAGGGAAATATTGCATTTTGGAAAGAAAAAATGAATTCCAGATTAATTAAGAAAAAATATTTTTATAGAACTCGTTATTCTTTCTCGGCGTGTTTCATTGATTTTTTTTTTAAATGGATGGGGAACCTGTCCAGTACTCTGACGATTTTCCCGTGTGCATGATGGACATGTTAAAACTTTCATTTTTATTTCAATTTCAATTTCAATTTCATCCCCTAAGCCACCCATCTATTTAAACACATTTCTACACACTACCCAATCCCCCTTAACGGTCCCCTGCCCCAACTGTTATCTCGTAATTCATTGAGATTATATGACGAGTTTTTCATAAATTTAAAAAGAATATATATTAAAAAATTTATCGGGAATGAACGACGAGTTTTATAAAAAATATTTTTTTAAACTGTCTAGAATATAAGATGAGTTCCCTTAACACCGTAATAAATATCGTAAATTCCTAAAAAAATTTAGATGTTCTATTTCCCTTATTCTTTTTATCGTAGATCCCTAAAAAAATCTAGATGTTCGAATTTGGATAAAGGATTTCTTAATATTTTGGGTTAAGATTCTGTTCAGGTTCAATTTTATTTTATATCAGGGTTTGGATACTATTTTTGAGGTTCAAATTGGATCCATCTATGTGTGAGGATTATTATTTAGCTATTAAATTATTATATATACGTTTAAAATTTTTAATATAAACTAACAATATTCTTTAAATAATAAAATGAAATTTTCAATAAGAAACAATTCTTGAATTATTATTTTTTTAATTTCACCGGATCCGATAAAACATCAATAAATAGGTGAGTAGCTGACCCGTGATAACTGGTAAAAGCAATTATATACCTTAAAAGAAATCAGTTCTCATTGGTGAAAATAAATAATAAATAATGTTGTACATGGAATTAAAACTTACCTCTGTATCTCACCTAGCTTTAGCCTACTTCTATGTTATTAATTACTATATTGACCAAAAAGCTTCCATTCTCATCTGCCCAAGCACTACTAAATGAAACGACCAGCATAGCTTTAGTGCTATAATTGTATGTTGTGTCTTTAAAGGTTAGTATGGCCCTACAAAGGGGTAATTGGAGATCCAATTTGGCTCTTGTGGAGGCCATTTGAATGGTAATCTCATTCAACGCAAGGATTGAGTGGCCCTTCCAGAGCGAAAGAGATCCCTCAGAGGGCACATCAAGTTAGATCTAATACATCATCATAAATCTTCTTTTATTTCAAAATTTATTATCAAAAATTTCTTTTATTCAATTGAGCCACTTAAAGTATAAATTTGCTAATTTTAAATACGATATATAAATATGATATTTTTTTATAAATATTAGAACATGATTTTTGTAGTATTCTTAATGTGATCCTATGATAATATCTATCATATTTTTAGTACATGAATAAAACTTATTATTATGAGACTAATACCGTCGAACTAGATAAGATCAAAAGAATAACACAACTATGACCGTTTTGAAGTATACTTATTAGGGTTTGGATTATTTTTTTCAGATTGGATTTTGGGCAATATAATTTTTAACTTTAGCTGCTCGATCCGAATCAATATTCAATATTAATTTTTTTTATTTAAATTTCATTATAAAATAAGTATTAAGATAATAATCTAAAAATATATATCAATATCTTAATATTGATTTGAAATAACTCAAACCAATCAAACAAAACAAATTCAAAATTTTGACCGTAGGCGATGTATTTAGAATGGGAGATTGACTCGTTAATTTTGTTTTATTTGGCCAAAATTGACTGATTAATTAGTACAAGAAAATAATTATAAGGGTAAACTGCACAGTTGATCACATAACTATTAATTTTATTTTGATCATCAAAATTAAAAATTTACAAATAAGTCAGCAAACTTAGATTCCATTTTTATTTTAGTCACTAAACTTAGGTTTTGTTTTCATTTAGTCGCACATGATTAATTTTCATTAGCGGCATAATGATGAAATGTGTCACTATTGGATTGGTTAGGAAAAAAATATTTGAGTATACGAAATTAGATTTGAACCCAAGTCCCCAGAAAAGGGAGAAATTATTACATGGTCCCCGCTCACCACATTATTCATGGTCTCATCCAACGAGATTCATTCATTTAATGACATGTAAGAAAGAGGTGAAGATTCATTTAGGAAAAAAATGAGATGGACAATTATTATTGGATGAGACCATAGATGACGTGGCAAGCCATACCCATATAATAATTTTTCCTCGAAAGGAACCCAACCTACGTAACCACTACTCTCACTTCTTATATTTCAACATATTTTTTTAGGTATAATTGGAACAATTTTTTTTAACCTAATGTTCAACTTAATTACATTAATTGTGTACAAAAAATAAGATTAAACACTACTAAATCCCGAAACTAAAAAATTAAGTAAAAGATAACTAAATAAAATAACTAAACGATTTTTTGTGTAGTTAAAAAAATAAATATACTTAAAAATTATTATTTTGTTTTATAATTGTATGTCTTTTTATTGAATTATCTCAATCAAGTGAATATCGAGACGATTATAACCAATATAAAAAATTAAGAAAATTCCGTCTTTTTTTTTAAAATAACCTAATAACTCAAAGTTTACACAATTTCAAAATCTCTTCTTCGTATTGTTTGTTTGAAACTTTGGTTCATCAACTTTTAATCCTCGTAATCAAATCACACATCAATACTTTTTTTGATCGGCAAAGTAACTATGACTTTATTAAAAAAGAATCATACATACTAAAATATAATTATGCGTCTCATTAAAAACCCCTTAAATACGGTAAAACACTACCTAATGCCCAATACATTGTGACTCAACCAACCTCATCCCCTAGGGGTGTTCATTTTCGGATTCAGATATAATCCGATCCAAAAATTTCAAATATCCGAAATTTCGGATCGGTAAAATAGCGAACCGTATTCGATCAGGAAAAAATCGGATATTCAGATATCGGATACTTGGATCGGATATTCGGATATTCGGTTATCCGAATATATAATTTAATTTAAGTATTTTTTCGAATTTGACGGTCGTATCTATGAAAATTTTATATTTTCGAATATAAAAATTAACCAGTTGTCAAATATAACAAGATTAACATCTATGAAAATTTTTATTTTTCAAATTTACGGATATAACAAGAATTAAATTACTAAATATTACAAGATTTATATCTATAAAAATTTAAATTTTCGGATTTTCGGATAATCCGAAACTTGATATATTGTGATCCGTATCCAATCCGGAAAAAAATTGGATCGGATATCCGATCTGAAAATAAAAAACGGATCGGATATCCGTGTTTTCTCAGGTCAACGGATAATCAGATCATATTTATCAAATCGAATACTTTAGAACACCCCTATCATCCACTGCTTACGGTGCAACCAAAACAAAATCAAACCAAAATTACAAGCCACAAAGTAGACTCAAGATACAATGCAACCGTGAAACACCTATGACCACTCACTCTAAAGGCGAATCATCCTCACAACCCCAACAATTTAAAATCCATCAATAAACATTGAAGAGAGATCGACACTTTCCTTACCCAACAAATCCGCGAGCCATTTAGCTATTTGCACATGCGGAATCAATCGACACAAAAATACTACAAAACCTCCAAATTAAACTAATAAATTAAAATATGATCCAAAGATAAAACAATAATTTAGACCAATTTTATCTAAAAATATAATTAACTTGATCCCTAGTTTAGAAACTTTTATGTTTCAGTTTTATCTAAAAATATGTTGTCAACTATTTAACAAATATAAGAATCGAGAGTAGTGGTTAAGTAGGTTTGATGCCTTTTTTTTCTTCAACCATTTGACAGTCACATAGGCCACCACTACACGATGAAATGTGTCACTGACATAAATTTATCATGAGTGACTAAAATAAAAAATAACCTAAATTTTGTAACTTATTTGCAAAGTTTTTATTTTCGGTGACCAAAGTAAACGAAATTGTAATTGAGTGACCAACCGTATATTTTATCCTAATTATAAAGTGATATTCACCTTCGTACGTTTGAAGCAGGAATACCGGTCAATAGGAATAAGCAGTTGCTTGTAAAATAAGGAAGAAAATAATAGCAACGACGGCAGTCTTATCCGTAAATTGAAAAACATTAACAGACAAAATTATTGTGAATTAATTGTTTTGGAATATTATATTATAATTTGTTTTCCTAATATGACAAGCCTCAAAACAAGACACTTTTTAATTAATGGGCAACTGTTTTGATTACTACTTCGTCCTTTGAAACCAAAATTTCAGCCTCGAATTATTTTTTTTAAGAAATAATAGTTTTTTAATTAAATTTTGTGATTGCCCTCTTGATTATATTAAGTTTTTTTCATGATTAATCCAGACTGACTTGTATCACATACCTAGTTTTGGTGGGTGCATTTCCGAGCAAATTTTTTTTAAATATACAACGCCTAAAACTCGAAATTTACTTAAACTATATCAAATTACTTACTATTTAGACTAACCCGTTAATAATTTTTTTTAATTATATTAAGCTAAAAGCACAAAAAATGGAGCTTGTAGGGTTAACAGTTGATTGATTAGATGATTTGATATTCAATTATATGCTTGAGATTGACGCAGACAAGACTGAAATACAACGTTGCAACCCCTCCACACATTTTTGTTTTCTCATGAGACAATTTTGGGGACTGTCTTTTCAATTAGACCTAAATTAGATATCTATTAATTCGATTTAAATTATATCCGATTTAAGATGGGATCTTTGATTCAAGTCGGCCGACCAAATTTAAATCACTATTCAAATAATTAAATAGTTTTAGTCGAATTTTTAAAAGATTTAGGTTCGAACAATTTATCTATAGCGCATGTGTTATCAAAAGATTTAAAAAAAATGAACAGATGTTAGAATAAGATGAAAGATATGCTAACAAAATTTCTTTGATATTTTATAATAGGTTGGATTGTTCCTATTTATGGAAAAATTATTAGATAGACAAGGCTCACCACGTCATCCATGATATCATCCAATAACATTTTTTCATATCATTTTTTCAAGGTGAATCTTCACCTCTTTCCTACATGTCATTAAAGAGTGAGTAGTTGCTTGAAAGTTACGCTAAAATAGATGAATCTCATTGGATGAACCATGGATGACGTGGTGAGTCGGGTTCATCTAATAATTTCTCCTATTTATGAGCATTTAAATAGAAAACATGAAATTATAATTTAAAAAATAACATGAATATACATGCATGTTAAAATTTAGACAATAAAATTATATTACGACGTTATGTATGAAACAAATCAAATTAAAAGAATTACCGTCATAATAAATATCTTATTTTTTATTCAAATAGGTCGACTGATAAATTAAGTATTAATAATTATAAAAATTTATGTAATAAACTGTTAGCATGCCAATTTTTTTTTTATAAAAAAACCATAAAAATAATACAATCGAGATGTAAATAATAAAAATGGATGAAGATAGAAATGAAAAATCTAGGGTAGGGTATCCAATAATGAAGGATGGGCCAATTGTAAACCTTTTGAGGGTGTTGGGCCATAGAGATCTCATATAAAAATAATAAAAATGGTAAAAAATGGAGTCGCCATCGGTCACTTGGATAAGGTAGATCGGACACCGAAAAGTCAACCAGAGATGGATTCGGGAGTTGGTTACGAATGAGTAAGGATTAGCACCCCCACTACGCCCAAAATTGGTACCTAAAGGTTCGCATTATTTTTATTAATGGAAATAAAAAATTGATTTAATTTAATAATTAATTTTCAGGATGCATGCACAACAGTTCAAATTTGCCTTCGTATTCACGACATTCAAAAGAGATGACACCCGGATGGCCGGGATGACACTGCCAATAGAAATATCGGAACAATAAGGCCTAATACCATATGCAACCATTATTATATAAAAGAAAAAGAACAAAAAATAAAATAAATAATATATATATATATAATAAAATAAAAGGATAAAAATAAAAATAAAATATTAGATAATTAAATATATCGAAAAATTTCAAAACTTGCATCGATATCCACGATATTCAGGGGAGATGACACTCGAATTGCCGGGATGACACTCCCAATAGAAATACCGGAACAAGTAGTGCTAAGAATAATATGTACGATGTTTATGTTAAAAATAATATGAAATTAATGTAAAAAAGAGTAAAATAAAATAAAATAAAATAAAATAAAAATAATAAAATAAAATAAAACTCTATGACATAATATGCTATATACATATTAATATATACATCATAATATATAAGATATATCATATATAAGTAAATATAATATATTATAAATAATATTATTAATATTAATATATATATAACACTTTATATATATCCTATATATATAGCGTAAATATATCATGATCATATATTATAAGAATATACTCTACATATATGTTATATATACATATTATATAAATAAAAATATTATATATTATACAAATATATTATGTATATATAAAAAGAACACCCAAAATACATCGAACATAAATAAAAGACTGCAAAAATAAAAACTGTACAAAAGATAGATTAAAATAAAATTTGATACTGAAACTAAAATATTTACAAAGGTCAGGGGTTAAATGCGTAATTATTCCATTAAATTAGGGTCAAAATGAAGGTTGCAAGATTTTTAGGGACCAGAAGTGCGAATGTCCCTTTAAATATTGATTAAACTCAATTTTAGGACGAGATTGGAAACCTTTCGAAACTCCCAGGGACCTTGAAGCAAATTTACCCATGAGGAAGGCTCAAAATGAAAATTATTTTGGGAAGGAGGGACTCATGTTGTAATTTTCCCATAGAAAATCGGATAAAATTAGTTTTATGGACCGATTTGAAAAGATTTTAAAACCTTCAAGGACCTTATTTGTGATTTTCTCATGAGGAATGACTAAAACAACAATTTCCCCATTATTTATTTATACGCGGATCCTGGACCAGGTCGAGTTGTGAACCAGATAATGACCAAAACGACGTCGTTTTGGGCATGGATTCAGATGCCCAAAACGGCGTCGTTTTAATACCCTATATATATTTTTTATCCCAAAAAATCATTTTAATTCAGATTTAAAAAAAACCCAAATGTGCTCTCAACTTCCCTTTGGCTAGTCAGAACCCTGGGAGGTCGCCGGTGAAGCGCCACGACGGTGGCTCGGCGGCGGAGCGCCGCCATCTCCGGTGCCATGAAGCCTAAAAAAATTCGAACAAGTTCATTTTTTACCCCTTTCTTATATTTTCAGTTTAGTTTTTTTAAAAACCTCCTATATATGCGTAGATCTTGGATTATTAGAAACGTTTTTTATTTTTTATTTTTCGAAAATAAAACAGAAAGAAAAATAGACAAATATTTTTACCTTTCTCGGCCTTGATTGGAAATCTTTTCGAATGAGATAGTTTGGATGAATTTTTTTAAAAAAAAACTGTGTTTTTTATTTCGAAATCCTCCTCCTAACAATTACAAGATATGGGTTTTTATAACCCTATTTTGGATTACAAGTTGCATATTTAAAAAATAATAAAAATTTCAACTTGATTAACTTTTTCTAGATCTAATTAATTCTCTTGACTTTTTTCAGATCTGATGCGGCTTGGGCGGTGGAATAGGCGGCGGCGTAAGGATGCTAGGGTTAGGTTTATTTTAGGGTTTTATTTTTTATGGTTAAGGGTTTGGGGTGGTGGCCTTTGGCCCGAACCAAAAGTGTGCGAGAGGATAGAGCAAAGACAAAATAATGACCATTTTGGTCCGGATAGGTTGATGGTTCTTTCAGTAAGTGGTGTTGATTGCATCGGCCCGCTGTGGCGATGCTCTTTGAGAAGACAAAATCTTGGGTGGTGACAAGGATGCTAGGGTTAGGTTTATTTTAGGGTTTTAATTTTTTAGGGTTAATCTAGTTTTGGGCTGTTGGGTATTGAGTTTTGGGTTTGTTGCCATGGAAGATAAAGATTGGAAAACCTTGAAGAATGCCCTGGTTTATGACCGTCATAGGCATCAAATCACAAACGTTTGAGTACAAAAAATTCTTGAATCTTTGTTGAGAGTTGCTTCTTCCACTGCGAAAGGGGAAAAATCTGATTTCCTTATAATCCCTGTGTACCTGTTAAGAAAACAAACAAGATGCTTGAATGGTATGAGTTAGCATGCTCTTAACCCTAAGGATGTCTATCTATATTATGCATGGATAATGATATCTCGTTATCATTTATGCCTTCACTTTGCACGCGCAATCTTAATTTTCATTGATTGTTTCATCTTCTTCTTTTCTCTTTGTGGGGTAGTGATACTCCATCTCATATACGGGTTCAATCACTTAACCTTCCCCCTTTTGTTTATGACTTCTTCCTATTCTTTTTTCCTTCTTTTTCTTTTTTTTTTCTTTTTTTGTTTGTTTTTCTTTTTTCTTATTTTTGTGTAGGATCATGCTTCAAAGCGTCTTCTCTTATGGATTCTCGATCAAACGGCATTTTAGAGCCTACAATTTCTTTTTGAATGAGCCTTTATCAAAGTCAGCCCTTCTATGGTCCACCTGCACTTTCAAGGCTAGGTCATAGTAATGCTAAGAAATATTTTGCTTTTCATAAATTTATGTCAAACTACTTGTAGGATGCTCATGAAAATAATTGAAGGATGAAAAGATTTATTTTATTAGTTGTTCAAAAGGTCGTGGCAAACATAAAAGAAAGTAAAATACAGGGTCCTAAACATTTACTACATGAATGATGCGCGAATCTGTGGATCGAAATATAATCTCTTTGCCTGAAGCTCTTCTTTGAAACATCTAAATTCTTTGAGAGGGTTCGTCCACCGGATGCTCAATTTTAAAATTTATTTGAGCTGCCCTTTACGGGTTTTCGACTCAAATCCTCCGTTTGGCCACAAGATGCCCTCTTTGGGTTTTCACCTTGTGTCTCTCCTTTTATTTTTCTTTTTTTTTCTCTTTTTTTTCTTTTTTTCTTCAAGCGTAGTATTTCTTGACAGAATCTGAGTTTACTGGATTGCTCATCATCTTTTCGTTCATCTTTGTCAAGATCAATGCTCCTCTAGAGAATGTCTTTTTACGACATACGATCTTTCCCAATTCAGCATCCACTTCCCCCGGGAGTCTTTCTATATTGGTAAGATCTTTTCCAGCACTAGATCCCCCTCTCAGAATTCTCTCGGGTGAGCCTTCTTGTCATACGCCCGTGTCATTCGTTTTTGATACATCTGTCCATGGCAAATAGCTTTCAATCTATTCTCTTCAATTAGGTTCAACTGATAAAACATAGCTTGTATCCACTCGGCTTCGTCTAATTTTACTTCATTCAAAATTTGAAGCAACGAGATTTCTACTTCAATAGGTAGTACAACCTCAGTGCCATAAGTCAAGAAATACGGTGTTGCCCCTGTCGATGTGCGTACTGACGTCCAGTAGGTAAACAAGGCAAATGGTAGCTTCTCATGCCAGTCTTTAAAAGTGTCTGTTGTTTTTGCTATGATCTTTTTGATGTTCTTATTTGCTGCTTCGACCGCTCCATTCATTTTGGGACGATATGCGGTGGAGTTGTGTGTTATCTTGAACTGTTCACACATTTTGGTCATCATTTGGTTATTCAAGTTGGTGGCATTGTTAGTGATGATCCTTTTCGGAAAACCATACCGGCAGATAATCTATTTCTTTATAAACTTGCAAACTGTCGCCCTCATGATACTGGCATAGAAGGTTGTTTCTACCCATTTAGTGAAATAGTCGATGGCCACCAGGATAAAACGGCATCCGATAAAGGCATTCAGGTAGATCTGCCCAATAACGTCCATTCCCCACATCGCGAAAGGTCATGGTGAGTTCATGGTATGTAACGGTAATGGTGGAGAGTGAATCTTATCGGCATATATCTGGCATTTATGGTATCTTTTGGCATAATCAATGCAATCTCCTTCCATGGTTGTCCAGTAATAGCTGTACCTCATAATCTTTCTGGCTATTGAGAAGCCGCTAACATACGTCTCACATAACCCATCATGTACTTCTAAGATGTATTTTTGGCTTCTCGTGCATCAACGCATCTCAACAGTACTTGGTCTTTGCCCCCTTTGTACAAAATCTCACCGTCTAAGACGTATCCTGCTTCCATTCTCCTAATAGTCCTTTTTTCATTCTCGCTTGCTTCTTTAAGATAGGTTTGTAATTTAATATATTGCAAGATATCACGGTACCACAGATTTCTATCCAGTTCTTCTTCTAGACTATAGCAGTGGGCAGGCATCTCAAAGGTTTGCATCTGAATATGCTTCATTTTTGTCTTTGTATTTGCTTGGAACATTGCTGCCAAAGTTGCTAAAACGTCTGTTATCTGGTTCTCTTCCCTTAGAAGGTAAGTAAAGCTAATCTTTTCAAATTCTTTGGTCAATTCTTGGACCAGATCATAGTATTTAACCAGCTTTGGGTCTCTCGTTTCCCATTCTCCGAGAAGCTGGTAAATGACGAGAGATGAATCTCTAAAAACTTGCAGCTTCTTGATCTTTCTTTCGATTACAGCTCGTAATCTCATAATACATGCCTCACACTTAGCCATGTTATTTTTGAAAAAGAATTATAGTCTACTTGTGAAAGGATAGTAGACATCATCTGGTGAAATCAAAATTGCCCTTATTCTATGCCCCAAGGTATTAGAGGCCCCATCAAAACAAAGTTTCCATGACTTTTCTTCTAAAACCTCTTTTTCTTCGGTTGTGATGCACACCAGGTCTTCATCGGGGAAGTCAAAGCTTAAAGGTTTGTAATCATCTGAGGCACGACTGGCTAGAAAGTTAGTTATGGCACTTCCTTTTACTACCTTCTGGCTTACGTAGACAATGTCAAATTCTGACAACAGCATTTGCCAATGGGCCATCCTTGCAGTCAGAACGGGTGCTTCCATGAAGAACTTTAATGGGTTTAACTTGGATATTAACCAAGTAGTGTGATACAACATGTACTATCGGAGTCTTTTGGTAGCCCACACCAGAGCACAACATAACTTCTGAATTGGTGGATATCGTGTTTCACAATCTGTGAACTTCTTGCTTAAATAGTAGATAGCTCTTTCTTTCTTTCCAGACTCATCGTGTTGACCTAGTATGCATCCCATTGAATTCTCGTGAATGGTTAGGTACATGATCAACGGTCTACCTGGTTCTGGTGCCACCAAGATCGGGGGATTCATCAAATAAGTCTTGATCTTTTCTAGAGCCTCTTGGCATTCTTCATTCCATTCTCTAGGGTTATTTTTCTGAAGTAGTGTAAAGATATGATCACATTTATTAGTCAACTGAGAGATGATTCGAGATATATAATTCAGTCTCCCCAAAAATCCTCAGACTTCTCTTTATGTACGTGGCGGGGGAAGATTTTGTATAGCTTTCACTTTATCATGATTAATCTCGATACCTCTTCGACTGACTACAAAACCCAAGAGTTTGCTAGATGACACTACAAAGGTACATTTGGCTGGGTTAAGCTTCAGCTGGTATTTTCTTAATCTTTGGAAAAGCTTCCTCAGATTCTGAATATGTTCCTTATCCGTTTGAGATTTGGTAATCATGTCACCTACGTACACATCGATCTCTTTGTGCATCATGTCATGAAAGAGGGTCACGATTGCTCTTTGGTAAGTTGCTCTTGTGTTTTTAAGTCCAAACAACATTACTTTGTTACAGTAAGTTCCCTATATGGACACAAATATGGTTAATTCCATGTATTCTAGATTTATTTTTATCTGATTGTACCTCGAGAAACCATCCATGAAAGAAAACCATGAATGTCCTGTTGTGCCGTCCACCAGCGTATCTATATGAGGTAATGGGAAATTATCTTTAGGACTTGCCTTATTAAGATCTCTGTAATCGACACACATCCTAACATTCCCATCTTTTTTTGGTACGGGAACTATGTTTGCGACCCACTGTGGGTACTTGGCAACTTTTAAGAAGCCAGCATCAAATTATTTTTTTATTTCTTCTCTGATTTTTAACATCATATCTGCCCTCATTCTTCTGAGCTTCTGTTGTACTGGCTTGCATTATGGTTTTATCGGCAGTTTATGCACCACTATATCTGTGTATAATCCTGGCATGTCCTGGTAGGTCTAAGCAAACACGTCTCTAAATTCTTAAAGTATGGCTATCAAATTACGCCTGGCTTTTTGTGAAAAGATCCGATTTTTACTTCTTTTCTTTCCTCATCACTCCCCAAATTTAGGGTATTTATTTCCTCTAGGTTAGGCAAGATTTACTTTTTCTCGCTTGCCATTAGCCTTGCCAACTCTTATGGAACTTCGTACTCTATCTCCTCACCCTCTTCCTCTATTTCTGCCAAACACTTAGGCTGTTCAAAATCAACCTCGAGGTCAGATTCGAGCTCATTCATATAGTTAATAGTAGGGTTCCTACATAAAAAGAGAAAGCTAATGTTTGGATAAAGAATGAATGTTCGTATGAAATAGAGAATAACAAATGTATGAAATGTTTGCCGTGTGATTAAAACATAGAAAACATCATTTTCATTGCATCCTTAAGTAGATTAACATAGTAGCCCTTATACAAAAGATCCCTTATGCTTGCGAGCACGAGCAAAAAGGGTTGGTTCAGAGCATTACTCTGATTTTGCCCTAGAAACTACAGTTAGATCAATACTGCTCCAATTATTGAGTGTTTCTCCTGGGAAACAGGGGCGGATTCTGGCCAGAAGCTTGTTATCTTCTTTATCTTCAGTTATCATATTAACCATCACCCTCTCTAGAGACTCACCGAGTTTTTCTTTCTCTTTAAACTTGTCATTTCCTGGAGCACCTCTTGTATATTTTCCTCGGGGTTGACGATTCCTCCAAACATGAAAACATCCTTCAAGTGAGGAAATAACATCGGTCTCTATGGAATATCTTATCCTTTGAGCCTGGCCCTTCTTTGTTATTCCTTCCTTCTGTACTTCTCTCTCTTCTGCAACGTGCTAGGCTTGTAGCCGAGCCCGAATCGGTCATTCTTGATAATGACTGATTCTGCATGCAAGTTCTACTGCAAATTTCTCCTAAGTCCTCTTCCAACTTTTGCTCCTCGGCCTAAGGTTTCCAAAACAATCATCTTAGTGCATTTAGACAACTTGGGATACGGGATCTTATTTCCTTCTGCAACGAAGGTGGCATTCATGAATTCTAGAGCTCAAGAAGAACATTCCACAGTATCTTCATCATTCTGGATATAAGGAACATCAGTTGTGACTGGAGCGATGATATCCTGCTCGGCCCCCATAGTGATCAGATTTCCTTCGCTCATAAATTTTAATTTTTAGTGTAATGATGAAGGGACTGCCCCGACATAGTGAATCCAAGGTCTCTCTAGTAGGCAATTATAAGTTGGCTTAATGTCCATGACCATAAATTAAATGACATATTCTGTTGGACCAATCAACATAGGTATCTTAATCTTTCCGGCCACTTCTCTTTGAGTACCATCAAAAGCTCTCACTGAATTATGGCATGGCTTTATGTGGGAACTATCCACTGGTAATCTTCGCAGAGTGGTTAATGGTAACACATTTAGTGTAGATCCATTGTCAATATGTACTCCGAGCAAAACATACATTTTGTAGTGAGTAGTGATGTTTAAAGCTTTAGTGGATCTTGTACCCCCTTTTGGATTCGCAACATCACTAAATGTGATATAATTATCTGTAGCAATATGACCTACTATCCTGTCTAATTTAGCTATAGAGATGTCATCTGGAACAAAAGTTTAGTTTAACACCTTCATCAATGCATCATGGTTTTCTTTGAGCTTAAGAGTAATTCAAGCACTGTGATTCTAGCTTATTGCTTGCGAAGTTGCTCAACAACGCTATATTTGCTATGCCTTAAAAACTTTAGAAACTCCCGCGCCTGTGCTTCAGTCGCTGGCTCATTTATTTTTGGTGGAGGCTCCTCACCAAATATTCTTTCGAGCTTTGCTTCAACTTCCCCTTTCTTGGCTTCTGCTGCTTTTGATGTCCCAGGCGAATAGCACCGACCACTTTTTGTGAAGTATCCCATTTCATTCACAACTTCAGTTCTTGTTTCTTTAGGCTACTCTTTATGGGTAGACTCACTTTTAATAGGTAACTTTTCATCTTTCTGCGATCTTGCCTCTTCTATTACAGAAATATGAGCGGCATAGTTCCAGGGAACTTTTCGTGTATCCTTGAATGAGAATGGGGTTGGTGCAGAAATGATAATCTTGGGAGCAACTGTGGTACTTTCTTCCTGATGCGAATTATTCCCTCTTGGTCTAGCAGAGATGACCAATGGCCTACTTGCACTATACTGGACATTAGAGTTATCTGAAGTGCAAACATCCATCTCTTTCTTCTCTTCGTCTTTCTCGAAGAATTTAATTTCCTTATTGTCTATCATTTTTTAGACCAATTGCCTGAACTGCTCACAATGCTAGATCTCATGTCCTAACTCCTGGTGGTACTCACAGTAGGGTCCACACCCTTCACGCACTATTTCTATCCCTTTCTCTATCATGTGTGCCATGCATAATTGTTGAAAGGCCCGTCTGAGGGGGGACCTAACCTCAGATATGTCCTTTTTAGTTATTCTATTACCCTCATCTTCTATTGCATTGACACCATTCCCTTCATGGTTTGGTAATGGGTTGTCGGCTACACTTGGGTCATCAAATTTTAGAACTCCTGTGTTTATCAAGTTTTGAATAATTTTCTTGAAAGCAAGATAATTCTCTGTTGAGTGTCCTAGAACTTCAACATGATAATCACAATGAGCATTTTCATCATACCATGCAGGGAAATGAGGCTTGAATGGTGTAACAATATAGGGAAGAACCAGGTTAACCTTATGTAATTGAGAATACAATTTATTGTATGATACTGGGAGAGGCGTTAAAGATATCTTATCCTTTTCTTTCTTGGGGGTTCTATCCTCATTCTTGTTTGTATTTTGAGAATTTTTGGTAGATATTTGTGGTTGAGAAATGGTGAAATTTGCCGGGACATTGTAAGTGTTGATAATATTCACTTCATTATCCTTCTTCTTATAATGCTTTCAAGAGCTTTCTTCACTGTCGATCCTCCCAGTTTTTATGGCTATTTTGATTGACTCCTCGGTTCTTATCAAGTTAGCAAAGGTCTGAGCAGTATTGTTGATCAGATGATCAAACAACGTTCTTTTCAAGGTATTCACAAACATTAGTGTAATCTCATACTCAAGGATAGAATGATGAATTTAGGCTACCACAGCACGCTATCTCTGAGCGTATTGACGCATGCTTTCATTCGAACACTGCTCCATTCCCTCTAACATAGCTCAGCTAGGGTTCATATTAGAAACGTGTTTGTTATGCTCAATAAAAGTTCGGAAGAGATCTTTCTATGTCTTAACATCGTTTCTTTTGAGTTGCGTGTACCAACAGATATCAGACCCAATCAGACTATCTTGGAAGCAATGAATCAGTAGCTTCTCATTTTTTATGAATGGGGCCATTTTTGACAATACATGGTTATGTGTGCAAAGGGGCAAGTGGTCCCATCATACTTGTCAAACTTTGGGGGTTTTAAATTTCGGTGGAAGAACTAGATCAGAAACAAGACTTAGATCGCTAGCCTCGTTCCCTTGTTCTTTTGCCCCTTGTATGGCTCTAAATTATTCCTTGAAAAGACGAAATTTTTCTTCGTATTTGCTTTCTATTTCCACCCTGATCTTTTCTACTAAGTCGAGGTCTGGCACTTCTTCTTCATAGGTCGCTTCCAAGTTAATTGGTCATTTGGCGGCTGCTCCTTCTTGCTGGTTGGCAGATATCCCAATAGTGCCGACGTGTGCCCTTTTTTCGGGGTCCGGTTGAACCCTGTTGTGAGATACAGTTCCCTCTGGTTCCCCTGTAATATCATTTCTATCTTTTCTGAGCAAATTGGATATTTGGGCTAGAATTGCTTCTTGCGATTTGGTGATCCGTTCGCTGATGTTTTGCTCAGCTCTATCCAAGCGGTTTTCCAAGTCCTTTTGGCCTTGTTCTAGTTCAGTCACTCAGTTTTCCATTTTTTTCATTTGCAAATGGGTACCGTATCGATGTGGAATGATTGTGATGTGAGCTTAAACTTTCTTTCTGCCATGATATTTCCATAATTAATTTAGTTATTCTGAATAAACTATACGAATTATAATGTACAACTAAATGGTTAAATGTTATGTTAGAATGAATGCAAATGCAGTGTTGATTTGCAAGTAGTCCTTAGAAAGACTTTCATTAGACGAAGGTCTGATTACAAAAAGAAAAGATAACATGTTTACATATAGCGGCTAGCTTCTATCTCTAAAGTTTTAACTTCTTGAAGCAGAGCGTACGCTCAGGATCCCAACTCGGATTCTGGACTGGCACGTGCATGTAGCTCATGTGCTTATCTAGCCAAGCCTTGGATGTATCGGGCTACCTTCTGTGCTTGTACCATAACATCTGTCATTGCCCTATGTTGATCTCGGATTAGCTGACCGGCTTGCCACAGTCCATATACTATTCGGCGATTATCTTCCTACAAGGCTCCTTCAAAAGACGCGAGTCTCTCTTTGTAATCACGAAGAGTGTTCTCGAGTTCGGTGACCTTGGCCTTCAGTAGCTCATTTTCCTCTCGTGCAAGGCTTAGGGCAGCAACATTGTCTTAATTGTGATACTCTTGTAAGAGTTCTTCCAATTGCAGAATTTGGGCTTCAAATTCCTCGTTCTGAGCTCTTAGTTCCTAATTCTCAATCTGACTGTCAGCCAATTTCTGAGTAACAGTATTCATCTCCTTTGCCTTTTTCTCTACCTGTTTCTGGCCAACATCATATTTCCGAGCATAGCTTTCAGCCCTCTTCCTTTCTTTCAACAACTTAGTAGTCAATTCTTTAGCGGTGGTGCCAAACCATTTCTCCGCAGGTTCTGTTTTAACCCCGAGAAATCTTTCCACAGATCAACATGGTCTGCTTCGAGAATCTTCTTTTGTTTTAAGATATCATTCTCTTGTCGTTGGTATTTTTTTATATCCACCGAGGCTAGATAATTTGCTGCTTCTAAGTCGGTGATACGTTTTTCCAGAATTCATACTTCGTTCTGATGGGCTCTCTTAGTCTTCTCCAAATCTGAAGGGGCATCTTCCATATGTTTTTCCAAGGTTCGGACAACTCCTAGGTTTGTAGGAAGAATGGTATTATTGATCCAGACGAGTCTCCATTGTTCGTATCCTGGAGTAATAGGTGAATTATAAACCTCGACCATGTATATGTGCTTCCAAGAACGGTTCATTTTTTGGATCTTTGTTTTGTAGCCATCGCCCTTATGTTCAAAATTGGATGTACTCAAACCGTGAGTGGCAGAAATAAACTGCATCGAACCATACTGTCGTGCTACAAGCAAAGGACAATATCTGATCCCTCCCCATATTCCGGGCAAGGGTACCCAATAATATTCTCCACAGCAATGATGAAATTACTCAAAATTAACCATGGTACCTTTCATTTGACAGTGTCATCTCAAAGATCTTGAAAACTTGACTTCTATTGATCTTCGATCATAGTCTCAGCTTGATATTCTTCCAAGAAGGTTTTTATAGGAGAGAAGGTAGTAAGGCACATCCAGTGAGAATATTTCAGGTCCCACAAATAAATTTGAATCCAAATCTCTAATAGTGGCACACATCCTAAGAATCTGCATTTTCCCATTTTTCTACACGCATTCAACGATCGAAAGGTTTTTGCTAAAATAGCTGGCGCCCGGATTGATCCACTTTCTAAGTTTATCAAATAGATCTGTTGTGGCATAGTCTATGTACCCCAAGGCCTTTGGAAAGATGACCATCCCGTAAATGCTACAAGCAAACATGTACATTTTCTTTGATGGATCAAGATGTCGTTGGATTAAGTTTTAGATGTGTTCCCAAGCTACGCAGTCGGTCTTTCTTTTCCTCAAAATCTTTCCATGGAGCCATTCTTTACTCATTCCGGCGACATTAATCAAACTCTTCATGAAGGATGGTGGGTCCTTGGGCTTGATGTATACCCTCCCCTCTTTGATTCTCGGACAATGGAGTAGAGCAGTATACTCTTCAATATTTGGGGTCATATCTACCTTTCCGAAAGTGAAACAGTTGTAGCCTGGGTTCCAGGATTGTGTTAAGGCTCTAAACATGTACATATCATCTCGAACATCCAATGAAAGGCAATATCACTGAATTCTT